>WKFP01013921.1:70270-84955 GCA_011057875.1 Pterocles orientalis
TTTTTTTTTTTTTTTTTTACTGCTCAATTGAAGTTGAATTTACTGTCAAGCTTTTGTTAAATTTGCTTTTCTTCCTTATTTAAGCACAGAAGACAGATGTCTGTTTTTCCTGCTTGTGGTTCTCACATTTGTTGCACTGTCTCTCCCTAGTCGGTACACAGTAAGAACCAGTTTATACCAAGTTTCCTGCACTGGGTCTGGGATTATACTTAACAGATCATTTCAACTTTTGTACAGCAGTTGTTTATTCAAAGGACCATAGTGTGAACAGGGGTTCTCAGTTGTATATCAACTTCTTTACACTACAGAATAAATTAATCATCAAGAGAAGATACAGATATTAGCGATAGATCATCTAATTGATGTACCATAGCTCAATTAATTTAATCGATAAGAATATGGTATGGAACATACTCTTTCCTTTTTTTTCCTCTCCGATTTACAGGGTAACTGATAGTGGACACCTTCACTTCCTACAATGGCACAGAGATCTGGACAGGAAGATCCGGAGAGATACCTCTTCGTGGATAGGGCTGTCATCTACAACCCTGCCACCCAGGCTGATTGGACTGCTAAAAAGTTGGTGTGGATTCCTTCAGAGCGCCATGGTTTTGAGGCAGCCAGCATCAAGGAGGAAAAAGGGGATGAAGTGTTGGTTGAACTGGCAGAGAATGGAAAGAAAGCACTAGTCAATAAAGATGATATTCAGAAGATGAATCCCCCCAAGTTCTCTAAAGTGGAAGACATGGCAGAATTAACCTGTTTAAATGAAGCCTCTGTATTACATAATTTAAAGGATCGGTATTACTCTGGGCTCATCTATGTAAGTACTAATTATTAGATTCATTACGGGTTCTGATTCAGCTGAACTTACCTGATTCCCATTCCTTTACCCATTTGAAACAGAGGAAGTAGGTCTTGTCTCTGACCTTCATAGCCTAAATACCTTGTGTCTTTAGCATTTAGATTAGTCCAGGGTCTTTTTTCCATGCTATGTACAGGTCAAGAACTCTGTTGTCATAAAACAAATAATAAAAAATTCCTCTGTGGAAATAATTCTGCGAGCATCTTTCAAAAATAGAATGTTAAATGGCAACTCTGGGTGCTTAGCTCATGCCACTCGTTAGAGCACTTGCCTCAGACATGCTTAACTGATACAGTGAATAGTATCAAATGGCTTGTTTGAGCTGACGAGAGGTTACAAAACCTAACTTTGCTGAGTTACTGTTGTTTAATTGCTCATATGAATAAGCATATATCTTGTTTTAACTTGTATTAAAAATGATAATAAGAGCCTATGCTATTATTTAAAAGCTGAAGTTGGAAAGTGCTAGGAATGCAAAATGTCTTTTTGGAATCTAATATCAACGTAGTGGGCCAGGAAAGAATGCGTTCAAGTACTTAAAATAAACCAATAAGATAAAGCTTTCTTCTTTCAGTGGTTTTGAAGCACTGAGTGGAACATCTGGCTTATCACCATCTTTCTGTAGAGTCAGGAATCACAACGCCATTGATGCTGCTTTTGACCCCGTTCCTTCCTTGAACAATGTCAAATGGGTGTCTGTGCTGGACAGTTAAGAGTAGCTCCTTGTCTCTTGGCAAACTGGCTGCATAGTGATTTGTTGAGTCAGAGTATCATTAAGAGCTACAAGTAGACTTTCTATCTTAAAAGAAATGGGAACATCTGCTTGAATGCTTGGCTCCTTATAATAAACACTTGTTCTAAAGCTTAAATCAATTTTATTTAGTTTTGCCGGTTAGTTGGCTCACCTTCCCTTCCATCTCAGTATGAATGGGGTAACTTTTTTGCTTGGCCTTTGGTAATATTTGGACTTATTAAAAATTTGATGCAACTTCAAAATATTTTTTGTATTTGTGGTTCTTTGTCAGTTTCCTATGTGGGTTTTTGGTTTTTACCCTTCCAAGGCCTTACACCAAGACCCTTACAGCAGAGCTCAGTGAGAAATACTTCTGGAATGTTTTCTGCAGGCTTCTAAGTAAACTATTTGGATAATTAATAAGGACTGGGTTGAAAATTAAAAGTAAAGGAGCTGATAGGTCAAAGGGTTTCAGTATATATATCAATCATAATGCTAGTTGTTATGAAATTCATTACAGCTATTATAACCCTATTTTATGATGAAGGTTAAAAGCTGAAGGCCTTAAATGTCAAAGCAAGCTCTAGTCCAAGGACTTCCCACAGTAAAGAGCCACAAATGCTTCCAGAGGATGGTGTTGGGAACCTGTCACTCTTCTGTACACACAGGTGATGAAGTACTGTTACTTTGGATGACCAACAAATTAACGAACTCTCCTTTGTGAAAGGCTGGCTGATTGTATACATGGAGTTTAAGTGATATCCTATGGGTGACTTACCTTTCCCCACCTCCACCACTTCCCAAAAAGGTGCCTTCTGCTTTCATTCCTAAACTGTTGAGGCAGACTCTGGAACTTGGTTCCTTGGCATTGCGATGCTGCAGTCACCCAGGAGGATAGCTGCACCAGTATGTTAGTAGTGACCTCCCCACCCCTGAGCTGGAAGAAGCTCGTTGGGATCAAGAAGCTAATGGATTTGTTGGCCTTAACTGGTGGCCTGAGTTACAGGAATGTTGCTGGAGGAGGCTACTGTTACCAAGAATAATGTTTCTATGCAGCTGTAGTTATGGCTGATTGTTTGAAATTAAAACTCAGCTTATTTTTTGAAGGGGAGGGGAGGAGCAGTTGTGAGTACTGTTAGAGTTGAGGCTGAATGCTGGTGAAGATCAAAGGCCACAGAGAGAAACTTCATCAAGATTTTGAGCTGGTGGGGTTTTGGGTGCAGTTCCAGTAGGGATCTCTGTCAGGGATCCCTGAACTTCTTGAATGCGGCACTGTCAGTGCTGCCGCTGGCTGCACATCTTGGAGCAGTTCCATTGCCTGCGTAACCTGCTGATGTCTGCCTGGTGTAGAGGCAAGAGCCAATGCTAACTGAACTGATGAAGTGAATTGTGGTGGTTTGGCCGTGATAAGAGTCAGTAGAAGGTACGTTTTGGTTTCCAGATAGTTCTCTCATAATAACCAAACTGAAATCTTATATTTTGGTGTTGGTCTCGAGTGCTTGAAAGGCGGTGAATCTGTTTTGGTTTCCTTTAATTCCCAATCAGCAGCAAGCAGTGTTGCCTTTCTAGGAAGTACAAGATGAAAAACTGTCAACTGAAGTAGTACATGTTTCCTTTCAATCCCTAGAAAGGAAACAAAGAAGCTGAGGGGTTTGGCCAGTGGGTCTAGTCATCGGTCTATAATCTACCTCTTCAGGATGACACCGCTGGAGGAACAGGGAGGGCTGACTAAAGGCAGCCAGTGCCAGTCGGCATGACCTGGGCAGTGGTGTTCATTTCATAAAGAAGAGTTTCAAGTAACATCTATGTAGGGATGGTGAGGAGTTTCTGGAACTTCTAGCATCCCTAATATCTGCCGAGCGGCATGAGTTTGGCCCCTGAGTTGCATTATTACTGTGCTGTGGGAGATGAACACAAATGGAGAATCTGGAAGAGACCAGTGGCTTGTGAAAACATGATGTCAATGCTTGGTTCTCTCTTTATTTGTGTTCTGTTCATGACAGGGCAGAAGATGAAAGGTAGCAGACTTGTGCAAGAACAGCTAGGAAGAATGGTTGGAGTGTAAATTATAGTGATCCCAGTTTTGCTTTGGAGATGAAATAATTTCTTGCTCCACTTTTAACATCACCTGTTCCATTTCCGTCTCTTACACTCCAAATAGAGTGTAACTGAAGAGTATGTTAAGAAAAACATTTCCTAGGGAAGCTGTGCTAGCTTTGCAAATTCTTTTGCATATATTTTTAATAAATATATATTTTCACCTCTGAGGATGGGACAGAACTATCATGATGAATTCTTGCACTTTATTCCTTAACCCATCAATGACTAAGCATGATCCTGCAGAACCTTGGAGTCCCTGAGATGATATCTGCTCACGTTTGAGGCTTGGTTTTCATCAAGTGCAATTGTTGGTCCTGTGATGGTGCAGCCATCTGCAGCCATTTTTTTTCTCATCACTTCTACCTTTGATAGGAGTTTTCACTCTTTGTCTTTCATAGCTGAATTTTTCCCAAATTTTGTGCTTTTCTAAGGATATCAACATTTCTTATGACAGGGATGTATCATTTGAGTTGCTAATACTCTAAATTAGTCTCTCATGCTGTAGTGGCAGCTTCTCATGGCTTTTGGTTGCCTTAAATGATTAACTCTCAGTTCTTCGGCTTCATATAAAACTTTGCTATTCTGCCTGCCCTGCTTTAGGCTGGCCACCTTTGATGCTAGCTTCATAATATCCTTCATAGCTGTAGATCAGAAACTGGAGGCAGTTCATTGCAGGGGTACCCAGGAGGAATACCCAAAGGCTTCGGAGGTCCTTTGAAGATTTGGTATAAACATGATTTTGCTCAGACTGGTTTTGTGGGGGTTCTTGAATATCCTCATGCCATGACAAACTGAGTTCCAGATATCTTTCTGGGGGCATTGCTTTAAGGAAGTCAAATTGTCAGAAGTTTTGGGTCACCAAGGTCTGTAGTCTGAGTGAGGAAACAGCTTTATTTTCACAAGTCCTGCGTGTAAAATGCAACTGCGAAGACTTCTAGATATTAGCCCTAGGTTTTGGTTTCTGCTTTAATCATGTCAGGAAAATATGATTTCATGGGGGCAGGGGAAAAAAAATTCTTTGAATCAGACAATGGAATGGAGACACACACTGGAAAGGAAGGATGTTAAGGGTCTGCATTGATCTTGAATGCTACTAAGTTCTCAAGACCACTGTTGTCTTAATGCTTTGTGACAAGCTGTGATAGGCAAGACTACTGCTCCAGGAATTCTCCTCGTCACTGCTTCGTGGGGTTTGGGGTTTCTCATGAACCAGCTTCCGAACTCGTCATGGTCTAATATAGTATCTGAACGAAAGGAATCGCTGACTTCCAATTTTTAAGCTGCTGTGCTGTAAGCTGTAGAGGTTCAGGAGCAGTTTTGTTTGTGTCTCAGAGGTCTGCGGTGTCAGTTTGCTGTTGGGGGGGTGTCTGAAGCCCAGCTGAAGAAGTGACTTTGGCCGTCTGAGCTATAGCTGTCTATGTCAGCCGGAGCCGTGGGAGAAGGGTGATACTTGAAATGGGTCTGTGGTTTTAGTGGGAAAGGATTGGAGCGGCAAGGGAGATGATAAACAAGGAGGATTTACTCTGAAAATGAAGTGCTAGGAGAAATACTTGGGTGCTGTGATGGAGAACTACAAATAAGGTCTGAAAGCTTTGTGCAAAGGAGTTTCTGGCATAGGAAGAGGAGTTTTCTCCATCCTGATCTCTCTGCACTTCGGTATCAACAGCGTACTAGCTTCGGTGTCTATTCAGAAAGCTTATGTATTAAGCGTGTCAGTTATGTTCGAAGTTAGGCTTCTACTCAAAGTTTACCCAATTTGACTCATGGCTGATCTGAAAGACAGAACTGTGTCTCTTTTTTTTTTTTTTTTTTTTTTTTTTTTTTTTAGAGCATTTAAGTTGTTTTTTAGCATTTTGTTTTCTCTGCACTTGGAAGAGAGAGTGGCTAGTTAGTGTGGACTTTGAGAGTCCTTTTCTTTCACTCCAGAGCAAGATGATTCTCTTTTTTAACTCGAAATGTAAACTTTGATCTATGCTATACCACTTCTAGAACTGCAAAAAACAAAGTGGTCAGGAGTGTTCCTGGTCACTCTAGATGATGTTTCAATGCTTTGTTAGGCAGCATTCTGGACAGAACTTTCTTGGTGTTTTGAATTCTTAAGTCTATTAAAAGCATTTCAGTTAATCAAAACGCAGCTAGTTGCATAGATCAGGAATGCAAATACCTCATTTCTACTTAAATGGAAAGCAACTTGTTCTTGGTATTGCAGACACTGGCTGGAATTGGCATGAATAAGCTAATGACCGTTCATACTTCTAAGTCAGGGCTAGGTAACAGTTTTTCCAGCAATTTAAAGCTCTGCTTTTGTGTCAGTACCTCTTTTTGATGGCAAGTGAGAGCCTTCCATTTCCCTTTCAAAGCACATTTTAAATGGTTCCTACATAGTCTATTAATGAATGTAAAAACATAACCTTATGCTCATCTTGTTTAGCAGAAATATTTAGTTAAACCAAAACTAAACTTGCTAAGTTCACTAGCAAACACTAATAGGATGGAACCTGTAGAGGTTTGACACACCTTGCTGATTTTACAGAAAAGTATAACGTTTGAGTTGCAGATGGCTGTATTTTGATGGGGTGACTGCTAAGTGCAGACTAAAATCTGAAAAGTTCCTGGATAAATGGCACATGGTTTGATTGAGTTTGAACAGTTCAGTTGATGTAACTGAAAGAAGGTATCTCAGGACTAAAAGTCTGTCTTGTGCAGTCAAAGGTCCCATTCCTGTACCCTGTGCTTTAAGATGGGGTGAAGGAATTGCTCCCTCAGACATAGGGTGTAGTTAAGCTACAGTAAAAACAGATATTCAGAAGCCAATGGGCTTTATAAAATAAAAAATGTTGCTGTTGCCACATTTGTTCTAGTCCCAGCTCTCCTGGAGGAAGTTCACTGCCCACAGTTGATTATACGCAGCTTACTGATACCCCAATAAATCATTGCAATTACTACTTAACTGCTTCCTGACCTCATTCAGTCGAAAGGATTAAAATTAATAGAATTTCTCAAACGCTTGACTTCTATTAACCCATGTCAGTATCCAGATGGCCTCTTTCCTTGGTGTGACTGCGTGTGGGAAGTTTCCCTGATGCTTTCTGTTGTTGGTGAGCCCATAACCTGTATTTGGGTGCTCAGCCAGAAAGTTTCAGGTGAGGACATGACGTAAAACATGTGCATGCTGTAGGTGAGGTCAAGTTAGAGATGACTAGTTTTGCTAGAGGAAGGACAAAAATATGGTGAAACACTCAAGGAAAGGGTTAGATTCAACTTCAAAGCCCTCTGAACTCTAATGAACTACGCATTATCTTCCCTGCCCACTCCTCTGCTTTTTTTTAAAAAAAGTTTTTCAAAAGGTATGGAAACTTATGTAAAGCTGAGAGCTCCTGGAACCTTGCTGCTAACTATTGCTCTCGGTGTATATGCCTACTGGGTTTTCTTTCTAGCAAAACATGGTTACTATAGTGCAATTAAAAATACATCAGCAGATGTTTTTTGATAATTACAAGTATTACCTCTGTAATTGGTCTGCACCCCTGTGCTACTTTCATTTTTTATGTGCTTTCCATTTTATTGGGGCAGGAGAGGGAAAGAATGACAACATGCTGTAGGCCCCAGTTCAGAGCCTGCTGTGGGTGGAAGCTCTTACAAAACTGTGCTTGAGGAGCTGTCTGTAAGCTGTTCCTTCTCTTAAGCTGCTGCCTCCTGTGAGGGCAGAGTGTAACCTAGAACAATCTGTGATATTATATAAGCTTCTGCATTCTAATTGCTTTAATTTTCCTGCTGGTCCAGTTGGGAATGTTTCACATTGCTGAGTATCAAAGACCGGTATTAAAAGAACCTGTAAGAAAGCAATTTTGTCACTTAATTTTATCTTTTCCTTAATGCAAACCTGTTGCTGGATATAGTATCTAATATATGACAGAAGAAATATTGGGGTTTAAATAGTAATGGTAGCTTTGGCACAAGAACTTGTTTTTAAATTAACTCTGATTTTTGTAAAACTCATAAATGTGATCAAGTTGAGAGAGTTTGTTAGAAGTGTCTCAGGGATTTAAGGGAGGTGAATCAATGCCCTCCTTGCCCTCAGGCAAGCAGAAGTGTGAAAAACTGCATGTTCTTGTCAAATATTCCATTTCTATGAAAAATGGTAGCTTAGCAGCCTAAAAAGGTGCAATCATATGGACTTCAAGTGCTCGGTGGGATGCACTGTGTTGTGAGACACCCCTTCAAGCTGTACGCCTGCAGCAGACGTCACGGGTAGCCCGTTGTAAGCAGTCAGAGCAGTCAAGCTCCAACGTGCAGCTATATGGGAGCCTTGTGAAAGGATATTAATACTTTTCTGGCCCTGGTGAAACCCAAGATCATGTTTTACCTCTTAGCAGTTGCTGTGGCCGAAGCAGTCACGCTGTCGCAGCGGCGGTGACGCTGAGCCTGGCCACCTCTGAGAGGTGGTGAGCCAGCCGAGCAGGAGTATAACCTGCCCTGCTGATCTAGTGATGGTTTTTCTCTCTTTAAACACGTAACCTGAGGGCTATAAATGTGAAAATTCTGTACTGGTGAGCCTCTTCTCTCCAGTGCAAGCTGTAGAGAACATCCATACACAAGTCTTCTGAAGTTTGGGCTCTGCTTTTTCTTTAACAGCTTGTGTACGTGTTGTGTGCCTTCCCTTTCTTGTTCTCCTCGTGCACAGATTTTACTCTTTGGCTGCCCTGAGTAACAGCAGCTCTCGTCCCCCAGCCTCCATCAGAGCTGGGGTTCCCAGTACTCCGTAGGGGGTTCCTTACCTGTGCTGGCACCCTTGACTCCAACTTCTGGGGTGCCAACAGGACTTACTGTTTTTTTCATCCAACAGTTCAGGCTTGTTCAGAGGTGTCTGGGATGGTTTCTGTGTTCCAGTCTTCACTGGGCCCTGGCTGGGGAGCGGGGCAGTGGTGGAGCAGGGGCTGCCCGTGGTGCTGGGGCAGCTGTGTGGCCCCTCGGCCCCTGCACAGGGGGCATGTGGATGGTAGCTGGGCAGGGGGTGAGTGTAGCTGCTGTGGAAAGCAGAGAGTGTGTTCCACCCCAGGCCACAGCCTCGCTTCCCTCCTCTCTGAGACTGAAGAGCTACCTGCCCTTCTTTAAGACTTGAATTTAGGATTGGATAACTGCCTCGTTTGGGGAAAAAGACAGGACATGAGAAAACCATGTCAAGCTCAGAGGACTTAATAGGTCTTGGAGTCTGAAAGGTGGGTCCATAACCTCAGGAAGGGAAACCAGCAAGAAAACGCTGTGGTGGTGCACTGTATCGATCTGGAGAATACACCCTACCCCATTAGTATGTGGGATACTGCTTAAAACATGTATTGCTTTCTGGGCTAGAAACTGCTGGTTTATATTTCAAGTAATAATAGGAGATGTCTAGATGCTTCCTTCAGCTTAATTATTCATATAGTAGCAGAGTAGATCTGTCACTTTCTGTATGTGAAGAACTAGAGATGAATGTTGAGCCTGGGTGCTCAGGTGATGCAAACTGATTGTTACAAATTCCAAAAAATTACCTGCATCTTGCTAATGCTCTCTGAAGTGATGCTTTAAAGAGGCCTTTTGATTTTTGTAGCAGGAGGAACCAACCTAACAGTCATAACAGCATATTCCTCGATGTCAGAACAGCAAAGCTGAGTTATTAATCTAAGGAATTGTACAGGGCTTTTGACACTAATACCACCATCTGTGTATATACACTGACGGCTTGATATGGTTTTAAGGGAAGACAGGCCATGAAAACTGTACTTGCTCTGGAGCCCACACTCCAAATTTAGAGCCTGAATTCCCATGTGCTTTCACCTGGAAATAATGCAGTCTCTCTTTGCCAGTAGTTCCCTCGCATATACCTCTTTCTCAGGTTGCTCACTGCTGGGAATATGATGTAGTTTTCAAACAGGCCAGTGCCAGGAACTGAACTCTGCAGTCTGGGATAACTTACCAAAATCCAAATTACTAAATGATATACTACTGGATAAAGGCTTGTAAGCATCTGGAAACACTCAAACTCCACAATTAGTGTCCTGAAGGAGAGCTTGTATAACAAACCTCTGTCAGAGCACTGCTTTACTATTTGTCTCTGGAGCCTTGCCTAGAAAGCGTGCATTCCAACGTGCCTTATTGCTGGTGTTGATATTGTCTGTATCCTGTTCCTCGGTAAAGCAGAAATATGTATTTCAAGCAACTGGGTTGTTTGCAGCTGATGCCATGATTTCAAGATGAATAAGCATCTTTACTTGCCTTTTAGTTCTTAATATACGTATCTACCTCTGTCAGCTGATCAAATGAGTGCAGTCTGGCTCTTCATCCAGAGTGGCTCTTTGCTGTAGCTCTTCGGTGCTTGGTCTGAACTGTACCTCAGCTCTGGTTTCAGCAGAGTCCATGTACTGTGGAATAGAGAGGAGGCACAGGGCATCACTCAGCCCTTGGCATGTCTGAAAGCTCTGGGCATCTTTAACAGTTACATGGTGGTATTCATCAAGTAGGGTGTCTATTTGTAAGGTGTACAAGTATTCCTGTTAATTATTTTTCTGGCTTTTCAAGGTGTGTAAAACAATGTCAGCCTACTTTTCATGTCTTCGGTGTGCATGCAGAAAGGCCATACCTCCAGTCTGCTGTCTTATAGTAATGTACTGGGAGACTTGCAGTTATAAAATAGCTATATAAAATTTTTGTACCGTTTACATCCCTCTCAATTAAATTTGACTCAATAAAAGTATCCCTTCTGTGTTTATATGCCTACCAAGCCACAAAACCAGCCCACCAATATGTTCATTTGTGGCTTTCTGTAATACATGATGGTCAGGAGATTTGGGAGCTTTGTGGGAGAACTTGCTTCCATTTTCCCTTGAATAAATTAAGGCTGTACAGTGTAGTGATGTTTTAAAGAAAGTGTGATTTTTAAATTCTGCAGGGAGACAGCAGGAGAGTGAACTGAGTGACAAACGTGCAGGAAATTGAGATACTGGAGTTCAAGGTCCTGTATGTGAAGAGCAATGTCATGACACAGACTTAATGGTCAGGGATAAAAGCCTATCCTCCAGATTTAGTTTCAAATAAATGAACGTCAGCACTGGTGAAACTGTAGAATTTTGTGCTTCATAACTTTTAATTTCACCCCATTAGAGGCTCTCTAATATAGTCTCTTAAATTACCATTTCATTTGCGCAGGACATTTGCTCGTCTTCCTCTAGATTGGCTGAGTTATGTTCGCATCTAGCTGGACTTTGCTTGTTCTGATCATTCCGGGTCCACTGATCCATCCAATTATGCATTTAGCGATAGTCTAGGAAGGCTTCCAGGCTAGGTGTCATCAGTAGTCCGAAGGATTGTTAAGTTTGTTTTTATAAATTATTAATTCTCATGTAGCTAAATAGTAACAACATTTACTCAATGTCTGTGTTGGGGAAATAAATGAAAGATGTCAAAGCAATTGGGGGAGGAGGGAAGAATAATCTTCAAATAGCTGTTCTTATCCTAGCACTTCAGGTTGTTGTTTGTTTGTTTTTAGAAAAAAAACAAACCAACAACCTGTTTATTCATGTCTAGGGAAAACCCAAGAACTTTCCTTTGTGAACATAAAAGGACCAAAACAACTGATAAATTTTTTTAGGTGAATTTGCAAAGAAATAGTGTTGCTTTTGAAAGAGGGCAACTGTCATATCACAGAATCATAGAATTGCCTGGGTTGAAAAGGACCTTAAAGATGATCTAGTTTCAGCTAGATGATATGTATAGCTGGTGTGTACAGCAGCACCCTTACAGCTCAACCATCAGTCACTGCTTGAGGGTTCCCATCCACAGAAAGATGTAGAACAGCAGCCCCTGAAGGTAAATGGCAAGTCTCTGAAGCTGGGTGGGTGAAAACCAGACCAGGGCTCAGAAGTGCTGCTGGATGAGAGTCCAGAATCGTCCTGGAGAAAGGTCTGCTAGCTAAAGCAAATGTTCATGCCATGACACTGGTCATGGGGTGTGTTGGGACAGACCTGGAAATGGACTTTGGCTGTGTGAATTCTTTTGCTCATGACTAGATCTCATCTACCGCCAGCAATAAGCAAGTCTCCCTTTCATTAGATGTGGCTGTAGTAGAGACGGATGGCATAGGTGCAGTTCAGTTATTTTAAGCTGGTAATCACACAATGGGCTTGGTGGATGTGTGCCTTTCTCCTGCTTATCCTTATTTGAAGGCTAGAATGGAAATCAGGCTTGTGGTAATTCTCAATGACTTCATGTCACCCGTAGTAATTATAGATGAATGTGAGTGACCTCAGCTGAGCACAACAGGGGCGGTGGCTGGCTGGGAACGTAGATCCAGTATTTATCGGTTAATTGTCTCCTTGCTCAGTTGTGCCATGCTATTACAATAACTGTCCTGCCTTCTCTCTCCCTTACAATATCACTAGTGACCATGAATGAATTTGGTCAGGGAACTGATTCTGTTACCAAGTAATTCTTTTGGAAGTTTATCTTCAGTAGTATCCAGCTTGGTAAGTTACTGCAAGAGTGCTGATGCTGGCCAGAGGGACGCATGGCTGGAAAGGAGGCTGGGGAGGAACTGCCCACTTGCAAACAGACCCGTGCTTATGTTGAGTTAAGGACCGATAAGTTGTTCTTCGTGCTTGGGTCAGTTGACCTGATAACGTCTGTTTCCTTTCTCTGGAGAAATAAATACCTTATTACCAATGATGTATGGCTGGGTAAGGCACTGCAGCACTTCTCATCCAGCAGATCTGACCAAAGCAGAGGTTATTTTCCTATAAGGACATAAAATGTCCTAACGTCAGGACATCTGGCATAAAACCAAGTTGTTTGTCGATGAAACTCCTGACTCAATTCAGAGATCACCTTCTGTCTGTCTTTCCATAGTCCCTTGTAGGTGTTGAAAGAACAGGGCACCTTTTCCTGCAAATAAAGTCTTCTATATATTAAAAAAAGAATGTCTGAACAAGAATTTCGGTTACTCTGTTCATACAAATGTAGCAGAAATATTTTTTAAAATTGACCAGTGTTATAAGAATCGTGAGTTACCTGCTCAATACTATAGGTTCTCAACATCTGTTAATGCTTTCTGCTTACTCTCTCCGTTTCTTCTCTCAGCCTGCAAAGTTCTCCTGACATTCAGAAAGATACTCCCTATTTCTGTCAAAACTGTTCTTTCTTGCTGACCTATGCTAGTAAAGATTGAATTGTATTAATGACCAGAAAGAACACACTTTTAAAGCATGAGATGAAATAAAGGTGAATGGAAACATCTTGTTTTCTTAGAAGCCATCAGTTTAGGTTGATTCTGCAAAGGCAAGAGCCATCCTGGTGCCTTAATTCAGGGAAACCCCAAGGATTAGCTCTGGTTTGTGCACAGCTCTCTGGGAGCATAACCTTTGGTCCCCAGTAAGGCCGGCACAGCCAGACCATGCTGGTCTGTCCCTTCCAGATAACAAAGCATGGGTGGCTGACTCTATACGTTTTTCTTTTGTATGTATTTATGTGATAACTTCCTCAAAAATAACTTCATGGAGCAGAGCTGGAACTGTTCTGAAGCAGCCTTTGATACTTCATTCACAGGGAAGTGTGGACCTGTACATATCGTTTGCAGTGGGTGCTCAGTTTTGTAGAACTTGAGGCATTTTTTGACTAAACAGAAATGCCTCAATAAAAATCAATGGAATAAGCAATGTAAAATTTGTGCTTGGGTTTCTTGATATTATACTAGTCCCGATCCCTTCTGTTGAGTACCAACTCTAAAAGCAGCCGATGGAACGTCAGCAGTGCCAGCTGCCAGGCCATCCATCAGCTGGGCTGGGACAGTGCAGGGAGTGACCTCTCCAGGAGGAGACTGCTTCGGGCTTGAGGAAAGCTGGTGAGCAGGAAGGACATAGAGATAGGAGAAAACAGTAGGAGAGCAGAAATAGTAGTGGTTGGAAATAAGGATTTTCCTTATCCAAATGACTTACTAGAGTAATCAAGACTATCAGTTCCTTCAAAAATGAAGAGACCAGATGCTCCACTCCCTACTCATATTTATTGTCTATAAATTACTTTTCATGTAGGTAATTAAAAAGCCTCTTAAGAGAACTAGAAACCAATAATTTGAATATAGCACATACTTGGAGATGCTCAACAAAAAGGACCACAATTTTCTTCTAAGATAAATATTATAGAACCTGTGAAAAAAGTTTTCTGCTCTTTATGGCTCTGTTTCAATACTGTTTGCTAACAATGTTTCTTTGTTTGTTTTTTTTAAGACCTATTCAGGACTGTTCTGCGTAGTTATAAATCCTTACAAGAACCTCCCGATTTATTCAGAAAACATTATCGAGATGTATAGAGGAAAGAAGCGCCATGAAATGCCACCGCACATTTATGCAATATCTGAATCTGCATATAGATGCATGCTGCAAGGTAAGTCATAGTTAAATGTACATTAACTGTTGACAACTCTTTATAATGTACCTAAAACTCGGGAGCTTCCTTACCCAGCTGTATGTTACCTTCTAACACAATCAGAATATTTTCTAGTACTTAAAGAGGGAGGGGAAAGCTTTCTTATCTAGAACCTTCAACTTTCAGAATAGAAATAATTTGGAGATTGACCCCTGTTGACATATTTGTCTGATTTACTGAGACACAAAAGCAAACTAACACGCATAGGAAGTGTACTGTGACAGCTGGGGGCACAGAAGGTTGTGTAGAAATACTTTCTTCCTAAAAAAAAAAGATAAGATTCATGTCAAAAGATGTTAGTGCACCGGCTTTGAATGACGTAGGAATTAAAAAGTGTGATGGAAAGGGGAAAGCTAAAGTGTGTGAAGGATTTGTCTCTAATTTATACAAATGTTGGTCTTTTGACAGCTGACAAATAATCTGAAGTGACAACGAAACAATAGTATGAGTTCAAACACAGGTCAGGGAAATGCTCTAACCTTGGCGATATTTTTTTTTTTTTTTTTTTTTTTTTTCCCCCCCTCAAAACCAA
>WKFP01013921.1:84975-99401 GCA_011057875.1 Pterocles orientalis
GTGAGGGGAGGGTGGCCATTTTCTCCCATTCCCGCAGCCTCCGCGCGGGCGGGGCGGCGGCTGGGCGGGGGGCGCGGGGCTGGGGCCGGGCTGCGCCGGTGAGGGGTGGCCGGGCCCCGCCGCGCCGAGCGGCCCCGGCCGCCTCCTTTGTCCTTCGGGGCGGCGGCGGCGCGGCCTGCGGGCCTGCGAGGGGGGCTCGGCAGCCGCTCCCGCAGCAGGACGGCGGCGAGCATCAGCCCGCGGCGGCCGGGGGCGGTGCGGCTCCTGCGGCTCCTCGAGCTGCTCCTGTCCTTGAAAACGCCCGGGCTGCACCGGGGGATGCCGCTCCCCATCGCCGCCGCTGCTCCAACCACCCCCCTTTTGTTTAGAGGAGCAGAACATGTGTAGGGATTTTTTTTTTTTTTTTCCTCCGCATTAGTCGTCTTTTGGGAGTGCTGGATTCCTGCATGATAAATGTGCTCATTTGTGTGTTTCATTTGAATGCCATTGTTAACAGAGGAGCCCTGGGTAGAGTAAGCTGCAACTTGCTTTGCTTCTGCAGAGGGTCTTTTGTGATGGGCTCTGTGGAATTAAAAGCCAAAGTGAAAAAATGACCCTGGAGCTGTCTGTGCTTCCCCGATGTTAGATCTATTCCTCAGGAACCGATATAAAGTCAGTCCATGCATTCATTTCAGTCTTCAGCCTCTAATTGCGCTGGGGAACAATACCAATTAATTTTATCATACGAGTTTTATCAGACGTCTAGGTTTCCCTGCATCGAGACCGAGCTGATCATAAATGGGTTTGGCTGGCTGTCATACCTGCCTGGGGAGCTTGCACAGTCTTGATGCTGAGATGTGCTTGCACACAAGGGTGGCAATGGTGCTTCAGGTCTTTGGTGGAACTTCAGCTGTGTTCTAGCACAGTGGAGATGAACAGCTATCTGAACTGGGGTTGAAGGCTTGGATATTAAATTCGTGGGCTTCTTGGGCTAACCATAGCATTCCTTGACTAATTTCTTCATTTTTCTGGCTAAGGAGTCCAGCTATCACTTAAGGTGTCCCCTCAACAACTCCCTCTTTCTTCATTGCATTTTTCTCTCTGAGGCTCTTCTAAAATACTTTAAATGTTGAGTCATCACCTCTTGATTTGAATTAAGTCGGCTGCAGTAAACGGTCTGCTCCTCAAACCTCTGAAGGTTGACACAATGACTTTGTGCTTACTTTACATTAAAGTTGGACAACGTACCAAATGTCCCTGCCGTGGATGGAGCCACAGCTATTGTATTTAATTACATGTTCTTCTGAGGATGGGTGTGTTGCAGAACTCTTCCATCAGGGTGCATACCATAATATGAAAGATGACAAACGCAGTTTGCGAAATCTTCCTTGCTTTTGACGCTAACCTTTTGGTTGCCTGCAGGAAGAGGCTACCATTAGCTAATGGCACATTCTTCAGCAGAACAGATCTAGTGTGTGAAAAACCAAGATACTTAATGACCTGACTAGTAGGTGTCAGGCTTGACCTTGTTGCTCCTCAGGCAGTTGCAGATAGAACTGGTAGCTCCAGGAATCCTGGATGTGACAGTACTATTAGCTAAAGATACAGTGGCCTTTCTTCGATAGAAGCAAGTAGGTAAAATGATTCTGCAGGAGCTCTTGTCAGCAGTTTTTCTTTCCCCTTCAAATTACCCGTGAAACTGTTGGAAAATCTAACATCAGTTCTTGCTGCGTTCTGAGCCTCAAGGTAAATTTGAGATCTGGAGACATTTTTTTGGAATATGGTAATGTCAGCGCTCATGACTGAGAACAGAAGCAGGCTGTAGAAATGCAAAATCTTAACGTTTTTCAGGAGGAGTATGAGCAAGGTATAGTTGGCTTAATGGCTTGCAGAAGCCCCAAGTGCCTCAAGTTCTTGCCTGTCGTTGAAAATCCACATTTTGAAACATATTCTTGCTGCCCTCTGGGTACTGTAGTTAGCTATCCACTGACTGTTTTTTATATTTTTATATCTCTTTTTTTTTTTTTTTTTTTTTTTTTTTTCCCCCCTCTCCAAACCAGTATAGGTCATGCCTGTAGTAGAATAGGGAGTCAGTTCATGGCGGGCATGTGCTTTGAATTTTGGCTTTAAGGCTGTGCTGGACAAATACGAAAACTGTGAATCTGCCATTATATAAATGTGTTGAAATAAACACATGCTGCTGAACTTGTAAAATTGCACTTCTGACGTAGTATGTGGGGAACACAGCTCATCCTATCCAATATTGGGTCATACTTAGTGGCAGTTTTACAACATGCTGGTGTTTGCCATCAGTATCTAGTGTGTAATGAAGAGGGAGGTCTGAAAACCTTCCCGTGTGTTCTGCTGGAGACCTGGTGTAGATGTACTGGAAGCAGGTTAACAGCTATTCCACCTATTTTGCGCAAACTAAGAAAACATTGTTTCTGCAACCAGGTTAACCAACCATTTAAATGTAAATCTTTTTCCTGTCTTTAAATAAATCACTGTAAGTCTTTGTTTTGTCAGTTGTGCCTTTGTCTTTAGGGCTGCTTAAATAATGATGGATGGGTGCTGGATGGCTGCGGGCTCTTTCACCCTGGAAGAAACTATGCCATCGCTGCTGAGCGATGATGGGGCAAGCAATGGGAGAGCAGCAAATTGGGGCCACCAAGAGTTGTTACGCTTCTCAATGGATATTTGGGGCTCTGTTTTTACATCTTTTTATGAAAGAAAATGTATGGCCTCTTGATCAGAACAACAGCTCAGATCAGAGGACCCCTAATAACAAGCGAATGTGGAAAAATAGAGCCAACTTTAAGATTATTTTAAGGAGTTTATTCCTAGCAGTCTCAAGTGGTTTGTGGATAAGGGCTTCCCACTCCTGAAAGCACAAAATCTTTTGAAATTGTCTCAAGAACTTTTCAAAAGTTCTTGAGACAAATGTCCTCTAATAAAGTAAGTCAATGTCAGTAGCTATCACACTTCAGGTGCCCTATATATTTGTTCACATACCATGCCGGTACTGATTTATATCTCTGGAGATCTTGCAAATTTTACTATTTTTGGAAGATGAAATGAAAAGCATTTTCATGTATGATATCCATCTGGTTACAGTCTTGTCTTCTTTCCGTGTTGATATATGAAGGTTTATATTTTGTATCAAATCTCTGTATCTTTCTATGCTTGCTTTCTTTTTGATTTTGATAGTCTGATTTCTTTTCATTTGAAAGAGTGAAGATTCCATAGATTGGAATAAGAGTAGATGCAAACTGTTGGACAGAATCCATTATTAGGAAATCACTTCCTCAATGTTAACTAAATCTGTGTTTCTAGTGCCCTTCACCTGTATAGAGCTACTCCCTGTTTATTTCAGCAAGCAACTGCGATCAGCCGTTGAGGGTTTGCCTTCCCAATGGCATTGCCAGGGATAAGTGACAACTCTAGAACAGGCATTAGCAGCTCTGTGCCTGGCAAGTATTTTACTAAGCAAACTGTTCCTGCCTGATTGTGTTGGCTCGGAGGAAGAGACCTCCAGAGGAAGGGGAAAACAGGGGAAAACTTCTTCTGAATTTGTAGTGGACTCATGAAACTGTTTGTAGACGTTGCTTCCTTTAGGAGGAGGGTGGTGTACAGACTTCTTTTGGAGATGTGCTTGCATGAAGTATGAGACTCGCTGCTGTTTGTGTTGGTGACTTTATACAATCACCCTGGCTTTAGGTAGTCTTGTGAAACAGTGGTTTGTCACGATGACAGTGCCTAGTGAGTACCGCTCGAAGCAGGGTGAGTGGAGCAGTCTGGCACTAATGCTGCTCGGTGCTGGTCCCTCTTTGCCTGCAGAGCCTCTAGATGGGACCTGGTGCAGAGAGACAGAGGCCCTTCAGGGAACTGTAAGTCTCTATAAGTGAAAGTTGCAATTGCAGCAACCAAGGTTGTCTAGTCATTAGAGCATCAGATAACACTTGTCTTAAGAGTAGGAGATTATTACAATACTCAACTTGCGTTGCCACTAATAACCAGCAAATAAGGTCAGCTATGGAGTGTGACTAGAGTTTGGTAGGGAGAGCTAGGTTTTTCCTGCCAGCCAGTTATTTAACATAATGCATAAAATGTCCCTAGTCTTCTAACCATGTTTTGCTAGACTTTCAGGCTTTAACTAATGAAACAGAAAATGTGCATCAGAAACTTTTGGCCAGTAGAAATAGGTCTCTAACCAAGAACTAGCTGTATTAATCGCAGTGCTTCAGATTAAGTCATCAGAGGTCTCTGCATTTATTTGGAGCATAATCCTTGACCAAAATGCTTTTGCTGATGTCACTAACACATTTATTATTGTAAAACTGTTCCTCTACAGTTCCTGTCTGTGTTGGTGCACATGGTTGCTTTGGGAGACAGAGGCAGGATGGTAGAGAGAGTGGGGTAAGAGAGCTTAGTTTTTCCAGTGTTACGGCAAGTCGTGTTATTGCTATTATAGCATACTCAGTTTTCTTTTGATAGGAGTGACTTCTGTGTTTCCAGTATTTGACATCTAAAGTTTAATTATTAGGATTCAAACCTGAAATTGAAGCCATAGAAACACAATTCCATTGGATAATATGACCATACCCGTATAGAAATGCCTTAGCCGCTAATTTAGGTCAGTGAAGTGGTTGGCTGTGTTTTCCTGGCCTGTTTCAGTATGATCATGTTTACTTTCCTTGCAGCTAATCACAAACTGCCAGTTTTCTAGGTGTTTGCGAGATGTGTTTACAGTGATTAACCAGATACCTGGACCTGAGCTGTGACTCTGAGCACCCCAGTTTCTTAGAACATAATTTTTGGGCACAGTGAGTAAACTGTTGCTCAGTGTCTTAATGCTTTCGTGACTTTAATTCAGAGCATGGATGATTAGAGACCAACTTCAAGTTTCTGCTCATGTGAGGTTTTGTATGTTTAAAATAATATTTGTGCTTAAACAACAAAATATAGATGTTTTGATTTAGATTATGAAAGCTAAAGGGTTTTTGGTTGGCAGAAACAACTGACACAGGTATGTCAGTAGTTATTCCTTGTCTCAAACGTTGCTGGAAATACTCCGTTTTGTTAAACTGCTGATCTCAACGTAGCCCCACACTGTGTGGTGCACTCTCTGTTAGGAAGGGCTGTGTGGAAGCATTGCTAATGCTGCTCGTCAAACTGCTTCTCTATTCTTGTCCCCTTGAAGAATTTCCTGTTTAGGAGGACCTTCGGCCCTGCAGTCTTCACAGGTCAGCTCTCCTCTTGCCCTTTTGTGGGGAGGAGAATGGGCTGAAAATCTATTTAAGTGCTTGTTGAACATGGAGGACAGAGGGGTGGGGGTAGAGCTGTAGATATGCTGAAGAAGCCCAGTTTGCCGTTCTGGAGAGGGAATAGTACTCCCTGGAGAGATGTGTTGAATTAGTGGAAGCTGTCCCAAGACAGAGGGAGGTGCAGAATTGTTTTTAATGGCTGAGCGTTGCAGATGAACAGTTCAGCGGTGGTGCAGCTGTGCGGCACTAGGGATTTGAGGCAAGTTTCGCAAGGAAAAGGAAACCTCACTGATTGCTTGCTCTCATAAGTGTGGCCTTTTCTGCAAGACTTGTAGTAAAGACTGAGTGAGCACAGTCCTGTTAAAAACAAGCAAGACTCTGGGTGCATTCTAGTTATGACAGTCAGGATTTCTCTTCAGGAAAAGGCTCATTACCTAGTGCCTTGACCTCAGAAGATAATAACATGCAATTCAGCTTTACATACTGGATTTCCCCTCTCTCTCCCCTAGTAATTATTTTTCAAAGTAGTGTGGTAGTAGGGTAAGTGCTACTTCACAGGTGGTTTACTGGATTTCTCCTGTGCTTTCTCTTCATTTTCCTAATGTTATGTTGAAGTGGTAAGTACATAACCCAGGGGCTTCTGGGCAGATTGAAATAGTTTAGCCCCAGACAGAAATCCAGCGCAGAAAGACGTAGGGTTGGAGGTGGCGTGCTTCACAAAAGCATGCTAGGCTGAGCTTTTCACGGCTGCTGGACAGTTGACATGGTCGCAAGGAATTGGTATCCTAATCCCTGTGACAACATTGACCTTAATTCTGTTTGGTAATACAATTTGCAAGACTTGCTGGTGTTCTTCTGTACTGCTAAAAGTTATAGGCAGTAAGAAGAAAACATTTTGACAAGGACTAGGATTTTCTTTGGGGAAACTAATTCTATAAGTCAAATAGTTCAGCTATGACTATTTTACTAGCAAGGGAGACTGGATTGTGTGAAAGCAGCACTAACATAAATTTTTCTCTAGTGCTTTGACCATACTTGGCTTTCTCTTCTCCCTCCTCCCTTCCTATTCTCCCGCTGTGTTTCTAGAGGAAGTATGGCATTGTTTTATTATGTCTCTTTATTCATTGACTCTTAAAAGTGCTTTGGAGGCGATATTAAAGAAATCCTGTTTGCTTTTTTGTTGCCAAAGACCAGCTTGCCTACTAATATTACTCTTGTATAATTATGCTTAGTCTCTCCTTTTTATCCTGTTTCCCTGAGGACGTCTTGATGAGCACTAAATTAGCACTGATATTTTAGGACTGCCTTTAATCCTGTTGCAGAGAAGGTTTATCGGAAACAGCGTAATGCGTGAAGTGAACACTTGGTGTTGGAGAAGCCAGTACTGCCTACAGATAGAATACTTCTCTCTTAAAAACATCATCTTGATTTATGTTTTTCATTAATCTTAAATCCTTCCTTTGGGGACCTCTTGTGTTTGGTGTCCACCTGCCCTCCCAGCCAAAGATATGGAAGAAAACAACTAAAACTAAAATATGACAACTCTTTTCTTTAAAGGTTTATTAAATTTTCAAATAGAAGAGGAAAAAATTGCTCTGAGACTAAAAACCTGGGAGTGATGACTAGCATTCCCTGTGTGAGGAGTATATAGAACCTGTTATATGTGCAATTAATATTCTTGATGTTTTCATTGCATCTTGACTTATCAAAAGATTCCCCAAAGCTTTTTAACTAGTTACAAAGTTCACGATGGCCAGTCTGAGCAGAACTAGATGCTTGGTAAATGTAAGGTGAAGGATTTATAGGTGTCCTTATTGCTACACTGTGATTTCTGTATTTTTTTCACTTTGTCCAGTCAGGCTGCTGTGGAATATAAATCCTTGTGACAATAACATTAGCATCGAAATTGGTTTGTATACCAATAGGAATGTGATATACAGTGATCTTAATAGCTGAATGGAGGGAAAGAGATTCTTGAAGCAAGAAATGAAGTAGAAAAAAAAGAAATCCATCATGCTGAAACAGTCTTCCACATCATTATTTTTGAAGCTGAAGTAAAATGAGAAATGCATCTGTCAGCTGAACCTATTGTGCAATATTTCAGCTCCTTCCCCTCACTCTTCCGTTCTGTCTCTTGGTATTAAATCCGTGTGCTTCAGTGACTGTGAGGTTATTTTCATTATTGAAATTGTTGCTCCTTGTTAGTTAGTCCATCTCTGAATGACATCAGTAGCAATTACTTATCGAACAAACTCAGCTGAACTTAGTTTCCAGAACTAGATTATAATATACTACCATGTCTTTTTTCCCTCAACTTTTTTGTTACTGTTGGAAAAGTTTTAGTATGTCAGTGCTTGTGACAGCAGTTCCTAACCTTTGTCTTTCTCTGTATAAAAATGTGTTTGGATCCCTGCTCCTTATTGGTGTTTAACCTCAAGGTTACGAACTTAATTAGGCATAATGATATTTACAGTCATCTACTTTTTTTCTTAAGCCTCAGTTGCTTAGAAGTGTTACTTGAAGTGGTTGACTTAATTTTTTTTTGAGTAACTTCAAGAAGTAACTTTCTCATATTTAGAAATGAGACAGGAGTGACAAATCTAACATAGGGAATTCTTAGTTTCCTCGGTGCCTGGACTGTTTTCTCCCCACTTCTGAAGTGTTGCAGCAGATTAGCCTGTTCCGCGGTCTTTTCAGTTGCTATTCTGACCAACTGATGATGATTTTAATTTTAAAACTTGCTATGTAAGCTGGCCTCATAATTGACTTGTGACTGTACTAGCCTACAGACAGGAATTCAAGACTTAAGTGCAAATGAAATCATTCATGAGATGAATCATGTTGTGCATATTACTCAACCAGCACCTGCTTCTATTCTGAAGCTTCAGTTTCATTTGAACTCCCATTTATTTCTAGGTAGTTGTGAAATGGATAATTCGCTTCTGCTTGGCTTTAGCCTTCGGATGACCTACATCAAGACACTATTGCTTGTGCAACAAAGCACATTGTATTCCAATCTTGCACGTTGCGCTGTAACAGCACTGCGAGGTGTTGCGTGTTTTACACAACAACTGGTTTTTGTCTGTCATGTCTGCATTCCTCTGGCATGTTGAACTAAGAGTTTAGCTATGCTCTAACTACTACTGATAGCAATTGCAGTAGCTCCTGTTCCCTCCCCCTTCCTCTTTGCTTAAATTTCCTTGCTGTGTTCTGGCAAGGAAGCAACAAGAAGTAGGAGCTGGTTTTAGCACTTAGCAAGTAGAGAGAAGTGTGGAGGGGCTGGTGGTGTTCTGCTCTTCATCTTCAGTAACGCAAGGCTCGCATCACCAGCATGATTGCCAATCTCTATCTATACCTAGCTTCCTAACCAGGAATGATCATCTAGCATCCTTTCACTTGTCCCTACTTGATGCTTTCAGGTATTTGGCTGCTCAGGTACTCCTGGCAGGCTGTGTGTACCATCCTCAGTGTTTCGGGGTTGCAGGGTGTTGTGTACCTCTCGTGTGCTGTTTCATAAAGCAAGGTGAACAAAAGCTCATGGCTTTATGGATACTCCAGGGCATTACAATTCTTTTATTCTAGAGCTTTTTCAGAGTGATTGGAACTATCAGCTGACGTGTAGGAGGAAAACTTGGAAGAAAAAGCAGGAAAAAAATGCAATTATCTCTTTCTAGGCATGTCTGCTTTGGAGCTGCTGATGTTCCTTTGAGGAAAACATCAGGGAATCACTCTCAAACTAAAGGGTTAATAAATAGAAGAATGGTGGTAGCAAACTGCAAGAACCAAATCCTTAGCATTGGGGGTAGAATAGCTGGCCGACTAACTGTGCTGCATGTGGACATTTGGCACAAAACCCTTGGTACCAAAGCACCCAGATGTTAGCTGCTAGGTGCCATCTTCCCGAGATTCCTTTTCAGATCTGGGAATATGAAGAGCAGTATGCTCATGATCAGTGTCAAACATGTTGGTAGAAACTGTTCCAAAGTAGAAAACTAGCCTTTGTAGGAAAATACGTATGTGTATAATCATATATAGAGATTCCATATGGCTTTTTAAAATAAAGGTCATGCCTCGCAGCTGCATTGGTCTGTGGATGAATCTGTGTGGACAAGGGAGGGCTATCTGATGTGACCTGTGGGGCTTTCCAAGAATAAATTGATAATGATCCTAACCAGAGGCTCTTAAGGAACTGCAAAACGAGGAAAGGCCTTCGGATATGTGAAGAACTGGTTAAGGATTGACCAGCCTTGTCCATTGTTTTCTGCGTTTAATGTTTGGCAGGGTTACTGCTGCAGACCCTGTGGAACCCCTGCTGGTGTTCGTGCTTCTCGTTTATAAACTGCTTGTCTGGAAAAGAGAACAGGTCATGAGGGGATGCTTGGCTTAGGTTGTTATCCGTGGCAGCAAAAATGAGAGCCCAGTGCGAAGAACAGCACCTCCGAGTGCATCGAAGTTAAAATAGCGTGTGAGAGCGCTGGTGTGGAGCGGCACCCGGGGCGTGAACTGGGGGGAATGAACTTCAGTAGTGTGGGAGCTGCTGCTGCTCGAGTAGGAGCAGTAGGGGATGAAACAGATCTGTGGAAATCGAAGTTCAGTGTTCAGCAGTGTTATAAATCAGGTAGGGAATGTGAGGAGTAACTGGAAAAGGGATTAAACCAGGAAATACTTTTGTCATAGACTTGTAATACATTTTATCTTCAACACTTTGTGCGGCGCTGGCCTTTCCCTGCTTTGGGTGAAGAAGAAATATGACAGGAAGACATTATCAAAAGTGCATTCAGCATGGAAATAATAATTCAAGTCGGATATAACAGAAATCTGAATCTGAAGTGGCACAGGGAGAGGCAACAACTATTCTCCTCCCCACCCTGTCTCTTCCTATGCAGGAACAAAAGGTCATTACTTGAAACTCACAAGTGACATGTTTAAAACAACAAAAAGAAGCATTTTTTCAACAGCAGAGCTAAACTATGGGAGTCGGTGCCTCAGGATATAATGGGTGCTGACAGCCTATGCTTGTCCAAAAAGCAATTTGAGGAATTAATGAACTTGAAGTTTGAGGATGCTGGCTGAGGAAAGTGCAGGCGAATTTGCTGGCTACTGGGCAAGTGTTGTGGGGAACCATCCTTACCTGCTAAGTTTGGTCCTTTCCTTTCCGCTGTTGGAGTGTGTGATACTGATTCTGACTGTATGTGGTCTCTCTTGCTGTATCAGTAAGTTGACTTTGTAGCCTGCATATGAAAGTGCCCGTGGGTGGAACGGTGACAGTCTGTCTTCACAGCGCTGGAGGGTTGTGGAGTGCCATGGGTAGTGGGTGCCTCGCTGTGCGGTGCACGGCAATACAAGAACCTGCTGCAGCTGGCTTTTAAGAGGTTGATGAGACTCTTGGACACTGTAGCACAGCTGTTACTTTAAGGAAGCTCTGTGCAGGTATAATAGTCTTCACTCGGGTGCTATCCATAGGTATTATTTCTTGCTGCACTGAAGTGTTAAACTGGCCGAGACGAGGCAACTGGTAGGATGTCATTGTGTTGCTTTTTAAAGCAGTAGTTGTTCCTGGTTACATTCAGCATCTCAAATGAAGTAGATTGAGAAGATGAGGTTAAACTTTTCTCCACAAAACCACAGGGAAACATTGCTTTTTGTACAGGAATGAATTCACAGTAGTTGCTGGGTCAAAACTTCCTACAATGAGTATCCTCTTCTTTCTCATATCCTTTTTTTTTCATATCCCTTTTTATTGAAGATTATGGCTGGAAGAAAGGGAGTGTTAGGTGCTGAAAATGGGTGGAGAAAAGTTGTAGTTAGTGGGGAGATGCCTCTCCTGTTCCCTCCAGCTTTCCATGGGGAGATATTACCCCATCCCTTAGGGTAATATACACCAGATTTTTAGATGAAAACAATATTAAGCTATGTAGAAAAAAAAAATCAAAGCTATTCTGTAAACCATGATTGTTCATGACCATTTCTGACAGGGAAGGATTACGTTAATTATCAGCAGACACACTGAAACTGCCAGATGAATGTAATTCCAGGAATGAATGTTTGTCAGGTCTATGTGCTCCATGGAGAGAGAGAAGAGGATTTTAAGGATTTCCCTCCCTCTAAATAGCATAAGGAATGTGTGATGCTCATGTTTAGAAAAATTGCAAAGGGGAGAAGAAAATGCTTGTGTGTGTGTGCACAAGTGTGTGTCAGTAAAAGCTCTTTTGACCTTAGAGAAATGAAGGTCAGTGTCTTTCTTTCAAAGGAAAGGACATCTTGAATATACCTGTGAATTTTTCTTTAAAAGCTGGAAGGTGCGTTTATATTGTGTAATTTCAAGTTGTTGTGCTGAAATAGAGTTCGTTGAGAGCTTAGTGGTGATTTAGGCACAAGAGGGTAGGGAAAGTGTGATGTTTGTCCTCGGAATTTTTTTGGACTTCTTTAAAAACTATTCAGAATTAAACATAAAGGAATCTGTGTTTAAAATGTAATCAAATAGCATGAACTTGTGTCCTTTGAGGAAAAGATTTGAATGTTTGAACAGTCTCACTTAACTTGAGATATCCACCCCTTCCTGGAAATCTTGGGAAAGTGTTTTACAGCTCGTGGTGTTCAGTGATTCGAAAAGCTAATAACTTGACTCCACTGCTGAAGACTGGAGGTGTAAGAAGTCTGGACAGTAAATCTGGGACTTAAAATATTTTCAAATAAATGTCCTCATCAAAAGGCTTGTCTTAGAAAATATCCATCAGAAAAATGCTTAGAGCTTTTTAGCCCAGCTGTTGCTGGGTGCTGTGTTCAAATCACCAGTGTGTACGGCACAGCGACCTTCCTGGGCAGGGTGATGTGCCAGATGATCTGTGTGCTGCCTGCAAACCACTGCTGTTGTGTTGAAGTTGGAAAGCCTAGCTATGTACTGTTACCATACCTGCTGTCTTTCCAAACTTGTGGAGTTCAGGCATAACGAAACAGCTGAGGAAGAGCCTGTTCCAGTGAAAGCTGGTTCACAGCCAGTTTTAAGTGGCTTGTGCTTGCTTCTTTGTTTGGGAAAGAGAAGAGTAAATGAGTGAGCTTAAATGGCAGATATTACCGTTAAAGGACCTCTTTGAATCGTTGTTTCAGTTGACAATGTAATCTTTATCTAGACAGAATTGTACTACTTAGGAAACAGAACAACTTCAGCAGGGTTGATGGAGAATGGAAACCGCTGCCATGCTGAATGCTCTACAGTCTAAACCTTTTCCAGCCTGTGGCTTGCCAGCTACTACTAATCTTAGATTACTTCTAGGCAGCATGCAAATACAAACTGAAATGTAAGCACAGAGAAGGCCTGTGTAGAAGGTTTACGAGCTGCTCATTTCTACTGGGAAAGCTCGCAGGGAGCCACGATTCAGGAAGGCTGAGAACTGCTCATGGGTGTCGTTTGAAGAGCAATAAGCATAAGTGAGCAAGTCCTTGCAGCTCTAGCCGGAGCAGTTTAAGAAGTTGCTGCCTTATGGATTGTTGCTGCCCTTCAGCTAAGTTGCATTAACGCGTGTGTGAGAACCAGTTGTTGGCTCTGACGGTAAATCAGTCGCCCAAGTTGTTGTAGCTGGCCCGACTGGCTCGATGGTGAGGCACACGGGGAGCGTTCCTGCAGCTGAAGTTGTTGCTCTCCTGTATCGGCTGTTTGTACATCGCAGCGTGGATCCGCCCTTGGGACTGTGCAGTTTTCTCTGGTCTTTCTCCAGACTGAAAGCTGACTCGTATTCTCAGTTCATCTCCTAAACTACAGCAGTCACCCATTTCAAAAGGCTAAACAAATTTGGTATTACATAATAGAGTAGGAGTGTTTGAAACTTGTGTTATGAATCCATAGCTGTTTGAATGAATTTTAGGCTAGCAATGTGTTCTCTATTAACTTCTGCGCACAAATGTAGCAACTCTTTTAATTTCTAAGTTAGACTTTAGACTAAAGCTTCTGTTAATGGTAGTTAATAAAGGTAGTGAGAGACTGCCAGTGAAAACATGAACTGTGTTTGAGCTTCTTCAAACTTAATGAGGGCTTAAAAAAAAAAAAGAATTCAAATTCTATCTGGTATGTAATGGAGAAGCTACCCACAGTTTCATTAAGTGGGCAGGATGTAGTCTGACAGCTATTTGTTTTCTCCTTTTTTGCTGATTCAGCCCTGGCTAGCAACTCTGAAAACAAATGTCACAATTTTTTCTTGAGGAATTTGGGCAATTTCAAGCTAATGTTGCGAATACCTAACTCGTGACTTCTAAAATAGCCTCAATTCACAGCTTGGCTTATTCTCCCGGGGCTGACGGTGCTGTGTTAGGTTGGATGTTGCGCTGTGTCTGCGCTGGGGTGCTTGTGCAGCAGCTTGAGCTATCGGGTGAGTGAGCAAATTATGAGTGTGGTCATGAAGTCTGCTGTTGACATGCAAGAAATACTTGTATTCAGTGCTACGGTTCACTGTAAACAAGTTGCAGGGTAAACTGTGGCTTGGGTTTGACTGACCTCTGCTATGCTTCATTTAATAATAATTAACTCAATGTACTTAGCAGTTGGTCAGCAAGCAAAACTGAAGTGTGCTTTCTGTGATTTATCACAAATCTCATATGCTATAGAGTAAGGGATAGAAACAAATTTTTTTTAAAGCTGTACTTATTTTAACTTCACAAATAAGAGGAACACCTGTAGTGTCTACATAAAATCACAGAATCATAAAATGGTTTGGGCTGGAAGGGACCTTCAAGATCATCCGGTTCCACCCCCTGCCATGGGCAGGGACACTTCCCACTAGCCCAGGTTGCCCAAAGCCTCATCCAGCCTGGCCTTGAACCCCTCCAGGGATGGGGCATCCACAGCTTCTCTGGGCACCCTGGGCCACTGCCTCACCCCCCGCACAGGAAAACATTTCTTCCTCACATCTCATCTCAGTCTCCCCTTTTTCAGCTTCAAACCTTTCCCCCTCATCCTGTCCCTGCCCCCCTGATCCAGAGCCCTCCCATCTCTCCTGTAGCCCCCTTTCAGCACTGGGAGGTGCTGGAAGGTCTCCCCGGAGCCTTCTCTTCTCCAGGCTGCACACCCCCAACTCTCTCAGCCTGTCCTCGCACGGGAGCTGCTCCAGCCTCGGACCATCTCCGGGGCTCCTCTGGCCCCGCTCCAGCAGCTCTGTGTCTGTCCTGTGCTGAGGACCCCAGAGCTGGGTG
>WKFP01013921.1:100335-120471 GCA_011057875.1 Pterocles orientalis
TGAGGAGTGGAGTGCACCTGAATTTGATCTTACTTCTAGTATAAATTACAGTGTTCCATGTTTTAGGATAAAGAATGAGAATTTCTGCAAGTTCATTGCTTGACAGGTTCGAAGAAATTAGACTTGGATGGAAAAATGGACCCAACTGATGGATAAGCTGATGATAAGGCAAGAAGAAAAAGAGAAGTGCAGTTGCAAGATACATCAAGAGAAATGGTTTTCCCCTGAAGAGTGCCAGTGTACTTGATCATTTCTGACCTCCAGAGGTACCTTCCAGCTTTTTGAAGGATAGTGCAATGATCCTACTCGCCTTTCTTGAAGAAGAAAGATACCTGTGATGTTTCCCTGCTTTTAGTCACCTGAAACCTCCCAAAGAGTAACCTGACAGTGATATTGTCCAGCTCCTTCAGCACTGGGGGATGTTTCCCATCAGATGCTTTGGGCATGTGGAGGTTCATCTTCCTTAAACAGTCGCTACTGGCTTGGTTAAATTTATTATAACTTGAAATGTCAGCTTTATAGTGTTAGCAAATTGCATGCTCTCTGAAAAGATCACTTGAATGTTTGGTGGGTTACTGTTGGCAAAATCCTGACTGTAATCCTGTAAGCTGTCCTTGTCTTTTTGTGATGTTGCAGAATGCACGTTGAAGAGCGAATGACAGAGCTGTGCATAGCAAAGATGATTGCACAACTAAAGGCAGAGGTGAAATGTAGGATGAACAGGGCTATTGCAGAAATCTCTGAGTGTGTCAGGGTATATTTGGTCAGCAGTAAGGTGGGAACTCAGCAAACAAACTTGTGCCTGTCAGTCTTCCTATTATGCTTGTTAGAGATGTTTGTTGCGAGTCACTTCATAGTGTTAAGTGTTTGGTGATGGTTTATGGAGTAGCTAGGCAACATTTTAAAGACAAACAAAATATAAAGGCATGCTTCATCTCCGTAACCAGATCTCTTTCTGTGCTTATCAGTCCAATAGGTCTTGATTGAAATAAAAGAAGAAAAAAAAAAAAGTTATTCAGGGCTTGGAATCAAAGAATGGCGGATTGTCAGTCCAACCACATGCTTTATAATGCTATGTAGCATTTTTCACCTAGTCCTGGGAATGCTCTGGCAGCAGTGAAATTTGTGCTGATGGGAAAGGTCTTTTTTTTCCAGGCAGTGACCCATTTTCACAAAACTTGTCAGGAATTCAATTTTTAAATGTCCTTGAACAGATTGATATTTGAGCCCGTTCACCTACAGTAGAGGGCAAATATACACAGATCTTCCAAGCCTGGCATCCACAACAAACAAGGCTCTCGACCAGGGAACCAAGCTTTGCTTGGTTTATGGGCTATGGCACCTGAGGATTAAGTATTGTCTAAAAATAAACAAGGACCCCTCCATTCCCCTTACACCACTGCCTCTTTTGCGAAAGAGACCAATTTCTCCCATTTGAGAAATATCAAAGAAAGTTGCCCTTCTCCGCCCCAACAAAAGCATCAACTTGTTTGCGTGTGCTGGCTACAGAACCAAGGCTGGCATTTTGTCACTGCTGAACTTCATGCTCTGGAGAAATAACAGGAAAGGCTATGTCAAAATGAATGATCCACAAGAGTCTTGTTCTTAGATTTTAGGAAGGACAACTCTTGAGGTATCTGCAAATAAGAACCATTTCCCTCTCCATAATTTCCTGCTGGTTGATGGCTGGATGTGTATTAGCCCATAGCCTTTTTTTTTTTTTTTCCCAATCTGAGTCAGGAAAGCAGGTTAATACTCAACTTGTATCCATTTTCACTGCTTTTCTGGAATTGACCTTTTTATCTTGGCACACTTATTTCATGTTCTTACCTAAATAAAGGCTGAATGCAAAAGGGAAGGTGCTGATAGGAAGGGTGGTGGGATTGCAAGACAGTCAATGTTTGCATGAAAGTTACTGTTTTTGACAAGAATTGTAGTTGCTGTCAAAGTAATCAGAGATACATTAACTCTGAGAGCAGGCAATACATCTCTGGAATTGTTTTCAGAGATTTGTGTATTTGTGATAAGCCCAAAACATGGTTTGCTAGTTGGGCAGTTCAGTGTGTGGGGTAGCTCCAGAAGGCTTCTTCCATTCATTCTGAGTCAAAGTGTGAGGGATAAAGGCAGATCTGGGCATTTACAATATTTGAAATGTCAGTGTAGTAAGGGGCAATGGGAGCAAAGAGAGTTGTAGAGGGTGGGCATCTATTTACTTGGAAACTCTGTTCTGGGATAAAATTGCTGTGCTTGCAATGCGACTGCCATAGAGTTGCGGTAGGAAACTTGAAGACAGATTCTTCCTTTTCTGTTTGATTATCTTGTATCAGTTTATGAATGACTATAGTGTGACCAAAGCAGAATGAAGTCATGCTTTTAAGAAAAGCTGCTTTGTGAAAATACAGTAATTCTTTTGTAGACAGACTCCGTAGCTTTGAGCTACGACTTTTCAGAACATCCTGCCTGAACCAATTACCCAACAAATGTGTTTAGTGTACATCTGGAACCTTCTCCAGAGTTAATGGGGTTTTGTTCGGTCTAGTCTGTTAGTTAGGGGGGAAAATCCTTAGTTTGAGAGAACAGATGTGGAGTAAAGTGTTTAGTATTCTGACAGTCAAAGCTTCATGCGTTTTATTATAGAGACATAGTAAGGTAACCATCAGGATCTATTCTTACTGGATTATCAAAAAAGAAAACGTGGCAACTCTTCTGGACCCAGGTGACAGCCAGGTTCTGTGGAGAGGAAAGTAGGTTTAAGAGAGTGAAGGGAAAAGTGGCTTTCAGAGCTGTAATTCTTCTTGTCCTTCTTGTATTCTGGTAATTCTCCTTGGCCTCTCTTCAAAGCGTTTGCACCGTTCAGTGTTGTGTGTCTGGGTTTCCCTAATGTGGCTGCTGCTTCTTGCATCAGTAAGATGTCTTTCAGCTCTGCGGCAGCAGGTGTTCAACACAGCAGCCGGCTCTTGCCTTGAGGTGTGAGAGTCAATCTTCCTTTGGGTGGAAGCGAAAGAAGGAGGACAGCAAGAGTGAAAGAAAAGCTTCAATGTCTGATGCTTCCAGATGCTAAATATGTAGCTCGATACAGCATAAGCCCATCTAATGACTCGCCATGGCCAAAAGAGTAAGACCTACTCTGATTATTCGTTGCTCTATCTCCCTTCTGCTGGCTGCTCTTTTCCCCCCACTTTTATGTGTTTTGATAGGATTAGTTTCCTGCTAGTCTGGTTCCCTGATCAGTCACTGTAGGTGGGGGTGATGGCCAGTGCTGGCTGAAGGGAGGTGGTGTGAATGGACGCTGGGGAGGGAGGAGGTGGCACCTTCTGCTGGCAGCAGCTCTCTGCTTGGGGTCTGTGCTGCTCGCCGGAGCCGGGGAGTTCGCTTCTGCAATAGCTTCGGGGTGACCAGAGTGTGGGTAGCTGGTGCAAGAGGTGGTTCTCTCACTCTCTACGCTAATTCCAGTTTTCGCGTGGCTGCATTGTAAACTGGCTCAGGGAGCTGGTCTGGTTGAAAACCACATTTTGTTACTTGCATCAGCTCCTTGAACTGGCACGGTGTGCACCTGCACTGTTGGCTGCTGGCTCAAAGCGGGAAGGGGATGGTGAAACTGGGCAGGAGGCAGAGCCGCCCATGGCAGCTCAAGCTGAATTACAGCAGCGGGGGAGCTTCAGCCTAAGGCTAGTGTCAGGTTGTATTGCCTTTGTGCTTCCAAATTCTTCCATTCAAAAGGCCTTACTAGTCTATAGGAAGTTTATTTCATAAGCGGAAAATCAGATTTTGTTTTTATTTCTAGACTGCATAATTTTGGAACTTTGTTTTACAAATTAGGAGTATTGTAGTAACCCTTCTCTGTGCAACTTGAATGTTACAGTCTTCAGTGTAGTTTGAAAACCTTGGGATAAATTTCAATCCAAACTGTATATCTCTGGAGGGATAAATTCCAGTGGGACTCTGGTTTAAAACCAAAGGATTGGTCTTAGGACATAGCTTGAGTTAAGAGCTTGGTCCTCTTATTTCACCCTCTCCTGCCACATACTTGTTCTCATGCTTCTATTCATCTGACTGAGTTAAACTGATTTACTGAGGTTAGGGTCTGAGTTGCTTTAACGTAGATCAGACAAGCACCAGAGCCTGCTCAGAGAGCAGCAGCCGCTGTTGGTACGGCAGGAATGTGACATACCTTTCCCCGAGAGACTGGAAGTTGTTAGCTTGGCTCAGTCTTATCACGCAACTGTATTGCATTACTCGGCAGTAACTTGGGAGATATTGTGATGATAGCAAAAGCTGTGTCATCTAAGTTGTCTTCTAAGCGTGTTTTTACCCCTAAATCTTCAACTTTCTTGCTCAAGATGTTGTGACTTTATCTGGAGAATCAACCGTTCCAGACCAAGACACTTCCTCGCATTTTGTATGAAGTAACAGAGGCACTGATACCAAATCTGCTAATGCTGTTCCAGAGAGTAACTTATTTGTATTTCCTATTTCAGTTGCTTTAAAGGTTGGAGATGAGGATTGGCTGGGAACTTGTTCTGCTTTTTGCTGCTGCAATTTGCTTATAAATCCCAAGGGATTTGTTCAATTGATCTAGTCTTTATATATTCCTACAAATCTGTTTAGCTGATGTTAGAGTGACATTATCTCATGAAAACTTTTGCTGGAGAGATGTTTTTGGTCTGTTCCTAAGTTTCTGCATAAGTCTTGTGATTCTTAAGTGTTTTCCAAATATTTTTGGATTTCCATGAGCAACCACCTCAAAACTCTGTGGCTTTAATAAAAAATCACTGTTAAAACTTTTGCAATGGATGGCAGATTATTTTTAAGATTTAGGCATGTTGTCTGTCATTTAAAAAAAATCTGCCTTGTGCGCTGCCTGCTGCCCTTCAGGTTGAAGCTGGGTCATAGCGAATCACCCAGTTTTTTTGAAAGTGTTATTGAGATATATGTCCAAAGACGAAAAGTTTAGTGCTTCCTCCCTGCCCCAGATAGCAAATCTGGCAAAAGTGCCAGCTAAGGGCTCAGGTCTTTCAAAAGACAGGCTGATGGGTGTGGAGTTAGTGCTCTGAGGACCCTTTAGGAAGGGAACCAGCTGCTTTGAAATGAAGACTACAGATAAATTGTGTTATGTGGGAGAGGAGAATATCAAACCAAACAAACCATAAATAACTTTTCCATGTTAGTCATTTTGTCAGAATCTTTTTCAGAATGAGTCCAGGGAGATCAGCTCTTTTTCTTGGGACAAAAGGTGTTTGGCAGTGCATAAAGCAGCATTCAGAGCCTTCAGGCTGTAATTTTTTGCTTGGGTGCTAGATGCTGGAAGTGGTCACTAGTGTAAATAAGTGAGCAGAAGGCAAAACTGGAAGCTTGCTGTTGTCTTACTTCCACTGTCAGTTTGTGAGGTTCAGAGTCCAGATGGTGTCCTGGGTTCAGCTGAAACACATCACAGATGGACACAGAAAAATGGATTTTAGTAACGTAGCCGAGTACCAGATAACTTACTTGATAAGGTCTGTGTGAATTGAGGCTCCTGGACACAAAAAATAAAAATGCTCTGCTGCACTTGCTGGAGCTTCTGACAGTGACAAAATACAGCCAACTGTCTGCACTTACAGATTTCCTCTTGGACTAACTGGGTATGGAAATTCATTTATACAGGGTGTCTTGCATGTTGTGGAACACTAGTTTGGCATGGTGAATCGACAGCTATAACGTCGTGATACAAAGCATTGACAAATGTACATTGCCTGCAAATAAACTACTTTCAATTTTAAGGCAAATGTTACCCATGTTCTTAAGTTTTTAAGATGTGATAAACTGAAGAGCTGTAGTTGAGAGAGTTGAGAGCAGACTGCATTTTTTGACAAAGTGGCCTAGCTACAGTGACAAAATTATAGAGAGAAGCCATTCTTGGGAACTGAGAGAGGGGAAAATCAAGTCGTCACTTTAGAAAATGTCTCAAAGATTAAAGCTCTGAAATATTAACTTTCCACTATACTCATGGTACCAACTTGGCATTCTTTCAGCAATTTCTTCTAAAAGAACAAATTATCTCTACTGTGTTTTGTCATTTTGATTTTTTTTTTTTTTTGACTGGCATACAGAGTTGCCTGTGAAGGGCCTGAGTCACTGTGAGCTACCCCTGGAGACAGGTTAGGGTCAGAAAGTTGCACTTTTTTCTAGTTTATGCTGACAACTGGGCATACAGCACATCTGACTCCTGGAGTTCTGGGGTTTGTCTCCTGCTGGTACCAAGAACTTCTTTCTGAGAGCTGGCAAGACCAGCTGCTGCATATCAAAACCAGAAGAACATTAACTTTTTTAGAGTGTTCTCTTAAAATTTATCTTGGCGTACTCCCACTGCTTCTGCCTACTCTCAGCTTTTATTTCTTGCAGTCACAGGTTTCCCCTGCCTTTCTTTGGTGTATCTGTACAAGAGTTGCTGTACATCGTGCAGATGGAGGGAACGAGCCAGTACCATCCCTGCAGTCCTGTCAGGAGTATCACCAGCTTTCTTCCATCTTCTTTCCCACTTTTAATAAGCTAAACTAATATTCTTCCACTCTCCTACTGCAATCATTCTGCTCTGTTTCTTACCCTGTACATAGGGTTTTTGGAGCTAACAACTATTTGCAAGGCACAGGTCATCCCAGGGGTGCAGCGTTTGATTTGTGCTCCTGGCGAGGTGCAGCCCGATGCAGTTTGTCTGTGCAATGGGTAAGAGGATCATAGAATCATGGAATCACAGGATGGTTTGGGTTGGAAGGGAACTTCAAGACCATCCAGCTCCACCCCCTGCCATGGGGAGGGACACCTCCCACTAGCCCAGGTTGCCCAAAGCCTCATCCAGCCTGGCCTTGAACCCCTCCAGGGATGGGGCATCCCCAGCTTCTCTGGGCAACCTGGGCCACTGCCTCACCCCCCGCACAGGAAAACATTTCTTCCTCACATCTCATCTCCATCTCCCCTCTTCCAGCTTCAAACCGTTCCCCCTCATCCCTGCACCCCCTGATCCAGAGCCCCCCCATCTCTCCTGTAGCCCCCTTTCAGCACTGGAAGGTCTCCCTGGAATTTCTTGACATTTTGAAACAAGCTAGTCCAAGGGGGTCAAAGTACCCCTGTTTGCATGTTCTTAACATTTTTTCAGTCAGAAAGCACCTCGGATTTTCTGTCGTACTTGATGTTAAAATGCAGTCTAAAGCATGCTGGCGATGCAGTCCCTGAGCCTCAGGTTTCTCCAGCTGTGACAATTCGTGTAGCATCTGCCTTCTTTGAAAGATTTATTTCATGTCCTTCAAACTTCCTATTCATAAACCCATTAAAAGAGCAATATTTTGCTGAGACTAAGTCTTTTTCAGCTGCTTTGCCGTTTTAGATGCGTTCTGTCTAGGAACATAGCCTTTTGATGTAAGGTATGTTGGGGCTCCTGTGTAGAAGGGGGATGGCGGCTCACACTTCCACCAGCACAGTGGTTTGGACAGTTGTGCTGTGCATGTGGGCTCTGATTCGGCTCAGCACAAACCAGATCAAAAACCAGTTTGTCATGCAGCTTTCCTGCCCACCCCTTGGCTGTGGTACACTGATGACGAGTGCTGGCGCAGCAGGAGGAAGGGGACAGGACACGATCGCCCCTTCAGCACCAGCCTGGCTTTACTTGGGCTGTTGGCTCCCTGGCAGCCCGTGCGGATCCGGATCCAGGTGCCTGTCCCTGCCTGATCCGGAACCCTGCCTGGCTGTGCTGGAACTGGGATTGCTGCTGCTGGGCGGCAAGTGTGGTCAGGGAGCTGATGGAGCTGAACACGGACAGTTTTTGTCTCTGGGTTGTTCTTCAGGCAGTACAATGGAGGGAAACTCAGCTCACTGCTAGATTTTTAATTTTTTTTATTTTTTTTTAAATTTCTTTTTTACGTGCTACCTAGCTAAGGTTGAAATCTTGCTTCAGGACTAATTGTTATGCAGCAACACTATGAGCTTGGCTCATCACATAGGTAGGATGACTCGTTTCATACAGTCTGCAAAAGTCATCTGTAATTTGCAACTCAGTTGAACAATAGTTTTTCTGGACCCGTTTCGAAATAATGTTTACATTACTCTGCTTACCAGAAATGGTCATAAATGTATTGAGGTTGTGTATAGGGACATAGATCGGTTTCAAGTGTATTAAGCATGTCGGGAAGCTGCCTTGTAGCAACTGAAGGTGTCTGTTCATCCTCCTAGTACTGGAGTCCGTGTCCTGGATGGAATAATGATGATCACACTGCCAGCTGCTCCCTTTCTGTGGTCCTTGTGTTCGAGGAGGAGGGGTGTATGCAGAGAGTGGTGGCGAGTCTGTAGCCCTGAGCTTTACACTTGAACAACATAACGCTTGATTTTTATTTATTGTAATGTAATCCATTACAAATTACCAGTCGGCACAGAAAACCTGTTTGAAGTTCTGAGCTGGCGGGAGGCAATTGTGTTCTTTTGGAGCTAGTGACAAGCAGCTGAAGAGTAAAAGCAAGATCTTTGGGATGCAGATTTATGAAAAAGATGTTGAACTCATTGAAAACCCTGGCTCGAATCAGGTGTAGAACACCTTTAACTGAAACATTCTACTCTTCTGCAGGTATATTTGAATGTTTTGATAGTATAATTTTTTATATGGAGTACACAATGTTGAAATATATTCTGTAAAGATCCTGTAATTATGAAATACCTCTTGCAGGGTATAACTGACCTTCAGGCATTCTTTTCAAAGGTCACGAGCGTGGCTGTGGGTGTCACGAAAGTGCTGAGCCACACCATATTGTGGAGCTTGGCTCTGTTCAGTGCTTCCCCTTTTGACAAGTCTTTGAATAAGCTAAATTATGGAAGCACTATAGGCTTGCATGTTCATTTGAAAAAAGAAAAGGCAGCAGAGTAAAGTGTTTTCTGGAGATTTAGTGCTATTTCCAAGGGTCTGGTCATTAGTATTGTGTACTTGAAACTGGTGTTTTTTTTTCTTGCTTAATGCTTAAGATTTTAACTAATTTGATAAATCTGGGAAAGTGTGCACACAGAATAAAAGATTTTCGGCCAGCTTTGTCTGTAAATATGGTTGAAAAGATTACCGTGGATTATCATTAAACTTAACCAAAATTTTGGCTTCATTATATGAAATGGCAGAACATTTAGGAATGTCTGAGCTGTTGTTTGAGGAGTGTGTGTGTGTGTGTGTGAACTGGAACATTTCAGAGATATTATTAAAATTGCTTGAGAGTCCTTTAATATTATTAAGCTCAAAAGCTGAATATTTAAAACATTCATTTAAAAGGAACTGTCTTGCAAATTACAGGACAGTATAAACAAAAAACCATAACCCTGTTTGTTCTTGTTTTGCAGACCGTGAGGACCAATCAATTCTCTGCACGTAAGTGGACACTTTTCATTTGGGTATTTTTGGAAATCTGGGTTGTGAGGGGGGTCTTTGGTACAGCTGTAGGAGTCAAAATTTGGTCTTTAATCTCGACAGGCAGTGACGAATGGTTAAAGATGTAGCATGAAGTGATACTGAATGTGGAGCTATGTTCTTTTAATACCTTAATTCACCTTGTTGAAAGTTTTATAGGCATGTGCCATTTGAGAAATGTATTTTAAAAATGTCAGCCAAGGGATCTGAATCAGAAAAAAAAGCTTTAAAAAGTGTTCATCTGTCTGAAATGCTGTGCTGTAACTACTCAACGTGTAGTGCCTGAGGGGGACATGAATCAAAAGTTGGTCTAGAAACCCTGCTGAGCATCAGCTTAGTTTTGGATCTGCTTCAAATGGGAGAACTCCAAAGAAGTTGACACTAACGTTTCCTTTTGCTTTCTCCGTGTGCACCCGAATTTGCCCCACCCAGGAGCAAGTTTCTAGCTTCAGCTCCTATGTCTCTGGGATCTGGAAATGCAATGGTGGGGTAGTCAGAGTACACACCCGTTTCCAGGCTTGTGAGACTGCTGAGCTGGTCCGTCACTGGGCTGCTGTTGAAAGGGGTGATCCAGTTCCCTCTCCCACCCAGGCTGGGTGTTTCTACAGCCCCTTGTGCCAGCACTGGGGTTGGCAGCCACCATGATAAGCCAGTTTGGGGAGCGAAGCTGGCAGAAAACCAACCTTGCCACAAAATGATGCTTTTTATCAGTTCAGTTCTCTCGGTCTGCACTTGGGGCTCAGAGCAGTACTAGCCTGAAGCAGGAGGTATGGACGTGCCAGAGGGGAACCGACCCTTTTGGTAGCAGCCTGGGGCTTATGTTGATTTGTCTGTGGTGTGAAACCACCCCTTGGCTCCATTCTGCCACTGCTTGCAGGTAGCAGCCTGGGGTATGACTTCACGTATTCAGTTATCTGAGGGGGAGAGGGAGGATACGGTAGCTTGCGTGCCTCTGCCTGGTTCTGCGATCCGTTGACCATACTGTGTGCCAGTGCATACCAGCTGCATTGAGACCATAGTTTGTGAGGATGCCTGCTTCCTGAAATAGCTCAGTGGTTAGATTAATTGCTGGAAAGAAGAGACCTGGGTTCAGTTTCCTTCTTGACATGAAGAGATTCAAATCTTCTGCTTCATACAAAAGTGCCGTAACGATCAGATTCTATACGAGACTGAAGGTGGATCCTTCAAGCCGCGCTTTTTTAAACTATGGATACCGAATACAAGATTCGTGGGGCCCAAGGACACAAGCAGATACAGCTCTGTAGTGAAGATAGAAGCTGATCCAGTTAACACAGGCTTGTCTAGGGCTGTGGTCCCTGCTTTTGGTAGGACTTCGGTATTTATGTGATGACTACTTCATGTGCAATGTACAAAACAGCCCTCAAAGCAGGGATGGAATCCCAGCGTGAGAAGAAATGCTTTGTTCTTGCGTGTTTGTGGATGCTTCGACAGTATGTGCTTGCCTCAGGTGAATTTTTCTGAAGTAGCTTCACGTTTTGTGCATATGCATGAACTTTGCACTCCTTTACATGGTCAGCCAAGACCACAAAGATGGGAATGGCAGTGCTTCAGGATCTGGTGAATGCCTGATCTGTTCTTTGCAAGCTGGAAAGCCTTTAAGCTCTCTTGCCTTTGATTTTATTATTACCTCACCTGCAAGGTTACCATAAGCTTTCGATCTTTGTGCACTGGATAAGCAGCTGAACCCTGGTTTATGTCCAGTACAGCACACTTCAACATGAAATATCTGGATCTTGTGACAGATTCTACAGCTTGGCCAGGCGGTTGATAAGCTGCTTGCTGTACATCCATCTGCAGAGAGAATCTTGCTTCCAGATGGTGAGGGGTGGGGAATGGACACACTTCCTTACAGTTAGACCTCAGGAGAATGCGACCACGTCCAGTACTGGAGTCTGGAGCTGCTGGGAGCTGCTTTGGACATAGTCCTAATTTTAAGACCCTCAGAGATGCCCCTGAGGACACCTCTTTTGTTGGATATGTAAAATGTTTGATGACAAATCCACGGCACCATGGAAAGTATCAGAAGCTGGTGCTAGGAAGCAGTGAACCATACCTCTCTGAAGGATTTCAACACTGTCCTGGAATCGTATCACAAAACTAAGTATTGAAACTCTTAGTGCCATGGCACTGCACAAGTTTTGCTGCCTTTAATTCAGTGTCTTGGTTGTACCAGTGTTGAAGGCTTAACAGGAGTGTGGCAGAGTCTCAAAGCTGAGTTTCTGAACAACAGACTCCACGGTCTGTTGGCTGTCTTGCTGCTTTAACTTGTGTTTCTTCCTGGAGTACTTACACAGCAGCGTAAAGAAAAACGAGGTTAAAAAGGTAAATGTCACTGAACGTGGTTTACAAGGAAATATTAATTTCCCAGAGTAATGTAGACAGATCTGTGGCCTCAGAATTATGAAGGGCGAGACATTGTATCTCCCAACTGCATGTATGGGACCAGAGAACATCCAGTCTAGGTCTTACCTTTTGAGAATATGATGTGATAGGTGCTGGGATCCAAGGTGTTTCTGTTATATTGACGTTGAAAACCAAAGTTCCACCATAGCCCAGGAGATCTTGCTAATGTTCTGTAACCATCAGCACTATTTAAATGCTGACTATAAAAAGGGGTAGCAGGGGTTACCGGAGTGCTGTTCAGGTTAATAAACACTTTTCTCTTAAAACAGGTTTGTTTTAGGCTGCTTTTCAGCTCTGTGTCCGGTTCAGAGGGAAATGCCATCGGAACCATGTTCTCCTGTATCTTTTGAACAAACAGCCTGTAAGGAGAGCTGCTGGCTGGGGTACTGTCCCAGATGTGGTTTGCCCCAGGGCTTCGTGGGAGAGCTGTGTTCTTGTGTCAGGTTTGCATTGTAAACTCAGTACCTGACATCAGGCTGGCTGGGACGTTAAATCCCCTTGTGAATGGGACAAGGCCATGGCAAACTCCCTTGTGTAGCAGGCCAGAAGGTCTCGTATGTTTTGATCAAGGGTGGGCTAGTGTCCAGGACTCTATTTTGCATTGCTGAGTTTATGGTGAAAAGGTAAACTGCGTGTGCTTCCCTCCATGCCACTGGTTTTACAGGTCTTAGGGTAAGGCAGGAATAAATAAGGTGGAAGGAGTGTGTCTTAACCGCACTGGAGGTGATTCCAGGAACTCCTTTGGCAGTTCATAAAAGGCTTGAGACATCTTCTCATCCCAGACTTGTCATCTCAGGACCTAGACCACCGGTTTGACCCTAATCTTTAGTAGAGCTTGAAAGTCCTCAGAATACTTTTTTTCCAGTAAGAGTGGTTCAAGCTAGCTAGTGAGAAAGAAGACATCCCTTGGCTTGTGTGCTTAGATGAGTGGACGGTTGTGGTGTTTGTCACTCCCCTGTCCCTCACTGCCTTGACCATAATTGTCCTTATGTGGATCCTGGAGATAAGCCTCTCCCATTGTTTGGTGAAGGTCTGTCGGTTAGCATCTTCATCTCTCTCTCGTTACCTCTAGTTGATCAAGTTTCCTGGGTTTTTACCTTCCATTGCCTTTACAGTAGGGGGCCAGGTCAGCTCTCAAGTCATTGTACTTGAACGACACCTTACCAGGTCTCTGGATCCAGCCACTTTTTCTTCATGACAGCCAGGAGTGCTGCTCTCAAGGGCATTCTTAGGTGTAAGATTGGTGTTATTTTAAGCCTTCGGGTTTGGTTTCAGTTCTCCCTCTTCAAATACCCTCTCTGCACTTTTTCCAGATGCCTTCCTTTGTTTGGTTGTAACTTGGTGAATGTCTGATCCATTCATATTTACCTTGGAAAACCTTCAAGCCCTCTTGTCTCCAATTTTGTTATTACTTCACCTGCAGGATGACCTTAAGCTTTTGATCCTTCTGGACTCAATAGACAACTGAATCCTGATTTATATCTGGTACACATGATATTTCTTACCCGAAGTATGAAAGTATGCAACTTAAATCAGGGGCTGAAGCTATTTCATAGTCTTCACCTGTCCAGATCTTCAGGAAATACCGATCTTTTTCCCCTGCAAGGACTGCAGTTGCCTTCATGCAGTCCTCATTCCAGTGAAGAGCTAGCTGTGTCCAGGCATGTCACGAAACTGCAAGGGTGTTATTTAGTGGATTTTCTAACATAGTTAGAAGCTACATTAAAGAATGTCTTATCTCAGATATTATGTAGACACTTGGAGATTTGTTCTCATTTTGCCTCAGGACGAGCAGTGCCCAACGATCCGGGCTGGTTCAGAGTTTGGTAGAGACAAGTCATCGTTTGCGTGCCAGGACAGTGCGCAGGCAGTACCTGCTGAGAGAAGGTGCGTGCAGGTGGAACTTCTTGAAGAATACAGTTTGCTGAGAATGCTCTTAATTTTTTTTTTCCCCTCAAAGAGAATTGTGCTGGAGAGTAACCTGTGTTCCATTGAGACGCTGCAGATACAGGCATTCATCTAAACGCACCGTGGGGAGCAGGCTAGCCTGGCAGATGGTTCTCCAAGCATGCCCCTCACCATGTCTCATTTTAAAGGTAGTGGGATTACTTGGAATTTTTGTGTCTCAACTTCATCACCTGCTGCGGCTCCATGAGGAGTTTGGGGTCTGACATTCCCTAGCGATGAGGAATTTTGCATAAACTGGTGACTTTAAAGTTAGTAATATTTTCTCAAAGTCAAACTTAAAAGCAGGAGGGGGAAAAAAAACCCCAAAACCCTGCTGCTGCATTCTCTGGATGCTTGTCTCAGCAGAACATCTTGTCCTTCACCTGACAGGGAAGCTGGTTCTTCAGGACGGTATTACTCCCATTGCCAGCTGATGGTTGTTCAGTTCTCCAGGCCAGACTTGATGAAATAGATGACTTCCTGCTCTTGCTGTAGAAATAAGAGTTTTCTCAGGACATCAAGTGGTGTGCTGCCTTCCTCTCTTTTTGTTACTGTCTGTTCTCTTCCCTTTTTCCACTTTCCATCTGTTAAGGAACTGAATAGAGCCAATTGCATTGCTGAGGAGACTAGTCTACAGCTTTATTCTCAGTTAGTGGCGTATGATCTTATGGATGTTGATGCACTGACTTCCTTTCCTCTGGTCTTTGTTATTTGTTTCATTGTGCTCCCCCCACCCCTTTCCACAGCCATGTCTGGCCTTGTCCGTTGGTTAGCACGTGAGCCCCAGGGACAGGGTTTGTAGGAGAAACTTTTTGATGAAATTACGGAGAGAGAGGCTTTTCTCAGAGTGAACCAAAAGTCATTTTTCCCCATGTCCAAAGGGACTCTGCTCCATGGTGTAACCCTGGTTTCCGTAGGTAGTAGTGAGGTGATTTCTTATGTGCCCTTTGGCCTTTCATCAACTGAAAAACCCAAATATGTGCACAGGTGGGTACACCTGGGGTTCCTGAACCCATTGAACAATTATCAGGCGTTGGTGAAAGCCAGGTTCTCACCTGGGTAATGGTGAGATGGGAGGAGCTGAATGAACAATGGTGATAATTTCTTCTTAGCTTTGAAGTTGGATGGTTTAATCTTGGGATGTTAACCGCTAACAAATTGTTAGCGAGGTTGCTGGAGCTCTCTATTGCTCTGTTCATCAAGCTTTCAAACAAAAAGCAAACGAGCAACCCCCAAACCAGTAGTTTTCTGGGAAGCTGGACTTAACTAACTTCCATCTAATCACTCCCCCGTAGTTGGTGTGGGAACGGTAACTTCTTTAGGATCTTCTGACTGCAAGTTCTTAGTTTGCTGGGAAAAAATGGAAATATGTGTAGTTCTAGCAACTTAATGTTCCTGCTAGTACTTTATCAGCCTGTATTAACCCGGCATCCATAGGAAATCAATGACAGAAAAGTGATGCTGACTTTGCCACGTGCACTGTACACTTTTTCATTTCTGTAAGATAGGAAGTTGTGATGAACTGCTTTGCAGGCTTCTTTTTTCTTTGAGAAGCTGTAGCTGCTGCTGTTTTGCTTAGTTTTGCTGTTTCTCTTTGATTATTGCTGTCTGTCCACGCCAGATGACCAAGATGAAGACATTTCTGTTACAGTACACTAGGAATCTGAGAACTATTCAAACCTTTCCTGGCTTTGTGTCCTATCTGCAAGGTGACTTTCGGAAAGTCAAAAATGAAAATGTGCTGTGCTGCACTTTTTTTTAAGCTAGTATGTTCTAAATTGGAGAATCTTACCACAAGCTTATGGTATTCTCAGAACTGAGCCTGGGCTCGATAAACAGTCATTTAGCAGATGCTTGCAGCCGCACAAGGATATCTAATCTGCATTGGCTTCAGTAGGAGTGGTGGGGTGTGGAGGGAATAGAGGCTGCTTATTAAAGGACAACAGCGGCAAATACCAGGCATTTTTGTATACAACCTCTGGCTGGAGTCCAGCTTGTAACATTCCCTAGACAACTGGTGTTGAGATGATGTGAAGCATCTAGAGAGAAATGAAGGAGCCATAAAGCAGCCTTGTAAATAGTAAAGCCAATTAGTGACTCTCCTGCGGTAGTCCAAACTATCAGTTATACCTCTTTGTTTCAGAAAATTAGCCAGGTGATTAAGACATCCTTTTAATTACAGCTTTTGACTATAAATATCTGTTAATTTGCAGCTGGCAGAAGATCTTCTCGGTTGGGTCTGAGAATAAGTGTCTCTTCTGTTCTTTGCAACTGCTGTTGTGACAAGGACAAAAGACTATTGTTGGGGCTCTTACTTACGCAGTTACTTTCTCCCACAAACAATTTAAGTGCATACTTTCATGTTTTGGTGCCTTTTATAAGTGGCTGCCTTGTATGAAATCGCTGGCCACAGCACCTGTGAGTGGCTGGTCAGGATTCCTGGGTCTTGGGAGATGGGGCACTGAGGAGAACTTGCCCAGGGGCCAGGGTAGAGCTGCCTCTTCTCCTTTGCAGAAGGACTTTCTGCTTCTAGGTGAACTCCTCATCCCAGGAATCATAGAATCATAGAACGGTTAGGGCTGGAAAGGACCTTAGAAACAGACTGAAACTCCTAGGGCAGAGGAAAGGTTTGAGGGATCCAGGCTCCCAGCGTGGAAAATACTGGCCTGTTTGGTTAGTTTTTCAGTAATTTAAATCACAGAGATGGTCCGTAATGGGAGAGATGACACTAACTGCATCTGACCATCCTAATACGTTCCAGATGTTTATCTTCACAAATATTGTCTGCTTGCAGTAGAGCCTTTGTGCATAGGCAGCAAGATGAAGAAACGTGTCTGAGTTCCACAGCTTGCTTTGTACACATGTTTGTGTCCCTTCTGACACCTGGTGTGTCCTGCATACCCCCTCTCTGCTGGTGAAGTGAACGGCTGGCTGCGTGGTGGGAGGAGGGTGCCAGCCCTTGTTGCGGGACTTCAGTGAGCAGCTTTAATGTGACTTCCCCAAAAGCCAGAAACTCATTTGCTGCTTCAGGAGGAGGTGGTGGTGCTGCCTCCTGCCATGCTGAGTGCTGTAACTGTGACAGTAAGGTGTGTAGATGCTTCAAACCTGTTTGGCAATAGGAGAAGCAAACGTTTCACGGCCGTTTTCCTTCAGAACCGTGTTTCCCCTTAGAACAGGTCTTTCCCAGGCAGGCGTTTGACCTGTCCCCAGGTGGGCCCTGCGGGGGGAGCACGCTGCTGCCCTGGAAGGCGGAGGGCCAGCTCCCATCCCTGCTCATTGCCTGTTTGCTTTGGGACCTGCGGGTCATCTCCCACTATGTTAGTTTTGCCTGTTTTCTAGATGGCAGTCTGCTCAGCAGAGGAAATGTCTTTTACTTCTGTACGAGATTTGGGCTAAAGTAGCTTTGGGGAAAAAAAAAAAATTGCAGCTGGTTGAGAAGTCAGTCACTAATCTTTGCTAACCAAATTGTTGCTGAGATACATTTGCCTGAAGAGTATTTTCCTTTATTAAAAATGATGCTGTAGCTTTACATGCAATGAATTTAAAATCATGTCAAAACTTTAACATGCTCATGCTAGCTAAGCCTTTCCTGTTTTAAATGCGCTTGAAGCTGCTTCAAAGCAGCAGCTTTGCTGCTCCAGGGAGAAGTGCTTCACCTCCAGGTACTGTGTACATTTACCAGTGACAGATTTTCTTTGACCTGTCTCTGCGACACAGTTTGTAAGGGAGAGATCCCTGAATAAACTGTTGGGATAGCCTTACACCTCCAACGTGCGGCTGTTAGAGACGGTGGGCTTGGATGCCCCGTTTGGCACAGCCCACGGCTGGAGCTGTGATCGTGTTTCAATTCCATCTCGTAAGGTTTTGTTTCTGTCAGTGGTGGAATTGAGACTGAAATAAAGGAGGTGAAATTATGACCCTACTGAAGTCATTAGCGAAGCTGCCCATTGACTGAAGTAAGGTTAGGATCTTAGCCAAGGGTTTTAGTTGTTTAATTTATGGTAACATATTAATTGAACTGTATTAAAACAAGGTTTTGAAAAAGTTAATCTTTAGCTTCATGGTAGCCTTTCTATAAATATTGTACCTAGTGTTTCTAGAAGTTTACCTTTTTTGGGCAGGTTGATAGAGGTAGAAGATTGAAATTTATTTTAATAATTCATGTGTTTTGTACTCCTGGGAAAGAACCGTAGTACGCGGATGTCATTATTTCTGTAATTGAAAAGGACTTTATCCTAATCTTCTAATTCTTTTAGAGTACGTGGCAGCAGAGCTATCGAACACTGCAGGAAATAGTTGGCATACTTGTAAGCTCCAGGGAGAGGAGCACGAGGATGATAACATCCATTAGTGTTGCTTTTGAATGAGAACTTGCATAAAGACTTTCTCTAAAAAAACCCCACTATTAGATTTAAGGGCTTTTTAACAAAAGGAGTGTATTGCAAGCGTTTGACCTTCCTGTGCTGTATGAAGCTTTACTGGTGTGTGCGCCAGAAAAACCTGCTGATGAGCAAACTCTTTGAAAACTCGGCGCTCCCCTTCTAGAAGCCGACATCTGGGCTGTACTTATGGCACTATTTTCTCCTCGCTGGATATGTCAGAGTAGATTTGCCTCCTTTAAAAATTAATAAACTTTGTTTCTGTAATTTGACAGAAAAGGTTATTTATCGAGTTTTAAAGGCACAGCTGATAATGCATTCCCAAGCTCTGATGACAATAAGAACAAATTGTATTGTTTTAAAATGTAAATGTGTATTTTGCTGTACTTCTGGCTTCTCTTACCTGCTGGAATAGTTTAGCATTAAAGATACTTTAATACACATCCAGAAACAGGCATGACTGCTTTTATTATTGCTTATAGTCATGAATTATGTTTATATAAACACTGTAGTAAAGGGGAAACTAGAACCAAAGACTGGGGGAGCAAGAATTGGTGTCTGAGGTCTTTTTTTCTGCTTATCAGTCTTCACATTTCTCTTGCATGTGGTGACTCTGGGCCAGGTAGAAATGGAATTTTTCATTAAGAGTCAAAGTGTGTTGTTCCACTTGCAGCAATCCCAAAGTACACCCGGTTTCTGTGTTGCATACTGATGGTATCTTGGCAAAAAGGAAACCCAGTTATCCATTAGCTAATTCTCAGAGTGATCTTCTTTGTAACCAGCTCTTCAGGTAATACCTTCCAGGTTTTTTCATGCGATGAGCAAAGCTAACTGGAAAGTTTGGAGTAATTGAGCACAGTGATTTCTGATCTTTCATATGCTGTATTATTTTCCAATGATGTTTATTGTCTTCTGAAGAAAAATGGAACAGAAATGGTTTTAGACAGAACGAGGTAGCCGCTTCTGAGCGGTAGGTGCCATCAGTGAAATCCAGTGCCTCAGTTCACCCTCCAGGATGGCAGGTGACAATTTGGTAACTGAGGCCGTGATAAACGTCCTGCAGCTTGTCTGCAGAATCATTTTGTTCAGTGTTTTCAATTAAAAGTTTTCTCCCGCAAACCTAGGGGCTCTGTCAGGTCAAAGAGACAATGTTTTACCCAGACCTTGTACCCAGCCCTTGCAGGGTGCTCTTCCGTGATGAATTTGCTATGCTGCTGGGAGTGAGCTTTCCCAGCCCCGGTACTTGGCAGCTGGAGCAATGCACGCACTCAGCACACATTCAGCAAGAGGTCACCCCGCTAGTGCAGTGCTCCTGGGGGGTTTCCATGATTTAAGAGGACTGGAAGGTAAGAAGAAGTAGGATTGTTTTAGAGTCTGTTCTCTTTGAAAATCTGGGGTGATATCCTTTTTGTATACACAAAGTTAAAATTGCGAGTGCTATGTTGTCTCATTTTTGCAGATGTTCAGTGTAGCGTGAGGATAGGGATGCTGCTAAGCTGCCTTGCTGGTCAAGAAGTGCAGGTACTAAATCCCTGAATAAATGCAGCCTAGCCACAAAGCTGGGGTGTGCAGCATGGTGGAGGAAGGTATTTATGAAGACTGAGAAAGAATGTGCTTAAATCCCCCTGGTAAAGCAACATTTCCGTTAGAAGTATCTCAGCTGAGAAATATGCAAGCACCCAAAATGTGTACTTGTCATTCTTACAAAGCTTCCAAACTTTAAATTCTGAACAACTGCTGAATGACGGCAGTACTTTCACTCTTTCCACGCAAATCCCCGTAATAAAATCCTTTGCAGCTTCACACGCTTAAGAGCGGCTGGTGGCAGTCAGTGGCTCACTCCAAATGGGATCTTTCTCCAGTAGTTCACTGCTATTGAATCGTGGCGAAGTGAGACCTGGTGATCCCTTTGATGTGTGGATTTATCTGAAGACCAGACCTAAGTTTGTTTAAAAAAAAAAAAAAAAAAAAAAA
>WKFP01013921.1:129775-146981 GCA_011057875.1 Pterocles orientalis
AAAAAAAAAAAAAAAAAAAAAAAAAAAAAATTTAAAAAAAAAAAAAAAAAAAAAAAAAGCTGTAGTAACATAATTTGTGATAGCTGTGATGTGAACCTGGTCACATTTCCTGCCTAGAATATCCCACATGTAAACCTTGCAATAAATTCTGTCTAAACACGTTCTGCTTTAATCTGCCTCTGTCTTCAAATGAAATGTGCTTTTGCTGGCTTTATTGATCTGCGGGTTGTACCACTGTGTGCTAATAAATTCATTTCTTAATAACTTCATGTAGCCCTGTGGCCATAAATATATTTTAGAACTAGCCAAGAGTCTGAGCAGTGCAAAGAATCTGTTTAAAATATATTTCACTGGGCTTTGAAACTGGCTTCTAAAGATATTGAATGCTTCCATCAACTTGGTAATTCTAATAACCAGCTCCTGGAATATAAAATATACTGAAGTGGTGCTAAATATAAAAGTGTGTGTGTGTATGTGTGTGTGTATATATATATAATGATTTAAAAAAAATAATATATAGATATCTGTACTCTGAAAAATTTTGTCTCTGGCTTTGTGATCGAGGCAGAAGACAAGTCTGTTTCTTATTACTTAAGGTAACAAAGGAGTTCAGGCATATAGTCAAAAGCTTTTAGTTAAACTAATGTTACGCATTATATCAACATCTTAATGCTGAGGAGATCTTTAGGTTGAAGAAAGTATTTTAAACAAATACCTTGTAGTTCCCTGCGACATCTGTGCTTTTGGTTTTAGCTGGTTGGTGAAAGTCTGTTGCATAGTCAAAGCCATAAATGGAATGAAATGAGGTTGGTATAAACAAAGGATTGATAAGTTGTTGAAAATTAATTTTGAGGAAAATGTCTGAAATGTTTTGCAGAGGTGAATCTGGTGCCGGGAAGACTGAGAACACTAAGAAGGTTATTCAATACCTTGCTCATGTTGCTTCCTCCCATAAAGGAAGAAAGGACCATAATATTCCTGTAAGTTGGGATATTTTCTCGTTTCTTTATTGCTTTTTTTGAAAGCTACCATCTTTGCATTAAAAAACCCCACATTTTTTAGTTAAAGATAAGCTATCCACATAATTTTGTTTCAACCAACCATTATTTTCTCTTTAGTAGTGGCTGAAATGAGCAGTTAAATCAAAATTTCCAGTTAACGTTATCTGTTTAACTTGTTGTGTGATTAAAGGCTTTAATTCTAATTAATTTAAAAGCGAAGGCAAACATTGTAACTAGAACCAGCATCGAAGCTTTCTGATGCAGTAAATCTCCGTTTTCCGAAAATGTAATTAACTTGGGCAGTTCTTAGTGAGTTTAGTTCCCCCTAGGTGCAGTTGTCAGCACGGTATTTGTGAGCAAGCTTTCTGCTCTTTCAAAGATTAACTTGGAGATGGGAAAAATCATCAAGCTTAAAACCTCCTGTAGACTTGCTATATTGAGAAATCAGCAGCTAATAAAAAGCGCAGATTTTGTTACATTGCAGACAAGAGCATATACACTTACGTCAGAGAATCTCGAGGTTTTTGGTTACTTGTCCCTGACTCTGCTTTATGTAGAACTTTCTTCAGATTTACCGCCAGACTTCAGACTTTGCACTGAATTTTTAGCAATTCTTTGCTTTAAAAACTGTGAATGGGTTTGGATACCTAGGGCTACGAGGGCTTGGGTCTCTTTGCAGTGAAGTATTAATTCAGCTTGCTCACAAGGCAGTGGCTTGCTATAGCCAGTACTAGCGTACGCCTGTTTTCTCCGGTCGTACCGCAGTGTCTGCGGTGGTTGGAAGCTTTCAAACTAGACCATCTGACTTCAGCAGCAACAACTTCTGTCATTTCTAGCGCATGGCACTTAATGTTAAGATATTTTTCAATGTGTTAAGACTTCGGCTCCTGGAAAAACAGGAGGTGACTTTTGACCAGTCTGTGAAGAAACAAAAATAAAAAAGGCAAGGATTTGAAGTGGGAGAGAAGGAAGGATTTTTCTGCAAGTGGATTTGGAGAAATCTAGTTAAGTGTATGGGGAAACTCGAATCTTTAATCAAGAGCGGATAACGTGACCCTGTGTGGTGAGCCTTATTCAAACTGTTGCTGGTTTGTCACACAGAAAACATCAAAATGAGTCTGTTATTTCTCATACAGTCTGAGTGTGCAGCAGTTGTGTCCGCAGCAGTTACGCCTCAGAAGGGAGTTTCTTATGAGCGGAGTGTCAGCAGGATGAGGTGGATGTTCGTGACATTGCCATGTGCTGGGAGAATCCGTGGCTCTGGGGAATGCACATCCATCAGAACATCATCCAGCACGATTGGTTTTCTGCGTGGGTTTTGATTTATGAATGTTCTTGGCTTTACTGCTGTGCAGCCTGGAATAAAACAAAGCCAACTTTTTTTTGCTGCCCCCCCCCTTTTTTTTTTTTTCAGTTTCTACAGGTGTGACATTGCTTAGAGCTTTCTGGGGGAGAAGGGAATTGTGCAGGGTTTGTACCAAGTACTTCTAAACGTACTATTGAGAACTTGGAATACCTCCAGTTGAAAGAGACTTTAGGAAGCGCCTTGTCCAGCCTTCTTTCAAAGTGTGCCTTCCTTCCAAGTCCGATTACATTGCCCAAGACCTTGCAAAGCTGAGTTTTGAAAAGCTTGAGGGATGGAGCCTCTCTGCAAACCCCTTCCAGTGCTTAACCACTCAAAGCCCTGTTTATGACTGTTTAAAAAGTACTTTGTGTTTGGTTGGCCTTTCTCATGCTGTTTCCGTGAGCACTTTGTGCCGGTGCCTCTGCCCCTTTTTGAGCTTTGTCACCTAGTAACTCCTGTGGCCACTCGCTGGGCTTGGAGACTGATGCAGGCTCAAACTGGTGGTCTTGAAAAAGTCCATCTGCCTTTAAACAAGACAAGTTTCCTCCATTATTTATTGTGTGGCTGCATCACTGTTGTGAAATGAAGGCACAGAAGAGAAAGGGGAAAGCTGGGGTGGAAAGCAGCAGTGAAGGGAAGGGTGGGTTGCCCTTTTTGGTGCAGCGTTGGCTAATTCCATTTCAATCCCTGGTTCAATTGCAATTTAATTCTCTACTTACCAGTGTAAGCAGTTGGGATGGTGGTGTTCATCTCGAAAGAGTTTGAAAGATGGTTGTTGTAAATCCTCTGCTTCGTGAACCATCAATGATTGTCATGAAGACTGGAGAAGTTTTTATTCTTTGTAAAATATAGTTGAGGAACAGTAAAGAGGATAGGGTAGTGTCCTGGATAGAAGTTGCATACTTTGATTGTGCATTCATTCAACGCAGTGCCATAGTAAGAACTGAATTAAGCATATATTTATGAAAAATGCAGAATGTGTAACCAAAACAGTTTTGAAAATACAAATGAGTCTCCCTTGTTCTGTAACAATTCATTTGTATTTATATATTGCAAACCAGCAATGTCTAACCTATATGCCTAACACTGAAAAGTTAGGAAGAGTCGGAATTGGGCTTATACATACAGCCCTAATGTGTTCCTGTTTTTAGAAAACTGCAGAGGGCTGGTGGTGATCCAAGGTGCCCACCTGTACAACCTTTGCGTTATCTTGTGCACAGAGAAGATAAATAGGCTGCTCGTCATGGATTTATTTTTATCCATCCTGTTCCAAATAATTATCAGTGACATGCACATTACTGAGACTGCTCTGAGTGCTGCATGGATTTTTTTATGAAGCAATTTGTATGCTGATGAATGAATAATTATCTTCCCAACACTCTTCTGAAGTCCAGGGTTAACTGTGTCTGTTCTGCCTGACAGAGTGCTGTAAAAATGTTACAAACACGCGTAGCCCCCAGTTTGGCACCTCTGGCCAGGGTAGTGCTGATGTTCTGCCCTGTCCCAGATGCTCACCAAGTGCCTTCTCCAGCAGTGCTGGTTGGGAAACACTCAGCTCATGTGAGGAGCATCACGTAGGAGCTCTTCCCATCCCTTGGACAGCCTCATCATGTTTGGCACTCAGCTGCTTGTCCATGAGACTTTTCTTTCTCAACAGCCCTGTTTCCTAACAACTAGTGGCTGTGCGGACAGAGGAGTCCTGCGTGGCCCTTGGCATGTCATCCTCAGGCTGGGGACCTGTAGGAAATGGAGTCAGTAACACATCGTAACCGCAAAGGGTGGGATTAGAGTGATGAACAACCTTAATGCTAGCATTTCCTAATTTTTGAGTGTTCGAATCTGTGGCCACACTGTCTCATTTCCTGTTTAATCCCGAAGAATGTTGAAGGTATTGTCTTGGGCACTGCGGTAGGAAGCATGGGTAGGTGGTGATGGTAAAAACACAGATGAGAAGCTTTAGGAATTGTAGGACTTGGCAGAGCTAGGTGAGACTAAGGGGGTTCCTTAAATTAGGACTAGAGACTGGGCTTTCTAGAGCCAAGTGATGGAGGGGAGGCAGAAGTGCTGGGCAGTGAGCTGTAACACAGGCTCCTCTAACGACTGCTGGTGGGATGGCAGCGAGCCTGAGCCCTTGTCTGTAGCACACGGACAGTCCTGGTGGGTGTCCGAGGGAGAGATGGAAGGTATCTGTTGTAAGTAACTGAAAGCTTTAGCTTCACATCCAACAAATTTGAGCTCAAAAGAATTTGGGGGGAGTGAGATGGTAGCATTAAGAATTTTGACAGTACGTTTGAGTTTTTTTGCCTCCACCGGTGGTTTGTTCAGTTGTTAACCTGTGCCGTGCATGGACTGGCTTTATACAGGCAGCCACTGGGCTTTAGCTTGGGCATCTCAGACCAAGGATGACCCACGCTGGTCTGGTCGTTATCCCATGCTCCCAGGGCACACACAGGAGCTCTCTCACCTTTGCTCAGTTATTCTTCTATAGGCTCAGGAGGGGTGGAGAAAAGGCTGGTTAGAATAAAAGGAGAGGAAGAGAGTGAAGGTGGGTAACTGGTGAGTGTGGGGAGGAGGCTGATGTGTTAGAGAGGGTTTTGGACAGATGAGGCAAGGAGGGTAGGGAGGAAAGGGAGACTTCTAAACTGCTTAGCTTTGTGGCTCATCACTCCCATGTGCACTAAGTGAGATGGGAAAGACAAAAGAGTGAAATCATGTTGTTAATGCACATGCTAGAGCTGTTTTAGTATGGTTAAGTAGTGAGGCTTAATTCTGACTCTTGGGTTCTGCTGTAGTTTGCTAACTTTGTGGTTTTGGATGGGGATGGAAGTCAGTGCAAAATAGAGAAATAATTTATTTAAAAAAATGGCATACGTGGCTTTCTGAAAGAAGGACAAGTCCAGTTTGTCACTGCCCAGAGACTGCCATGAACTTAAATGTTCTGCGGGCTGCACGAGGTTGGGGGATGCTCTCAGCTGTACTTGCAGACGATGGACAGACCTGGCCCCTATTCGTGGTCAATACATGAAATCAGCAATGTTTTCAGTCATGGTAGTACATGAAGTAGTTTAGTTCTGTAAATAACTGCATCCATCCACCACTGCTGCCTCCATGGCATCCTGGGGCTGTGTACCTCTGGCTCAGATGAATGGAATTAGACTTTTGTTCACTTACCCACTCCCCAAAACCTTCCCACCCCAAAGCCCCTCTGTCACTAAAATCCAGCTTTTACAGTGGTGCCATTTTACGCTTCAGAAATAATTACTGGTGCTTTCAGTGACTGCGTTTGCCTTTGTCGCTGCAGTACTAAATTGTTTAATTAATTTTATTAATTTCAAAAGAAACATAATTGGTTTTGAAGTACAGGATCTTGGGTAGGCTCCCCTTAGTGAGGATTTCCCAGATGAGCTTTAACTGCCCTAATTTAGACCCAGAGAAGTTAAATATGTGTCTGATTCCGCTCAGAGGGCAGAAATGAACACCCCGGGAGAGCAGTTCATCTTGTCTGAAGATAAGCGAACAAAATGCCTCCTCATTTCCTAGGTGTACCTATCCTTCTCCAGGGGTTTCAGAGGAGTGGTAGTTTCATACTGAAACATCTCACTGTTTTTTAGGTGCCCGAGTTGTTTTCTGAGCAGGTATGATGCAGCTTTGCAAAGTTCACATCACCTAACTGCATAAGCCAAACCTTTGCCAGCTGCTTTACAGACCTCTGGCAAAATTTGTTATTCTGCACAGAAAGAGTGCTAGTTGTTTAAAATAACAGACATAAACGGAGGAAGTGTGTGTCTGGCTTGGTATGAACATTTCTGGGATGTGTGTTTCACCACAGTATTTTCCCCTTAGGCTCCCTGATGTGAAACTCAAGATTATTCAACTTGCAGACTGAGCCAAAGAAATAATAACAGAATTGAAAATTTCTGCAGAAACTGTGCACATTTTGAGGTTTTTTTTATTTTATCACATTTATCTTCTGTTCATCCTTTTTGCTGGCAAAAATTGGAGGTCTTCCAGTTTCTTAAGATTTGCTGCTTCTCATGTGGATGGTCATTCTTGAAGGAAAGGAGCAAATCTTTTGTCTCAGTTGTAGGTTTGCATTTCTTAAATACTTGAAGCACAGTGTAAAAGCAAAACCCCACACTCTTTAAGTATTCCTTTTGTCTTGTTTTTTTCATAACCTTTTTGATTTTTTTTTTTTTTGAAGAACAATAGTCATCTCATCCATCCAAAACCACCTTGCTGTGTCTAAGGCTGTAGAGGAAGTTACTTGGTGTTGCAGGTTTAGTTTTTGTTGTTGTTTGGCAAAACTGTGGAAAGCAGTGAACAAGGCGTTAAACTATTGCCCCTCTGCCTTGCTCCTCAAGGTCCATCTGTCATCTTGTGTTTTATTTGGAATTAGTCCTTTGCATAAACACAGGTTTTAGTATTTTGCGCATGCGATGACAAGTGAATAACTTCTTTTCTATAATGAATTTAAACAGTTTTAATGAAGTGAGTATGTAGTTAAACTAAACCTACGGACATGAATAATTTGGGATGTAACCTGCAGCTGGAATGCTTGCTTGCTAACATATGCATTTGTTTGTTTGCAATGAACAGCCCGAATCACCTAAACCCGTGAAACATCAGGCAAGTGTTTTTCTTTATGCTTTTAAAGTTATGTAGGCAAACTGATATATATGATTCTCTTTTCTGTCAATTTGCATTTGTAACACGTGGGAAATCTTAGAGAGGCATACAGCTGATAGGAAGCTTTGTCAATTCTGAACTGGTTTTGGGAGAGCGGACTAGTGAGCACCTCCCAGGTTCCCCAGCCTTGCAAAGCGCTTCCCACCACTTCACCGTGGTGCTGCTCTGTCCTGAAGCAAAGGTTCGCCCTCTCTCCAGCTGACCTTCTCCAGTACGCCGTGTGGATTTGGTTAATGTGCTGCTGAGAGAGTGCAGAACACTGCTTTAATATTAAGCAAAGTACTAAATAAAAGAGAGACTAATGGAAGCTATGAAATGATTTTGATTAATGTACTGTTTTGTCTGAATATTTTTATAGCTTCTCAGGTAAGCTGATAAAGACTTTGATCTCCAGCGTAAAAGGCTTGGCATAACCAGTCATCTTCTGAAATAATTTCCCCTGACTTTCTAGGATGAGTGGTGTGAGCGCCGCGGTGTCTGTTCAGTGTTGCTGCCTGAATTAACATTTCCCCGTTTGAGCTTCAGCTGCTCTGATTCCTCAGGTTGGCTGGAGCCACCATGCAGATAATGTTGCCTGGTTTTGGCTCACCTAATCCCTCTCTTCCCGTGGGCAGCAGTAGTCAGTCTGTTCTGGACCACTCTCTTGTAGGAGAGTAGGAGTTGTGGTGCTCTGTGCTGTGGAGCACTTGGGAGGGAGCACAGAGGAGGGCTAGGTGGAAATGGAGGGTTAGACTGTGGAAAGAGAGAGGCCGTTGCTGCCATGTGTTAGGTATGCAAGATAAATGCTCCACTCTCTACCCTGGGATGGTAAGTGATGCCTTTTTGTCGTGGGCACCAGCTTTTAAATAAAGCAAAAGCTTTCCAACAGCTCTGTATGGTGTAACCAAGGCTGGTAACTGAAGAAGCTATCATGAGTTAGTTTAGCTGGTTGTGTTCTTCCCCAAACATTTTTCTGAAAGCTGACTGTAGTGCAAGTTAAACTGTAATGGAAAAGAAAATAATAAAGGAAACTTTAAGTTGGGTCTGGTATACTGGAAGCAAGAAAATCCCGAGGACAGCTATGATGCCTTTGCTAGTGTATGGTAACTCGTTAAACCTCTGTAACCCAATCGTGTGTCTGAGCCCACGGTCTCATTTTCAGAAGTTAACAGACATTCTTAGCATTTAACCCAATCCTTCCTCCTTGCAAATCCCAGTCAATTCTAAGGGTTTTTACTAAAAAATTTCTGTTCTAAAAATAGAACGGTGTTTACTTTAACCCTCCTTTTGCTTAGGTTTAGCGTGTCAGAGTTGAAACAAACCGTTTGTTGGCAAACATTTTAAATGTATCAGTGGAAACGTGCTAATCCAGAAGTGTTGATACTGCATAAACCATAATCATTAACATTTCTGTTTCGATGTCATTTTGAACTACAGAGTGGATCCCTGTTGTATGTGAGTAGCATGTAGTTTTCCCTGCCTCACCCAGGCTTCACGACGAACCCGATCACTGGGATGCTGGTTTTTCTGAAACTGAGACAATAACCTGTCCTTATCTTAACGTTTCCCTGCATGAAATATTGCATGACTTCACTTTTGCCACAACACTGCCATACTGCTTTTTCCAAGTTCTGGTTTGATGCCTACGCAGGAGATACGCCTACAGGCTAAATTTACACTCCTTCCAAAACACTGGCATCTCCTGAAAGACAGAGTTGGGTTTTGGCTGTAAAGCAGTCCATCTGATAATGAAAACTACTAAATCAGAAGCCATTTAACACGGTGTGAGAGGTTTGCTGTTTCTTAGTGATGGCTACGACGAGGCTACATACGAGTGCAAACCACAGAGGCTGGCCAGGCTGTGAGCACCGTTGTTCCTTCTCACGATTTCACTCCCGTCTGAGGACCCAACTGAATGGTTTCTTAAAAGTCTGAGACAATGGTAAAATTTTCTGCATTCAGTTGGAGAATTTGAGTAAGATTATTTTACGGCGCATTACAGAAGTTCCTCTGCACCAAATGACATGAGAGTTGGGGTTCACAGCAGCCCTTTAAAGCATGGCCGGAGCGTGCCTGCAGCTTTCAAGTGGCCCAGCGATGTTCTCTGGAGTCCAATTTGAAGTTGGTATGCTTTTCTTTTCCAGAATAGCTAGAAATTGAAATATAAGCTGTGACATGCTTGCTGCGTTTAATATACGTAATGTGGTTTATTTCAAGCTGTGTACAGCATGGTAAGCAAGCTTCTCGTTTTTATCCTTGGTGTCTCAGCAGGAGCTGACAGCGCGGTGGGGAGAGGGGAACGGGAGGAATGGTGTGAGCAAATGCTTTCCCACTCTCTGATGCATTTACTGAGAAAACTTTTAGAATGTAAATCACAGATGTGCATATAGTGGTTTTAACAGGGATCAAGTTTTTCTCCAATTGTGGATTTTTTTTTTCCAATTTAAAAGTGCTCCTGAGAACTGTAACATTGGCAGACCTGACATACAGTGAATAGGCACTGAGGCTGAGCAGTGCTGGGTGCTCTGGGCTAGGACTCACACATTTATTTCTTTAGTTACTGCAGAGTACAGAGACTATGTAGTCCCAAAGGGAATATATTTGGAAGTAAACAAGTTAGGAGCAGATAACTTGAGGTCACATCGAGAGAACGAGCAACCATTAGTTTCCAGAAGGACTTGAAATATATTTCAATATATAAATAAGAGGCTCTTTTAGGTGTTAACTAGTGAATTCTAAAAATTCCTGTATAAGAACTAACCTCATGTGGAAGCCTTAGCAGACTTAGGTTTCCCATTCTTTGGTGCTCTGTCTGGAGCCTTTATTCATCTATGCTATAAATAATTGGAAAAAGCAGGTTTATGAACACAAATGTCAGTTTTTGAGACTACATTCCAGACAGCTTCACTTGTTTTTTTTTTTAAGCCATCCTTCAGAGCAGGAAGACAATATCATAGTTTCCTCTGAACATACACATGCCTCCTGGGCTCATGGAAGCAGCACAGACCTCCTCATGGACAGCAGTTCTAAAAGCTGTTGTGCAATTTCCTTAAGATAAGTACTGCGATTTCTACATCCATTGGCTTGAATTTAAAGAAACATTTAAAAAAGAATGCATTAAACATACTGAGCAATGCTGCCTGAATTGAGCAATTTGAAAACGATCTTTGTATTTGGCGTTGCTCAGTTCCCATGACGTCACTCTGGTGTGCTTCTCGGGTGCAGTCAGGTCAGAGATGTTGTAACGATAGGAGTGTACCTGGTTGGAAATTAATATTTCATTGATTTGAAAGTAAGTTTGGAAACAGGTGTTCAGAAGTAGCTGTATTGTCAAATCACTAAATGGGAAGTTTAAGAATAACCTTCCATTAAAATCTTAAGAGTTAAATTAGTTTTTTCTCTTAAGCACTCGAAGTCTGTGCCTGATTTCATTAGCCCTCAATGTGAATTTTCTTTTCCATGTTCAATGGTTTGCAACATCCGTTAAGTCCTGTTTGGTCACTGCTCTGTGTGTATGTGTGTGTGTTTTTTAAAACAAAAAAAACCAAAACAACAACAACAAAAACCCCAAACCAAAAAACCAAAACACATTCTTCACTGGATGGAGGAGACTATCGGCGGATTTAGAAGTGAAGGGGGAAAATGATAACACCTTTCTGAAGGTGGTACTGCTGCCACAACCTGGGTAAAATGACTGTTGGGAAGAAGCAGAATATAGGAACCTGTAACTGTGCATGCACTGTGCTTATGTCTGTTTGTTTTTCTGTTTGTGTGGTTTTTAGGGGGAGCTGGAGCGTCAGCTTCTTCAGGCGAATCCCATTCTGGAATCCTTTGGGAATGCAAAGACAGTGAAAAATGACAACTCCTCCCGCTTTGTGAGTTACTCCTGTTCTCTTTAAAGTCTCTAAATCTGGATTACTGTTTATGGAGAAATTCCTTTTTTAGGTGTTTAGCTAATTAGTATCGGAAGCTTTATTTGTTGTCTTTCCTCCATGAGTTCAGGTTCTCTTACGGTGCTGTTTGCATTGCTTTGGAGTCACTGAACTTGTATCATCGCTGGCTCTTGGTGAAACTTGCTTTAATTTTATCCAATTTCTAACTTCAGCCATCCTTGAATTACAGTCATGTTCACGGTATAACAAACATAACTGCTGTAGAGCTCGACTGTGGCTTGCGTGCGCAAATTACTGAACTACTCTAAAGGATGAAGGAGCATGGCATCAGCGTGGAATTTGGCAAAATATGTGGCCACCTTGTCAACAGCTATGACTTTATCAATTGGTTGGTTTATCAGTTGGTTTTTTAATCAGTTAGTAAAAAAGCACAAAACTTGCATGTAAAACCCTCTCTAAATTCCCATGCCCTTCTGCCTGACTTCTTTACTGAAGGAAAGCCCAAAAGACAGTATGACTTACTCAAGGAGTTGGACATTCTTGTAGCTGGTTGTGTTTTTGTTGGGTCAGTGCCTTCTGTTTCATATACTGTTTCAGTGGCAGATAACCACTTTTGATGTGTTCCATTGTTTTAAAAATAGTGGTGGAACTCAGGGTGAATAGCTATTTACCACTTCTTAAAGCTTCCTTTCCTTTGAAGGAAAAAAAGACGTCTCCTATTTCAGGGAAAAGATGGTTTTAGTACAACTTTAAAACTGTATAGGAGGTATTAAATCTTTCTTCTTGTGAGCACAAAATTAAAATTTATACAGAACAAATGAAAGATTTCTTGGCTGCCTTGATGTTTCAACAGTTGCTTGAATTTATAACGTATGAACTCGGCGCCAGTGATAAGGACTCGGGAAAACTGTATGACTAAATCCCTTAGTTAGCCTTTTTAATCACGAAGGGAGGTCAGAGTACTGTAGAAATACAACTTTGATAATTTTATAGCCACATTATTTACAATATTGCTTGATGCTTATATATGTTGGGTGTAGGATTTATAATATCAACAGGTTTCACTATGCAATAATTCTACTTTGTTACACGTCTTGAATCCATCAAAGAGCGTACTAATTTAATGAAGATACTTTTTTCATAAAGGATGTTAGCATCTGGTTTGTATTATATTGAAGTCTGCATTGCCATCATGAACATAATCACTCAGATGGCTCCAGCTCTATTTTTATAAAGGACCAAGTCTAATGTACTCCAGATGGTGTCATTTCATGCTGGAAAAAAAAAATCTTTAGTAACAACTATTTTAAAACCCGACTTAAAAAAAATATATATCCTCCCACAAAGTGAGAGGTGCTGTTGTTCAGTCCGTACAGGCTTGACAGTCTTCACCATGCCGCATGAAGATGCCAGTGTGTTCCCTATGTGTCGATAATATTGGATAGAATCACAGACTGGTTTGGGTTGGAAGGAACCTTAAAGCCCATCCAGTCCCACCCCCTGCCATGGGCAAGGATGCCTCCCACTAGCCCAGGTTGCCCAAAGCCTCATCCAGCCTGGCCTTGAACCCCTCCAGGGATGGGACATCCACATTGCTGGGTCATGTTGAGCTTCTCATCCACCAACACCCCCAAGTCCTTCTCCTCAGGGCTGCCCTCAATCCATTCCCCTCCCAGCCTGTATTTGTGCTTGGGGTTGTCCCGACCCTGGTGCAGGACCTTGCACTTGGCCTTGTTGAACTCCATGAGGTTTGCACGGTCCCACCTCTCCAGCCTGTCCAGGTCCCTCTGGATGGATCCCTTCCCTCCAGCGTGTCACCACAGCACACAGCTTGGTGTTGTCGGGGAACTTGCTGAGGGTGCACTCCATCCCACTGTCCATGTCTCTAACAAAGATGTCAAACAACACTGGTCCCAGTACCAACCCCTGCGGAACACCACTTGTCACCGGTCTCCACTTGGACACTGAGCCACTGACCACAACTCTGAGTGCACCCATCCAGGCAGCTCCTTATCCAGCGAGTGGTCCTTCCATCAAATCCATGTCTCTCCAATTACAGACAAGGATGTCATGCAGCACAGTGCCAAAGGCTTTGCACAAGTCCAGGTAGATGATGTCAGTTGCTCTTCCCTTGTCCACCAGCACTGAGTCTCCGTCACAGCGGGCCACCAAGCTTGTCAGGCACGATTTGCCCATAGTGAAGCCATGTTGGCTGTCACCAGTCAATCACCTCCTTGTCTCCCAAGTGCCTGAAATAAGGCTGGTGCCAAATCCATGTGTTTGTGTTGTTTTGTTTTTTTTTCTCCTTCTACCAAAGGCAGTGTTTTCTTATGTTTCAGGAAATAATGTTTCTGGTTTACAGCGGATGGGAGGCTGGCCTTGCTCAGTTCACGTTGCGGAACTGAATGCTTCGTTCTGACATGGTTTTTACAAAGCTGTGTCCTTAGCTCTACAATGAGAGTATACACAGGATTCAGTTGTTAGATGACCACCACTACAGTCGCCAACTGATAAAGATTTTGTAGTGAGATTTGCCAGTACTAGCTAACAGGAGGTCTTTGCTTTTAAGAGAATTAACTAGATAAGTGATCTCTCTAGCACGGACTTCAGTGATGCCTGAACTTTGAAGCAGGGAGCGTGTGGGTCCCCTCTTGTGATGTATCAGCTTCTCTAATGACTGCATTTCCTCTCTGTTATTTTTATTCATGGAACTCGTAACTTGACAGCAGAAACGAGGTAACTTGTAACAGTGAAACAGAGTAAAATGCTTCTGAATTATATCAGAAAAAGCCACTGAGTAAACCTTATGTAATGCTTCCTGTTTGTTTCACATGTAACATGGGCAATTCAAGCCACGTCCTTCTAAGAAGGATCTGCAGTACCTGTTCTGGGTAGGAAGTTGTCGGCTGCTGTTCTTGACATGTTAGCGCTGACACATGCGTTACGTATCTAGTCTGTTGGCTGAGTTTCAGTAAAATGTCAGTTCATTCTTTGTGACAGCTGTAAATACAGCTTTCTGGAATTGTTATGGAGCAAAAAGTATAAATGCTTCAGTTACAAGCTGAGCTTAGAGTGTTCTGTTTCTTAATACTCAGAAATCCGAGTTTAGGTGCTGGTCCCTGCTAGGGCCGCCTGAGAACAAGCTTGTGCCTTGGCACAGTCCTTTCAGTGCCATGGGCTTTCCAACCGAACTGCAGAGTGAGCAGTAGGGAGTCACCAGTGAAGCTAATTTAAAGTATTGCACTGGTTTTCTTAAAACTTGGAGAAATCACTTTGAACTGAAGATGTATGACCGTGGTCACGGGGCAGTTGCTTTGCTCTGAGTCAAGATAAGGCTGGCAGGTAGGTTATACCTTTGAATTCACCGGTGCGGTTGGGAAGAGAAACCTAGTTGGTCTTGTGCACACAAATCTTTTTGTGTGGGCTTCATTGGGGAAGTCGAGGAGAAGGATAGAGTGTTCTGGTAAGAAGCTTCAATATCTGAACCGATGGCAGCAACTTGTGCCGGTGTAAGTCTGCAGCATGGCGATACATCCCAGAAACACTTACTAGATCGAGCCATTGCCGGAATATATATCATCTACAAGCTTGTAGAGTAGAATAGTTAATACGAAAATCAATAGTACAGTCCCTGAGCTGGATGAACACCCATGGCACTAATCAGAGTTGAGATGAGGATTTGGATACTGATTGTAAGAGCGCCTTCAGAAAGCTTCTGCAAAACATATTGGCAGGTGGCTTTGTGCAGGTACCAAAGATTTAGACGGCAGTTAGCAAAGTGCTGTGGTGGTCCCTGATCCCCAAAGCTGTTTGTATGGGGATAGAGGGGTGTAGAAATTGGATGCAATGAAAACGGAGAGCCCAGTGTAGTCACTGGGTATTCCTGCTGGTTTCTTCACATGTTTGCAACCAGGGGAATGACTAACAGTGTCATGAGCACAAACCTGAAATACAGAAATGGTGCTGTTGAAAGTGGTCCTACTCCAAGCTGGAGCCCATTGTCGTGTTGGGAATGTTTGTGGCCAAGTGACAAATCAGATTGGGGAACTGATGTGTCTTAAAACTGGCACAAGAGGTTTGATCTCTCATTGTGGGTTACTGGATACCTCTGATATCTGAACTCTGATGCATTCACTTGCAGCCTCTTTCTTTCCAAGAGCTGCTCTGTGTGTGGGACGTGCACTCTTTGTTTGGTCCTTTGTGGAGCAAAGGAGATGTTCGTGGAAGGAATGGGTTTCTCTTAGTTCCTTCTTTAACAACTGCTAGAGAAGAGAGGCCACGTAGAGAGCAGCCATCCTGGGTTTGGAAACAGAAGCGTGATGGTCCGGGCTGGGACCCACACTGAGCTTCGGGATTGCTGCAGATAAAGCAAACTCACTGGTGCTATAGAAACACTTGTGCTTAAAATCTCAGCATTGCTACAAATCTTAGACAGCACGTTTTGCCAATGTGAGAAATAGAGCTTTGCTTTAGGGAAGCTTTTTTGTACATCTGGATTACAAACTGATCTAGAATACTGGTTCTTTAACCTTGAGAAAGTGCTTGTGTGCAGTGTAACGTATTCCATTGAAGTGATGGAAAGGAAAAGATTTAATTAAAACTTGTGTGAAATGCTTGTTGTATGAATGTAAGTAGGATTATGTTTTTATGTCGATAGCATTGTTGTCTTAATTTACAAAATCAGTAATTACAAAAAATCTCTTCTCTTTACAGGGCAAATTCATTAGGATTAACTTTGATGTTACTGGTTATATTGTTGGGGCCAACATTGAGACATGTATCCTGCATAATACCACATCATTGTAAAATGCAAGTTTCCCGATTGTTTTGCTTTTAACCCTAGAATTCGTTGGAATGCAGTGAAAGGTTACCACATTTCTACATTCCTTCAGCAACATCCATCTCATCCTTTGTTTCAGAATAGCCGATCAAATATCACAAAGTCAGCGTGCTTCCTCGTGCTCTGAAATCGGATACCCCAAAATTTAGCACTCTGAAATCTGCTGGATTTTCAGGCTAGCCTCAAAAACAGAGTATGTTAAATAGAGAAACCATTTAAAGTCTGCTTACTCTATGAACATTTCTTTCTAGAAAACAAATGCCTTCCTGATCAGAAGCTGAGCTACTGTGTTGTGCCAAAAGCTTGGTTCTGCTCTTGTCAGCACTGCAGCAGCACCTCTCTGCCTCGAAGGAGTTGATGCTCATTGTAAAGTGATAGAGCTGGAGGTGCTGGGACACCTTCTGTGTGCTTAGCTCTTCAATACCAGTGTAGGTTCAATAACTCAAGACCTGCTAGCAATTAATGCTGAAGCCCAGTTCAGTTTTAGCTTTAAGGTTCGTTTTTATTTATGGTTGTGTAAGAACAAGTAAAAATACTTGCACTGAAAGCTTCTCTCTAAAGTTGTTTTCTTTATACTAAAAAGAATGTGTGTAACTTTTTGGTTTGTTTAGCCTGTTTTCTGGGGGAATAGCAATAGGGTGGTCATAAAATGATGAAATCTGAAGTCTTGGTAAACAATACAATAAACAATGCTGCACTTAAGCTTTCATTCTAGTGCTGGGAGTTAAACTGATTAAGTTCAGTGAATGTTGGGAACTTTTACAAAATACAATTTCCCAATAAGGCTGGGAAAGATCTATAGCTATTCAAAATATGCCTTCATGATAAATGATTTTTTTCATTCAGCACAGGAATGAAGGCAGGTTTTGCTTTTATGAAAGTTCAGATGAAGTGTTTTTGCCTAGAGCTTTGTGAACACAGGAGGACTTAACTCTTACAGAATTTTTTCTTCATCACAAGAACTCGCCCTTGCTTGTAACCTGTGTCACTTCAGATCACTGTCCCACATTTGTTTTACAATGTGGAATATCAAGAAATAAAAACTGAAATGGCATTAAAGCATATGACAGTTTATGGAGAGCTGTCTGCTGCACAGATTATGTTTGGAAACTCTTTAAAGGCAATGAAGATTGTACGTAAAAATGCAGTGCTTGAGAGAAATGACAAATGCGCATCAGATAAAGTACTTTGGAGTTCAGCAGCTGCTGAGTTTTTAGTACTGAGAGTCAGCTATGACCTGGGAAGGGATGGAGGAAGAATGGCCAGCTCCTCCTCTCGCTTTGGCTTCAGCTGACCCGTTCCAGACAATTGTCAGCTGCACGCAGCAGGGAAAGGCGGTCAACATCTGAGAAATGAGTTTGCTGGAATTAAATGTAGGTTTCTACCAGTCTGAATTTGAAATCTCTCATTTAAAGTTAGTGAAAGTTCATATTTGACATAGTCCTGTCATTGCTATTAAAGT
>WKFP01013921.1:153116-221245 GCA_011057875.1 Pterocles orientalis
CCTAGAATTCGTTGGAATGCAGTGAAAGGTTACCACATTTCTACATTCCTTCAGCAACATCCATCTCATCCTTTGTTTCAGAATAGCCGATCAAATATCACAAAGTCAGCGTGCTTCCTCGTGCTCCGAAATCGGATACCCCAAAATTTAGCACTCTGAAATCTGCTGGATTTTCAGGCTAGCCTCAAAAACAGAGTATGTTAAATAGAGAAACCATTTAAAGTCTGCTTACTCTATGAACGTTTCTTTCTAGAAAACAAATGCCTTCCTGATCAGAAGCTGAGCCACTGTGTTGTGCCAAAAGCTCGGTTCTGCTCTTGTCAGCACTGCAGAAGCAGCTCTCTGCCTCGAAGGAGTTGATGCTCGTTGTAAAGTGATAGAGCTGGAGGTGCTGGGACACCTTCTGTGTGCTTAGCTCTTCTCAGTACCAGTGTAGGTTCAATAACTCAAGACCTGCTAGCAATTAATGCTGAAGCCCAGTTCAGTTTTAGCTTTAAGGTTCGTTTTTATTTATGGTTGCGTAAGAACAAGCAAAAATACTTGCACTGAAAGCTTCTCTCTAAAGTTGTTTTCTTTATACTAAAAAGAATGTGTGTAACTTTTTGGTTTGTTTAGCCTGTTTTCTGGGGGAATAGCAATAGGGTGGTCATAAAATGATGAAATCTGAAGTCGTGGTAAACAATACAATAAACAATGCTGCAGTTAAGCTTTCATTCTGGTGCTGGGAGTTAGAGTCAGTGAATGTTGGGAACTTTTACAAAATACAATTTCCCAATAAGGCTGGGAAAGATCTATAGCTATTCAAAATATGCTTTCACGATAAATGATTTTTTTCATTCAGCACAGGTATGAAGGCAGGTTTTGCTTTTATGAAAGTTCAGATGAAGTGTTTTTGCCTAGAGCTTTGTGAACACAGGAGGACTTAACTCTTACAGAATTTTTTCTTCATCGCAAGAACTCACCCTTGCTTGTAACCTGTGTCACTTCAGATCACTGTCCCACATTTGTTTTACAATGTGGAATATCAAGAAATAAAAACTGAAATAGCATTAAAGCGTATGGCAGCTTATGGAGAGCTGTCTGCTGCACAGATTATGTTTGGAAACTCTTTAAAGGCAATGAAGATTGTACGTAAAAATGCAGTGCTTGAGAGAAATGACAAATGCGCATCAGATAAAGTACTTTGGAGTTCAGCAGCTGCTGAGTTTTTAGTACTGAGAGTCAGCTATGACCTGGGAAGGGATGGAGGAAGAATGGCCAGCCTCCTCTCGCTTTGGCTTCAGCTGACCCGTTCCAGACAATTGTCAGCTGCACGCAGCAGGGAAAGGCGGTCAACATCTGAGAAATGAGTTTGCTGGAATTAAATGTAGGTTTCTACCAGTCTGAATTTGAAATCTCTCATTTAAAGTTAGTGAAAGTTCATATTTGACATAGTCCTGTCATTGCTATTAAAGTTCTACTTGGTCTTGAAGTACTTAAATACCTGCTTTGAAAGTTTTGTTTGCGTTGGATGTTTTTAACCGAAATTGTAGAAGATCCTTGACTAGTTACAATCAGACTTGTTGGAGAAGTCTCGCGCTGTTCGTCAGGCTAAAGATGAGCGGACGTTTCATATCTTCTATCAATTAGTCGCTGGGGCAGGAGAACACCTGAAGTGTAAGTGGAGAATCTCGTTTTGGAAACCTGTTGCTTCCGCGTGCCATGTCTGTTATTTCTGTGTTAGTTGAGTTTGAAGTATCCTTTGGTCTTGAGACAGTGAGTTTCAAGACCAAATAAGTTTCAAGGCCACAAGAATGAAAAGCCAGGTGGCTTTGTTTTGAAATAGCTTCTGGTTTTTATCAAGTGTGCTGTCAACCAACCGTTGCATTCAAGCAAACGACTCCTACGTGACAAAGTCCAGTTTGGGCAGCCTCTGGCTGGGAAGCGCTGGATCGGAACTGCTGTGCTCCCGGTTGATTAACGACAAAGCTGGCTGGCACTGACAGCCCTATCTGCTCTGGACCGTGCCTTCAGACTGGGTAGAAAAGCAGCTGTTTTACCAAAAACATAATGAAACCCTGCAGCACTATGTTGGTTATCTTCTACTCCTTTTCCCTTGGTAACTGGGAATTTCTGTTAGATTGTGATAAGTGAAATGACATGAAGGTCCAGACTTCAAAGAACTGATCCACTCTTTCCCCTCCTGCGTTAGATAAACCTGTGTTTAGCATCCTTGATGTGGTTATCATCAATACCAAACTCCGTTTCTGCCTGTCTGTTACTTTCAGCAGAGATACTTTTTCTAGGGTATTCCTAGAAAAAGGATTTGCGATTATGCTGGATCTGAGGCGGGTAATGTTCTGTTTCCAGGCTTAATGCTTTAAAGAGCTAATGTGGGTTGCTACAGATAGAGATTCTGGGAATCTGGCTTCAGCTGTTAAGGTACACTCATTTTGTAGAGTTTCAGAAGCTGGTATAATGGCTTGTAGCCATGAACTGATTTCATAAAGCACAGTTTGCACATTTAGTGGGAACAGAGCATAGGTGGGTGTGAACAGCATTTCTCTAGCTTATTTTTCTGTCTCTTCCCCTTCCCCCCAATACAGCTGACTTGCTGCTTGAAGGATTTAACAATTACAGATTTTTATCTAATGGCTACATCCCCATTCCTGGGCAACAAGACAAGGATAACTTTCAGGAGACTATGGAGGCCATGCATATCATGGGATTTTCGCATGACGAGATCTTATGTAAGTTGTTGAGCCTTTTGGATTTTTAGTGTGCTGCTTTCTCTTATGCACACACACACACACACACACACACACGCTAATTTAATGTCACCAAATTTAATGTTGCTTCAGTGTCTTGACAGCCTGCAGCAAATGTTTGCTTAACGTGAGCAAATTAGTTGAATTGAAGCTGTTTGCCCAAAAAGTACAGTACAAACGATTTCCTTTCTGAACTCGTACTTGGAGTTGGGGAGGAAAGTGACACAAGTACCAGAAGAAGAGTTTGTAAAGCTGAGCCCTCTTCAATTAAATCATTGCATATGTCTTCTTTTAACACAGCAATGCTGAAAGTGGTGTCTTCAGTGCTGCAATTTGGAAATATTTCCTTTAAGAAGGAGAGAAATACTGATCAAGCTTCTATGCCGGAGAACACTGGTAAGTTGATGATGTTTGGGTGGCTTCCTTTAACCTGAGCTGTAGTTTGCTTCCTGCCGTTTGTTTAATGCATATCTTGAAAAGTACAGAGCAGTCTTCTGAGCTTCCTTGATAGTGTTCTGTGCCAGAAAGAGGCCGTGACTGTTGTGGTAGTAGCCAAGGGGCAATTATTAAAACTCTCCTCTTCCGGGCTCGTAATGCAGACAAATATAAGTATCCATCAACAGAATTTATGCTGTTTGCATTGCTTCTAAACTTTGAACAAGTATTTCAGTTGTAGTCTTGTTTATTGCTATCTGCAAAGGCTTAAGCCCTAGAAAAAAGTGCATGCTTAAATCAGTTTGTTTTCTTTGGTTCTTGACAGCAGTTTTCTTGCCAATGATAAGAGCCCTGGAGCCAAGCACAACTTCCAGAGTGAAATGGCTGAACATAAGAATGCTGTATTTGGAAAAATCTGATTTCTGGAGTGGCATGGTAGTGTGACTACGATTTAATTTATCAGTTAGTACCTGCAAGGTGTTTGTCGATTTGAGCAGTATCTTTGCAAAAAAGATAACTGCTGAAGCAGGTCTCGGGTTTTAGTTTAGTCCTTCAGTCCCAGATTTTACATGCTGCCATGGAAAGTCAGCTTTGAGAATTGACTTCAGTGGAAGGAGCGGTAAGAACTGTCATTCACAGGACCTGCTGCTCCCGCATAACTCATTCTTGTCCGCATCTCATTTCGTAATTGTCCTAGATTGCTGTACATCTAGGTTGTTTGCGGTGTCCAAAATTCTTGTCATTTCTCAGGGTGGTGGCCTGGTGCCCACAGTGCTCCAGCAAGCAGGTTTGGATTAAAGTTCAATAGTATTGACTCGGTATCTGGCTGGCAGTTGGCACTTTGCGTTTTGCAGTCAGGAAAAAAGGCTGAGTCAGGGATTTTGTTTTTTGGGCTTTTAGTGCCAGCTTAGGTAACTCAACTGAGTCATCCATTTGGAAGGTGGGATGTAGAGGATATGGGTGCTTCCCACTTCATGACCATCTTGACTTTTGTTGTATTACCATTGGTTTGGGACATAAATTCGGAATTATAATATTGGCTATAAGTATATTGATATTATTGGATATTTGTAACACTGGATATAAAATTCAGAATTATAAAGCTCAGGTCATAGTTCAAGCGTGTTTCTGTAGTGTTTTGAAAATACTCTATTTGGTTAAGTGGCCTGTGTATCCTTCTGAAGACACTGAATGGAACTGATCTCTCCCTTGTCATCTGTATTGTCACATCCCACTGGAGTGGGTTTCCCAGTGCCCTCCAGAGAAGTCAGTGTGTCTTGGGAGCAGTTCAGCTCATCTAGAGGCGTGTGTCTGCAGCAGGTCAGGTCAGTGTCCCCATCCATGGGAAGGAATTTGTGGCCAGTGGAGGTGTGAACCTAGGCAGCATGGATTTCAGAGAATGTGGAAAGCAAGTTCTACCCTATAGATAATAAATATAGATTAAAAAAATATCACTTTCAAGTACAGATACAAGAGATGGCAAGTTCATGGATGAAGAGGAGGAGAAGCTGTATTTAGAACTGTTTCATGCCTCCCAGATTGGGAAGAAGCCTTTCTGCGGAAAGGGAGAGGTTCATCAACAACCTGCTAAGGTTCATGCTTGATACAAGTTTTTTAGTATCTTTTGCTTTCTAACAGTTCAGAATTTTGTATCCAAAACCCAACAGTAATAAAACACAAGTCAGGATAGTCAGTCCTTTTAAAAGGATCACGCCTGAACTTCCTCAGTTATAAGCGAAGATGAATTGCACCTTGTTTGAAGTGGCAGATGAAGCAAGCTGAAAGAGTGACCCAGTCCTACCCTTAGATGTGATAGAGCCTTGACTCGAAAATGGTTTTGTTTCCTTCAGTCAAACCTCTGAAATGCTGGCTACAGCCTCCTTCAGTGCTGAATCAGATGGGGTGGTTTCAGTAGTACTGCTGCTGTGGTTTTTTGTTGTTACTGTTACCTAAGCTATGGTTTTACAACCTGGAAAGGTGTAGGGACTATACATTCCATGTTAGCTCTTGAAAGAGGAGCTGGGTGTAATGTTTGGAATACTACATGCAGGGGGACCTTCATCCCTTAAAAACTGTAATATCCTTTGTGTAGCATCCGCTATCCCGCAGTACCAAGCTGATGCTCATGGCTACGTAATATTTTCAGGTTCTTTTTGTGGTTTGTTGGTTTGGGTTTTTTTTAAGATCCTGACAGCATTTGCTACTTGACACCTGAGGTTGTCAGTTTTTCTCATGTGCTGATGTGTATTTTTTATAATCAAAGCACAGAAATGCTCTTGTATGTAGCTAAAGTGAAAGGCATGCTCGATTTATGATGCTATCTTAATTTCACCGATTAGGTTGTTTGTTGATTCGTGAGCCCTTCTAATGAGTATACGGCCAGACAGAGAATCTCAGCACTGAGACCACATTGTAGGGTTTTTAATACTGGGGAAAAAAAATCCACCCAACAAAAAAAACAGAGGAAGCTCTTATATATTTGTATTAAAAACTACTTTCTAATGCTGATTTGTAAAAATCGCTTTTTTCGTTTTGCCAGTGAAACAACAAGCTGTCAGATGACAAAGATACGGGGTTACAGCGCTTACTGGGTAGTGTGGAGAGCTTCTTCCTAAAGGGCAACACTTACCCGGACCTAAAAATACCTTCAGTGTCATCTTCATTTTTAGAAGTATGGAATCATAAACACCTAACCTACTGGAAAATTTATTTAGGAAAAGGGATTGGTGCAGCAAGAGCACGTAGTGGTGGTGTGGGTAATGTGCTGTTTGCCCATGACACCGTGAGAGTTCATGCTGTCCAACCAAAGTGTGCTGCTGCTTGTGTTGTTCTATATAAAATATTACAAACCCATGTTTTAAGTAGTTTAAACAATATATTTTGATGTAGTCTGTGATAGAAGCATTGCACTGGCATACCTGCCTACACTGAAAGTTTTAAAGCAGCCTTTAGTATAATGGGGTTGCTATGATGTCCTCGTAGTGTGCTTTTTTTTTTCTGGATATGAGAAAATGAATGTTCTCTATTAAAAGTAACAAAATGAACGCTTCCAGGTGGGCTATGGACTGTTACATGACTTCCCTGCAATCTCATGAAATCCTTTTTTTCTTCCTGCGCTCCCCTAAGAAAACTCAGGGGGGTTACTTCTGGCAGCCCTGCGGCCACGGGCCATGGGGTCGGTGTGTCCACAGGACAGAAGTGCATCTCCCCTCCTGCTATTGCGAGTGGCAGTTTGGTTTTTAAACTGGCACATGATGGCTTTTGTCGGTAGCTTGCTTCACGGACGTTGCTAGCTAGAGGGTTTATCCGGTTCTTGCTCTGCTCTCCAGTCGCACAGAAACTCTGCCACCTACTGGGAATGAACGTGATGGAGTTCACCCGCGCCATCCTGACGCCGCGCATCAAAGTTGGCAGAGACTACGTTCAGAAAGCCCAGACCAAAGAACAAGTAAGTTTTGGTGCTTTAAAGATGAAGTGAAACTGTACCTCATCTTTCTTAATAAAGGAAGTTGGGATTAAGTGTTTACTGCCACTGACTTTAAGTTTACTGTCTTGATTAAATAATTTTATATGGTCAAAATCAGTGGGAGAATAGAAGAAACCTTTCCCTTTCCTTGACCTTCTGCTGGTTTCATCCTTTACTGTCATTGTTGTATGTATTAAATGCACTGAGATATTCTGGTTTTTTAATAGAACAGTTCAAAAATAAATTTTTCATAATATTAATCAAACTGCCTCCTGTTTCTACGGCTTGTTTTCATTCCTCAGTGGTATTAACTCCTTTCAACTTCTGTTACTCAGTTATTTGTGATAACATCCATGTCTGTGTTCTTTTGATGACTTCTCCAGGATAAATAAATTTTCCTGTCTGGATTTTCAGGCAGACTTTGCAGTGGAAGCTTTGGCAAAGGCCACCTATGAACGCCTCTTCCGCTGGCTTGTTCACCGCATTAATAAAGCTTTGGACAGGACCAAACGACAGGGAGCGTCTTTTATTGGAATTCTGGATATTGCTGGATTTGAAATCTTTGAGGTACTTCAAAACACTGCTGGTCAGATTTTTCTTTTCCCTGTTAACGTGCGTTGAGGGCTAAGTGTAGAGCCATTTCACGCACGTGCGTTCCAAGGCTGCAGGAGGCTTTTGTTTTGTAGTGTACAAATGCTTTGACAACCCTAAATAACAGTGCCAAAAAGTCATTCTTCAGTCTACATCGTCCTTTTGTATGTGATGGTTTTTCCTTTTGTATATTATTAAGGAACATAAGAGATTGGAATAATGCATTTTCGAATTTTCTTTACAATGTATTTGAATATTGCGAAGTTTTGGGGAATTTCCGTGTAAAGTCAAATTTTTGACTTCAGATACATGGTAAATTTTGTCACTGAATTATTCTTGCTTACTAATGTTATTTTTGTAGTTGAACTCCTTTGAGCAACTCTGCATTAACTACACCAATGAGAAGCTTCAACAGTTATTTAACCACACGATGTTTATCCTGGAGCAAGAGGAGTACCAGCGAGAGGGGATAGAGTGGAATTTCATTGACTTTGGACTGGATCTGCAGCCTTGCATTGACTTAATTGAGAGACCTGTAAGTTTGTGCATCAATAATACTCTAAGGAGAAGAAATCCCATTTACAGGTTGGGCTTTTTACTGCCTGCAAATGGTAGGACTGCACAGGGAATTCTTGCGGAGCTGTCACAAAAAGTGAATTAACTTGAAGGCTGGGATCCAAAGTCCATGTATTGGTAAAAGGATTTCTCCTTATGGGATTTTGCCCTGATTGGAGGGTAGAACACTGAGCTAAAGATATTAAGCTACTATTTTTATACGTTTTTTCTCCAGTACTATCGCAGTCTTTAGTCCTGTCACTTTTCATGTTAGTGCCACTGCGTTAGAGGTGCTTTGGAGTGGTGGCTCAGTCAGAAAGCTTTTACAGTAAACTTTTTTCCTTTGAGAACAATAGCAACATTTCTGTAACTTCATTTAGGGTCGAGTTTTCCCCATAAATCTGCCTTGCGAGTAGGAAAGCAGTGTCTTAAAGGTGGTTTTAATCACTCTGCTTTTAAACATATTCTTCTGGTTGCTCAAGCAGCCTCCAAGCTGACGAGGGCTTTGAAGAGCAGGAGGAGCAGTTGGGTTGGGGGAGAAGGAGGAGAACAAAATCATCGTTTCTGAAAGTTATCATTCCTCACACTGCTGTCAAAATTATCTTATGACCTTGTAAATTAAACCTAGGGCATTGCAGTTACTGGTCTCTGCATTTCAGGGTAGCTATTCTAGACAGACATAAGCTGCCACTGATGCTTTGCATCCTGAGGAGCAAAAAAACCCACCAGCCGTGTTGTAGTTTTTCTTTAGAGAAGGAAAAGGGAAATCTTGGTTCAGTTAGCAAAGGTTTGCACTTTCTGTGTGGAACTTCAGAAATTTCTGCCTCCTTAGAATATTTAATCTCTGCCAAAAGGCCTCAGGGAATAAATGTGGATTCTTTCAGTATGCAGATGTTTAGGTGAATGCATCAAATTATTTTTTTTTTTTTTTGAAAAGCAAATGTCAGTACCTCCTTAATTGTTCTGTAAGTGGGATGCCATGTCGTAGGCACATAAACATCTCCCTTCAAATGTGTAAACTTTACATTCAATAGAGACTTTTGAAGTACACAATTGTGCTACACCCTTTTTCCTGTTGCTTTCCTGTGTACATCAGTCTGGCTTCCCTGGGGAAAATGATCCTGCCAAACAATCCTACCACTGCAAAATGCAGTGCTTGTTCCCTGCTTCACTTCAAGAATAAACAAACCTTCCAATGGAGTGCTTAAATTGTATGGAAAGGAGAGGGAGTACATAAAACAATGCTGGCTGCTCAGGTCACGCCTGCTGAGTCCCTGTGGATGCTGCTACTGGAGATCAGCACAGGGCTTGGCACGGGGACGCTCGCTGGCTGCCGCAGCAGTATCGAGTGGCTGGGAGGGATAATAATTGTCTTCAGTTTAGCCCACATTAAAGCATGACATTAACTGCTGTGGGGATGCGGACGAGCTGCTGTGTATGTACACGTCGAAGGAATGTTTGGAAGGTAACTCTGGAGGTCATCTATTCCAGTCTCTGCTCAAAGCAAGGCTCCAGTCAGCACTAGATCAGGTCACTTATGTCTGGCTCCAGTACGTATCGGAATGGATTTGTTTGAACCCGTCATAATGTCATTTGTTGAACTGGACTCCCCCTCACAGCCTGTTTTAATTTAAATCAAATTTGAATCAGTTTAGACAACTTTTTCTTATGGCATTCAGTGGTGTGTTTTCAATATTAAAATTTAAAAAGTCAATATGTATACAATATTAACCCAGATTAAATCCATTGGGATTTCAGGCAAATCCTCCCGGTGTGTTAGCGTTACTGGATGAAGAATGCTGGTTCCCTAAAGCTACTGACAAGACGTTTGTGGAAAAATTGGTCCAAGAGCAAGGAACCCACTCCAAGTTCCAAAAACCAAGACAGCTAAAGGACAAAGCGGATTTCTGTATTATTCACTATGCAGGGAAGGTAAGGGTTAAATGTTAAAGTCTTGATTAGAAATGTTGGTTTTTGGGAAAGCACTTACATGGTCTAGCTACCAAGTTTAGAAATATTCGTGCAGGAGGGTGGCCTTGTTTAATTTTCCTGAAATTAGTCAGGAGTGCTCCGATGGAACTCTTGCTACCAAATAGACAGAACTGAAAAATATCAATCAATATTAAATTAAGCAAATATTTCAGTTTCTTTTGATTTCTTGTCAGGAATCTCTCCTGAATATCTATGTTTCCAAGTTGATAGTGGTGCTTGAAGTAGGGCTGTGTCAGTACCCTCAGTTCACTTCAGATTTTCTGTATATCCCTTTAGAGGTGAGCTGATACCTTTTCATTTACACTGTTTGTTCAATCTTAATTCTTCTGTTGAGGGATGGAGCTCAGCTGCAATGTGAACAGGTCGATGAACTAACTCTGCAGTTCTTGCCAGCATTTTGTGGAAGCACCACGATCACCACGTCTACTCCATACAGCCATGCTGTTTTATTAGTTTCATAAATAGCTAAAACTTAATCCTAATACCAGTTTTTGCCCTGATATTTAGAAGAAACTATGGGAATGATTAAGAGCCATCCTTTAATTTTCATTTAAAATACCAATGGCTTGTTGTTATCTGTTCTTTGATGTCAATGATGCCAAGTAGATAATTGAAGCAAAAATAAAAATGGAAATCAAGAAATTATACCTTTTTTTGTATCAATATTGAAAACAGTGACTTAGAAATAATGAAATCATCACTGTTGCTGCAGTTAATAGTAGATGAGTTGTGAAACAAAAGGAAATCGAAAGGAAGTAAACCAGCTTGGTGCCTGTCTACTGGAAGCAATTGCTCCACAGAATGCCTTCCTTCTGCCAAGCTGAGTGGGCACTTCTGGGATCCTGCGTTGCGTAGCTTCCTCTGGCAGAAGGCATTTCTCAGTTTTTCTGTCCGAATGTGCATTTTCTTCAAAAGTAGAATCATTTGTAAAATAGCATTTACTGCAAGAAGAACTAAGATGATGATCTGATCTGGTTTTGGATGCTGGAAGCGTTTAAATGGGGCTTTCCTTCCAAAGCCTTTGTTTAAAAATAGAAAATTCAGTTTGTTTGAAGCAAAAACACTCTAGTCTGCATAGAGGTCTTGTTGGGCTTGGGGAATTTTAGGGCTCGTTTTTGGGTTGGAATGAAAGCACACTGGCAGCATTGAGTTTTCAACTGTTGAGCTATAGTTTAATTACAAACCACAGAATTGGTTCTTTCAAGGTAACGGCTTTTTTTGTTTTCTTCATAGAACAAAGTGTTTAAGTATAACTGCTATGGTGAAATGAAAAAGAAAAATCGTGTTGCAGCACATCCTTCATTTACTCTCTAGTAATTTAGATAAAGCAATAAGGATCTATTCTGGAGCTGTTTTTACATCCTCGCAATGAACAGTGAAGCCCTGTTTTGGCAATAACAGTAAGCTGAAAATGAATCCCAGCTATTAGTAAGCAAAAAGTCAGATTGCTAAATTTTTAAGAAAACTCCCATTTACTTTTTCAAAAGAACAATAACTTTTTGTGGTACTTTGAACTGTTCTAAGGAGCCACAACAAACTCATAGCATGCAAAACATCAAGAAGAGGAGGAAAACATCACTATAGTATTTTAAAAGGTTTGGGTTTTTTTCTTTTGATGCTGGTAAATGTCAAACTATAGCTGGTAGTCTGTCTGATCATGGGCAACTTGGCTACTCTACAGGTAGACTACAAGGCAGATGAGTGGTTGATGAAGAACATGGACCCCCTGAATGACAATGTGGCTACCCTCTTGCACCAGTCTTCTGACAAATTTGTTGCAGAGCTTTGGAAAGATGGTAAGAGGTCATGGTCTGGGTACCTAAGTTAGTGGTATTTTGACTTTGCTAGATGAGCGGGGATTTTTGTGCCTGTTCCCTCCTCACCCCCCACACCTACATCATAAATATCTACAGCATTTTCTCTATTGTTCAGCACCAGAAGTACAAGAAGGAGGCTGGGTTGCACATATGGTCCCTTGCACATGTGCCATTTCTGAGTAGCTGCTTCTCATGTTCATTATTTTAATTGATATTCACTTGCTACTTTTTACCCCATGTCAAATTCCATCTGTAGAATCTTGTCCAAAACTCTGAATTGCTGCAGTTAAGTCCTGAATGTAAACAGCTGTAGTGGTACTTGCTGTTAATAAAACGCTGTCTTGTGTGAGCACCAGCACAGATGTTTCTTGTGCAGTGGGGGGGTCATACCCTGGGAATCTGTATTGCCTGAAATAAAATTGATTAACAGCCATATTAGATTATTGCATATTAAAATCAAATGCAACATTTTCCTGTGTTAACTGTACACTGCTGTTTAGCTAGTCTACCTGCACATCAGCTTGAAGTATTTATCAATGTTTCTATCAGAATACCCCAAGAAGTAGAAATAGCCAAATAAATACTTACAAAGACTTCTCTATTTTAGTTTTTAACATCACAGCATATTAAGAATATATGCCACAGTATATAAATCTTTTAGTTTCTTATTCCAGGAGGAAATTAATCTCATGCTATAGATGATGCTGTAGGTTAATGCTGAGTTTCCCTCTTATTCTCAGGAATACTTACTTGGTTCAGCTACAGAGAGCAGTTTTAATTAATAAATAAGGAACTTTTTGGTTGGGGATCTGCTCCTTTCCTTTTGAGTACACGCACAGAAGCAAAAGCGTTTTGGTTGACGTATGCAAAGCCTGCTTCCACAGATAATTGAAATGTGCATGGGATGTTGTGGCCTAATTGCTTTTGTAGCACAGTTAAATCTGTTTGCAATTGATGAACCTGTTCTGTATACTAACTGAAGTGTCTTCTGTATCTGCTCTTCTGTCTTTCTGTTTTTGCTGTTTCTCTGCCTTAGAGATTCAGAATATTCAGAGAGCCTGTTTCTATGACAATATTACTGGTCTTCATGATCCACCAGGTGAATGGATATAAGAACAGTAGGCCTACTAAAGGCAGGGCTGTTGTATCTCCAGGAAAACCATTTTTGCTCGTAGGCTTGCATGAACTTCTCATTTCATGCTAACCTTAGGTATACCTCCACAAGGCAAATGGTCTCTGAGTGCATACCTATTGAGTTGCTGCTGCATACATATAGCATCGATATTTTATGCATTGCATTTAAGCATTGCAGAGAAAAAGGTTTGTTGCTTCCTAGTTCCATGTTGAGATGCAGAATTGCTTCTGAAGTGATAATTCTGGTAGCTCCAAGCATTTGAGAGAATGCGTAAGCTTTAACACTATCAAGCTTCTTTCTGCAGTCCAACATTGACAAAACTCTGTAACATTTTAGAATGTGGATGTATTTTTTGGGGGGAGATCTGAAGAATGTACTGAAGGATCAGAATGAGCGCTGCAGTTGTAGTCGGGGTAGTAAGTGAAATAAACTTCTTCCAGACTTGTTGGAATTGTTCTTTTGTTTAAAAATTTCCTAATTTTATTATTTGCCTTTGTAGAAGCTGCACACATCTTTTGAGGTATCAAGAAATCAACAAATTAGCTTATTTAGAGTGGTTTTTTGAAGGCACTTTAGATATTTTATCCAGCCTCTTCCCAAGTTTAGAAATAGGTGTATATGAAGATTGTGCCTTCAGACTTGCAATGTCTGGGTGGGTTTATCTTCCACTCCTCGTGATACATCCCATGCTTGAGGAAGCTAGTGGTGATCCCTAAAGTAATGACTTAGAGGGCTGGAGTTCGGAGGCTTTAGCCAATGGATCTGCTCAATGACTGCTCTTAACCTATAGGGAAGGTTTACGTTTAACTTCAGTAATCCTCATGGAAATATAAGTAACCATATTATAGTTGGAGAGGAGAGAGGAACAGAAGATACACAAATTAACAGGCATATTTATAAAATTTTTAAAAGTACATGGCCAGAAGAAAGCTGAATGGTGTCCGCTTGTTAGTGGTGTCTGGTGGGTTCATGTATCTGATATTTACGGGCTGTTATGTTCACCCTCTGCAAGGCTGATTCCCGGTAATCTCTATCCCATTTCTGGTTTAGAGTTGAATTCTGCTTCAAAGGAAATATTTGGGATACGTCCTTATGAACAACTTACCACCTACTTATTCCCCTAACTTTAATAAGCTGCTTAGACTCTTGTGTTCAAAACTGTGTGGAGGATCTGAGCTCTGCTCTATACTACGTGCAAGAGTTACGAGTGATTATCCAAACTTCTTGCCCTGTATTTTTCTGCTTTCAATTTTCCTTTTTTTTTAATAGACCTTTGAAAACCAGTTGAGTTACAAGTATGAAATAAAATATTGTCACTTATTTCTCATATACAGAGCTAACTCTGGTAGCAAAGCATCATTCCCTCTGCTTTGGTTTGAATGAAGACCACTTCACTAAATGTCGATTGTAGCCCACATATAGTTGCTGGCTGGGCAGCTTGGATTTCATGGAGAACCAACATGTGTTGTATCTTTGCTCAGTACTAAGAAGTGCCAACTGTAATTATGAAGGTGTTAAGCCACCTGTGTAAATTTTTTTTTAGCAAATTAATTGTTGACGTGCGCATGGAATCACGTTCATGTTTTTAGCTCAAAGGTTTTAACGATGGCAGTGGGATTTCTAATTTGTGCTTCTGAAGAAGAAACCATAGAGATCCTTATCCAAAACGTTTAGAAAATCAAAGACAAAAATCTCTATTCTGATGCTTTATGGCAGCTGTGAAGTGCTTTGGTGTGCAGTTTACCTGTTTTGAAACTTTTGGCTAGGGAGGTCTTTGCAGTTGTGTATAAAACTTTGAAGAATTCTTCAAAACAGCAGACTAGCAGAAGTCTGGCAGATACTTCCCCCCCCCTTGTCATTGAAATAAAACTATTTCCAAGTCTTCTGTAAATAGTTATACTTTCAAAACACTTTTGGACATTCAACAAAACTCACATTTAATCTATATGATTACCAGAAGTGACTCTTCATTTTAAGCAAAGATGCACAGATGCCTCATTCCAACTATTCAACCCAGAAATATTTTGCGTTGTAAGAATTCAAAGAATTGCCAGTTTCCCGGCTACTTTTTCTCTCTTAAAAGTTAACTTAAAATAAAGAAAATGGCTTTACTGGTCATGTAGAACTGCAAGTAAAGAGCTGGATATTTTCGTCTGTACCTCCTAAAGCTACACTCTTCTGCTGTATAAGTTTGTGGCTTTTGGTCCCACTGCTTCTGCACAGCGTCCCTAGTACATGCTGAGCGCCTTGCCTACTGACGGCACCTCCTGCCATTTGTTCCGCAAAGCTTCTGCTGCTGCACTATTGCTCCTCTCCCTGCCTATCTTTAGACCGGACTAATATTAAAGTCCGCTTAATTATTTTCTCTTGTCCTTCCCAGTGGATCGTATTGTGGGTCTGGATCAGGTCACTGGAATCACAGAGACAGCTTTCGGCTCTGCGTACAAGACCAAGAAGGGCATGTTTCGTACCGTTGGCCAACTGTACAAAGAATCTCTCACCAAGCTGATGGCGACGCTCCGAAACACTAATCCCAATTTTGTTCGCTGCATCATTCCAAATCATGAAAAGAGGGTGTGTACTACAGACCAGTCCTCTAATTCTTTCTTTATTGGAGTCTTTACATGCATTTCAAGTTATGCGTGCTGTCTGTGTCTTCCTTTTGAAATCAGAAGCCAGGTTTCGCTAAGTTTTTGCACAGGCTTGGGGGTGAGTGGCTGGGAAGCTGCCCAGCAGAGAGGGACCTGGGGGTGCTGGGCGACAGCCGGCTGAACAGGAGCCAGCAGTGTGCCCAGGTGGCCAAGAAGGCCAACGGCATCCTGGCCTGCACCAGCAATAGCGTGGCCAGCAGGACTGGGGCAGGATTGTGCCCCTGTACCCAGTACTGGTGAGGCTGCACCTTGAATCCTGGGGTCAGTTTTGGGCCCCTCCCCACAAGAAGGACATTGAGGGGCTGGAGCAGGTCCAGAGAAGGGCAACGGAGCTGGGGAAGGGTCTGGAGCACAGGGCTGACGAGGAGCGGCTGAGGGAGCTGGGGGGGTTCAGTCTGGAGAAGAGGAGGCTGAGAGGAGACCTCATCACTCTCTACAGCTGCTGAAAGGAGGGTGCAGGGAGGGGGGTGCTGGGCTGGGCTCTGCTCTAAAGGAACAAGTGATGGGACAAGAGGAAACAGCCTCAAGTTCCACCAGGGGAGGTTTAGGCTGGATATTAGAAAAAAATTCTTCACTGGAAGAGTGCTCAGGCATTGGAACAGGCTGCCCAGGGAAGTGGTGGAGTCACCATCCCTGGAGGGGTTCAAGAAACGTGTAGATGTGGTGCTTGGGGGACATGGGTTAGTGGGTTGGGTGGTGTTGGGTTGACGGTTGGATTTGATGATCCTTGAGGTCTTTTCCAACCTGAATGATTCTATGATTAAGTATCTCAGTATTCCCTACACATCCCCTTGTTTAGACTGTTGACTTTATGTAGAGAGTAGCCTGAAAAACTTATGCTACAGTTTTTTGTGAATACAAATTAAAAGACTACAAATTATGCTTGTTTTGTTTGTCCAGGCTGGAAAATTGGATCCACATCTGGTTCTAGATCAGCTTCGTTGCAACGGTGTTTTGGAAGGAATAAGGATTTGTCGACAAGGATTTCCAAACAGAATAGTGTTCCAGGAATTCAGACAGAGGTAACAGCAGGAGCAGTTTTCTGAGTTTTTATGAGATAAAATTAGTTGTTAAATAATTGTAGACACTTCCCACCCCCAGCCCAACTGGAAGAAAGTCCCCAACCATTTGTGAGGTCTCAAAGTGACTTGGACTTGAAGCAGTTAAATACTACAAGTTTAGAATAAAGGCACTAGGAAAGGGGAAACCCATCTAAAATGGACTTCTGGGAAAACTTTCTGTAGTAATTCCTTAGCTGTGCTCATGGTGGCTATGGCTTTATGGGTTTATAATAATGTAGCTTATTGTTGAATGTAAAGGTGTTTTTTTTCATTTGACTTAAAGGTATGAGATCCTTACTCCCAATGCAATTCCAAAAGGTTTTATGGATGGTAAGCAAGCCTGTGAGCGTATGGTAAGTGTTTATACCTATATATTGTTAAAACATTGAAAAGTTGAAAGAAAAATTGTCCTTTTCTTGATGAAAAAACAATATGTTTGCCCCCCTTCATTTAGATCAGAGCCTTAGAGCTGGACCCCAACTTATACAGAATTGGACAGAGCAAGATCTTTTTCCGAGCTGGTGTCTTGGCACACTTAGAAGAAGAACGAGATCTGAAGATCACAGACATTATAATCTTCTTCCAGGCAGTCTGCAGAGGATACCTGGCTAGGAAGTATGTGTCCTTTCACAGTTTCATTTTTCTCGTGGTCATCTTAAGTGTCTTTGGTAGGGAGCTATGCATTAAAACTGCCATTTGAGGAGAAATTTTCTGATTAAACTGTAGTTGTATCCAAGGTAAATAAGTGAGTTTTTACCTAATAATACAATTTTGTACACTCATTCCGTAGCAGTATCTCCTTTCCTTAATCTTCCCTTTGTGACACACACAGCAGTTTATGGTACAGCTGGTGGCTGCAAAAAAATCTTTCTGCTTCACTGGGAGTTCTTGGAGACACTTCTGGAAAGCTGCTTTTTTGAAATTAAAGGACAGATCAGGATCTAATCCATCCTGATCTTATCTTTTAAGAAAAATCATCTGTTAAGAGTAAGAACAAATAACATTTGTGATTGTTTTGAAAATGGTGAATCCAGCTCTTGGTCTGCCTCCTCATATAAGGAATGAGCACTCGTAAATCAGTGCCATCACTGAAACTTAAAAATAAGCCTGTTTATAGTCTGCAAGTGTTCTAGGGTAAACTAAAAATTAAGAATGTGGACAGATGCTCAGCTCTATTTAACATGAAATGTTTTGTTCTTTCTGTCTCCAGGGCCTTTGCGAAGAAACAACAGCAACTGAGTGCCCTGAAAATCCTGCAGAGGAACTGTGCTGCGTATTTAAAGCTTAGGCACTGGCAGTGGTGGAGAGTCTTCACAAAGGTTCCTTATTTTCTCTCACTTTCTTTGCCTTTTGTAAATAGGTAGATGCAGGTTCTTACTTGTTCATTTCAAATCTTTGCAGGTGAAGCCTCTTCTTCAAGTCACTCGTCAAGAAGAAGAACTTCAAGCCAAAGACGAAGAGCTAATGAAGGTGAAAGAAAAACAGACAAAAGTGGAGGCAGAGCTTGAGGAAATGGAAAGGAAACATCAACAGGTTTGTGCCCAAGATCAGCTTTTGGTATATAGAATGTATACTGCACTGTATCCTGTGCGAGGGAGCTGTGTTGGGGAGATGCTTGTGAGCAAAAGCACTGTGAAGAGGGAGAGCTAACTCCTTCCACACTCTGCTGAAATCTGGAATAGGAAGATATAGATGAGCTATTTCTCCAGGAATGCAGAAACATCATGTTAATGAAATGAAGGGGTTTTTTTTTGCCTTTTCTAGTTTACAGGAGAATTTCAGTAGAAGGGTCACTTTCCTTTTCAGATGTGTTTTCAGGGTAGGCCACTGCTGTGGTGCACACACGTTGTTTAAGGCATAGGGAAGTAGTCATAACAATTATGGCATGAAACTGAAAGTGAATTTTTGCTGAGAAGTAGCATTGATATCAAATTAAAGAGCTTGAAAGAATGTCAGTGCAGATAGACGTGTATTTATCCCCAGAGTAATCTTGAGCCATGATAGAACTGGGATGGATGTGTGGAATGGCAAAGCACCAGTTCCTGTTGATGAAAGGGCTGGAAGACACGGCCTGGGAGGGGCAGCTGAGGACACTGGGTTTGTCTAGTTTGGAGAAAAGGAGCCTGAGGGGTGACCTCATTGCTTTCTGCAGCTTCCTGAGGAGGGGATGTGGAGGTGGAGGTCCTGAGCTCTTCTTGCAGTGGGATCTCCTCCCTAAACTGAGGGGACAAGAGTGAATATTGCTGTAGCTCTGTTATGAAAGCTGGTGTCTTCTGGGCTGCTGAGAAAGGCCTCTGCTAAAAGTCCTTGGTTTGGGAGACTGAGCAGGGAGCCAGGAGTTGGAGCAGAACTTGGCCCTTAAGTAACTTTGTAGTTGTTTTAATCTCTCATGAGAGACTTTGAAATGTCATTTTTACTGCTTTACTACCTTTTGTGTATATTTGCAGCTTCTAGAAGAGAAGAACATTCTTGCAGAGCAGCTCCAGGCTGAGACAGAGCTCTTTGCAGAAGCTGAGGAGATGAGGGCTCGCTTGGCTGCCAAAAAACAAGAGTTGGAAGAAATTCTCCATGATTTGGAGTCCAGGGTTGAGGAGGAAGAGGAAAGAAACCAAATACTGCAGAATGAGAAAAAGAAAATGCAGGGCCACATTCAGGTACGCTTCTTGGTAACTGGAAATGGAAAAACACAAACTGGAGAGTGAAGGGTGGGACAGCTCCCTCCACAGCTCTGTGGCACAGAGGAGTTTAGCTCCTTAGCACCATGTGTGGGATAAAATCAATCTGAATTTTTTTCTTTTCTCCTCCTGTGGTCAGTGTTTAGCTTCTTGCAGGCTCCAGGCATATGAGGGTGAGGAGTCTCTGCCCAGAGAGGGTGTAGAGGCTCCTTCTCTGGAGACATTCAAAGCCCGCCTGGATGCGTTCCTGTGTGATCTGATCTGGGTGTTCCTGCTCCGGCAGGGGGATTGGACTGGATGATCTTTTGAGGTCCCTTCCAATCCCTAACATTCTGTGATTCTGTGAAAGGAAACACAAGTCAAAATGCCCTGTTGGTAGCTGTGGGGTGTGCAGATAGAGTGTGAAAGGTGGCAAGCACTTCTGCGTGGGGAGGAACCGGGAATGACCTCCTGGGGCTTGCCTGCACGCTTATAGAAACAAACACTGATAGGATGATGTCTCTTAGGAGAGAAATGTTCATTTTTGGCTGAAATCTAGTGGATATCACAAAGAATATTACTTCTTTGACTTTTATTCAACTAAGACAACTTCATCTCCTCCAAGTTACTTGGGGTTTTTTTTGGTGAAAATCAAATGATTTAGATGCTTCCTTTTGAATATATAGAGACCTGGAAAAAAGGGAATCGCTGAGAACTTAACTGTCTTTTAAAATATTCAAGGTACTTGACAGGGAAATAAGCCCCACATCTCACACCTCTTGATGTCTTTTAATAAGTGCCCATGAATGTGTGGCTGAGAATCTGCAGTGTGCTAGGAAGCCTTTGACATAAAGCCTGATCTGATTTCATTGTCATTAAATAGATCTATTTTTTTTGATGTTCAGAATTAGGAAGGTGAAAGATTGAAGTGAGTGTATGTTTCCTAGACAGCACATTCCAGCCAAAGCTGAAATACAGAATATAAAAAATTCCATGTGTATCACATGCCCTTAATTTCGTTACCAGATTATAGATACTACAAATGAATCCAACAGAGTGAATACATTCTTAGTGTTACTTAGGACAGGTGGCTTTTCAAAAGAGTACATTTTTTCAGCAAGTTAAAAAAACAAAACCCAGACAATGGATAACCTGGAAAATGCACAGATGCAACTGCCTTTCTTCCCAGGACCTAGAGGAACAGCTTGATGAGGAGGAGGGAGCTCGACAGAAGTTACAGCTTGAAAAAGTGACAGCTGAAGCTAAGATCAAGAAGATGGAGGAAGAAATCCTACTGCTGGAGGACCAAAATTCCAAATTTTTGAAGGTGAGACCAGTGTGCACAGTGGAGATTCTACACATAAGTAATAGTAGTACAAAGCGATAGCTCTCCAAGCATTGGCACTGCTGTTACATTATCTGTAGAGTCTCTGCCTGGAGACTAGTGGGGTGTGAACAGGTTGAAGCTGAGACACTTGGAGCTTCTTTTAAAGTGACCTTTAGAAGGGAGGTATTTGCCATGCATTCTTTCCAATTTTATGAGCCTTCCAAATCTAAGAGCTGGAAACAGTGTTTATCATAACTACCGTTGTTCTTTGGAAACAGATTTCCAAAAGCGTACAGCAAATGTTGTCCTAAAACCAGGCCTCCTGTGTGTTAAATTCCAAGTCTCTCTTTCTTGGAAAACAAATGTTCGTGTTTCTGTACTGTTCCAATTGATCCTTAATATTGGCAGGTCAGCCACTCGAAATAAAATCTGTGTTATGTGTGCTGTGTGAGACCTTTGAATGGATTTTGTATATTCAGTTGTTTGTGCTGCTTAGAGGCTCTTCAAATTGTATTTCAGGAGTTATTCTTTCTCCCTTTTCTCCTAACTAGGAAAAGAAGCTGATGGAGGATCGAATTGCTGAATGTACTTCTCAGCTGGCTGAAGAAGAAGAAAAGGCCAAAAATTTGGCCAAACTTAAGAACAAACAGGAAATGATGATCACTGATTTGGAAGGTTTGTTCTTACTACATTTGCCTATTAACAGCTTGGACATCACGCTAGAAAGGAACGGATCCTGTACGACAGTGTGTGCAGGATCTGGTCCAGTCTGCTAAGTGTAACCTTATATGTAGATGCCTTAATAGCTGTTGTTTTTATCTAAATCTTGAAAGAAATTTGTGTGGCTTGCAAGGCTTGTTGCATTTGGCTGCTCAGTCTTTCTCATGTTTAACTTGTTAGTTTTTCATTTTTGAAAATCCATTTCATTTATAGATGCACTCAGAAATTCATGTTGTTGCGTGCATCCCTTAGTAACAAGGTGAAACATCTGTCTCTTGAAGTCATTACGGTTTTCTATAATAATGTTACAACAACGTATTTCTAATATTTTTTGAATAAGCAAATCTGAATTCTTTTGCTTTTCTTAATGCTTTGTTTATCTCAAATGGCTCAATTTCTTTGGCCATTTATTTCTGATTGGTTTGCCTGTGTTGTCAATAATTGTAACCGAATATGAAACCTTTCTTGATATTACTTATGTCTGTAAATAGCTATTGTGCAACATTAATCAACTGCCAAGTCAAAGTTGCAAGACGTAAGACAATTGCTCTCTGTGCCCTAATTTGGAAATAATTTTTCACTTACTGTATTATGGCCTATCTTGCTACATATTTTAAAGCTGATGTGATGTGCTTATGGAAGTATACCAAAGTTTAATCTTATCTGTGTCGGAAAATATGGAACTAATAGGGGTAGTGTAAGATTGATGTAGTTTTTCTTTAAAAATCAAATTCAGAGACCGTAACATGGGTGTAAGTAAGCTTTACTCATTGGAAAATAATCCTTGGGTAGTTGTGTGCTTAAATCAGGACTAGTGTCTCTGAAGATACTTGACAGATGTGTTTGGTTATGGTGCTGTTCCAAGACTGATGGCCTTAGAAATGGAAATTAAAGCTTAAACATAAGGCATGCAATTTCTTGGCTAGTAAAGCACAGTAAAATGATATTTACTCTGAGATGATTCAAGAAGCAATTTGAGGTCTCTCTGTGCTAGGGTCTTGGCACTGCTAGGTACTGACATTTGAAGGGGGGGAAAAAAAACCTAATTCAGTTTACTGTGAGCTTTTATAATTGCAAAATTGGGTCTTAAGACAGTGTTCCAGATGTCACTCACCAGAAATATTATGTAAAAGCAAAGGGAAAAGTGCTATTCTTTTTTTGAATGAGGAAATGTTTAGAGAAAAACAGTGCTACTTTAGATTGTCTGGAAAATCCCGAGTAGCCCTGTGTGGCTCCAAGAGATGACTCTTGAACGTGGCTGCCTTTCCATGGGGAAGATGATGTCCTGATCCAGTAGCAGGCTTAGGAAGGGTGTGAGAAATCTCTGCACTGAGGACCCGCAAACTATTGCCCAAGTCTAATAACTTCTGTTTATGCTAATGCCTATAGATTTGTGCTATGCTAAACAAAACCTTTGTGTGATTTAAATATATTACATACCTGGTCTGTAAACAGCGCAGCCAGTAACAATCAGCCAACAGGCAGATCACCTAAATGTATTTTATTGCCGGGGCACTGATAACTGGCTGCTTTTCACAAAGAAATGCCTTAGGGCAGGAGGATCTTGGCTACACAAATTACTGGAAGCTATTGGGGTTGCAAAGTCTTGCTAAATATAAATGGGATGTGAGTTAGCGGCACAGATACCTGCAAAAGTTGTCTGTCCAAGTTTTCTTTAAGCTATACTATTTTTCCAGTTGACCTTTTGGAGTCTAGCCTAGCCCTTCCGAAACTATGCAAGCCATCACTTTTTCCAGTCCTTAGTAGTTCTTCATTTGTGAATCCTCATGTCAGTGGTCACCTGCTGTAGCAGCTCAAACTGCTCTTCTGTTACATCCCACTCGTTATTTTCTATCAAAATTAGGTTATGCTTCCATTCCCTTAATTCAAACTTTTGCCTTCAGCCATTGACTTTTTCTCGACTTTTTTATCTAAATCACATGGTTCAGCTTTGCTAATTCATCTTGCCCAGTCACCCTTCCAGCTACAGACTAGAGAAAGCATTGACACAGCATATATTCAACTTCCCACCCTTCTTGCCACCCCATTGCCCTGCCCCTGAACCTTCTGAGGATGACAAGGGAAAAAACTCCTTATCAATATAATTCTTTGCTTCCTTAGAGCGCTTAAAAAAGGAGGAGAAGACCCGTCAAGAACTGGAAAAAGCTAAAAGAAAACTTGATGGTGAAACAACAGACCTACAGGACCAAATAGCTGAGCTGCAAGCCCAGATTGAAGAACTGAAGATCCAGCTGGCCAAGAAGGAGGAGGAACTGCAGGCTGCCCTTGCTAGGTCAGAGCATGATGAGGCTGATGACTGCAGAAGTGTGGTAGCGACTTCCTTTCCCAGACAGAATCTCAGCTGACTGCAAACTTACCAGTTAGAACTGGGAATGTTAAAGAAGATGCCAGTTCATGTTTGTCCTAGAGCATCTCTAGACACCTGTGAGCTGTGTGTAGACATGGCAAGAAAAGGAATTGGGTGTTTTATCAGTATCCTTGCTCTACAAAGCTCAAAAAACCCAATGTTTCACCAGGGTGTGAGAACATTTGGGCTCTGGAAGCTTTTTTTCAGTCTCCCAGAGTTCAGCCTCAGGAGGGAAAAACCATGTGGTTCTCAGAGAATGGTCTTAATGGTCGAAGTACTTGATAATGTGTGTCCTACTCATAACGTATGTCCTACATACATTTGTGTGGTAGTCTTGTACCCATGTATTATATATAAACTGAACACCTTTTGTATTTTTTGAGTAATGATCCATAATTTTGCAAGAAGATAAAATTCTACAGACGGCGTGCATTTTTGGGACAGGCTTGAGATCTGCAAAACTGGAATACTGGAATGTAAACTTGAAAATTTGTTCCTTCTAGTAGTGCATCTAGTACCTGGGGCACTGCACCTGTTAGGGTCTGAGAATAACAGTGTCATAGTGGCTTTGTACCTAGGATGTTTTAGAGGGTCTGTTTTATTCTAGTGGGAAAGCTTTATAATTTGAGTATATAATTTAAATGACACTAGACTGTTATGAGAATAGATCTGAAGCTACAAAATACCGTGAACTGTTGTGTGTCTGTTTAACAGAGGTGATGAAGAAGCAGTTCAGAAAAACAATGCACTGAAAGTGATAAGAGAGTTGCAGGCTCAAATTGCAGAGCTCCAGGAGGATCTTGAATCTGAGAAGGCGTCACGCAACAAGGCAGAAAAGCAGAAAAGGGATTTAAGTGAAGAGTTGGAGGCTTTAAAAACTGAACTGGAAGATACCTTGGATACCACTGCAGCACAGCAAGAGCTGAGGTAGGATTGTGCGTCTGTGTAAGAAGACATTGAAATTCATCTTTAATTTCCAAAAGACTAAAATGTTGATTTTGATAACCATTGGTGCTTCTTCTAGGACAAAGCGAGAGCAGGAGGTGGCTGAACTGAAGAAAGCAATTGAAGAGGAAACCAAAAACCATGAAGCACAGATCCAGGAAATCAGGCAGAGGCATGCTACTGCCCTGGAAGAGCTCTCTGAACAACTTGAACAGGCCAAAAGGGTGAGAAGAAAATGAATTGCAGATATACATTTTTCTGCTTCAGGATGTTTTATAAGTAACATGAGTGTTACTGTCCCTTCCACTGATATCTGCAGATCTAGATTGTCCTCCCCACAGGCATCATATTTGCAATTGAATCAAATATATTACCTGCTGATTTGAATATACTGGGACTACTAGAAAGTCTTGGCATCTATCTGCAAAGTGTTCATCAGACTTGGAAATGGTGCACCTAGAGATAAATTCATGTAGTATTTTTGTAGGAATTCTCCAGCAGCCCACGTGCTTATTTGGTGAAAAGTCATTCTCTGCATGAGTGAACCACAGAGTGCTTCCAAATACGGTTATTGCAATGTCAGCACTCACAAATAACGAACGGAGAGTCTGGGTAGTGTGAAGGCTCTTCCAGCCACTCTCACCTCCGTGCTCGTACTGTGCCCTCCAGTGCTGGATACCTCTGGAGTATCTTGGCAATTTGCAGAGCTGTGGTGTGTTCTCCGGTAACCAAACCAGAGCAGGCAGGAGGAGGCACACCTGGATACCTTGAGTGTCTTCTTCAGAAGTAGAATTATTCCAACACTGCCAAAAGAAAAAAAATATCTTTAGTTTGTGAAATTATAGTTTTGGTCATTCATTGGTATGTGTGGACAGTTCATATACTGTAGTGATATTTTTGTGTGAGGAATTCCCAAGCTTCCTTAGTTTAAAATACTAAGGGAGAAACATAGTAGTTAAAGCTGGTGGAAATTATAGTTTACTCACCTAAAGAACTTATGCGTGTCTTTTGCTCCTTATTCATTAAATATTCTTAATAAGAGCATGAAAATAAGGAAAAATACCCTGCAATCTTAAACAAATGATAAGATGATGTCAGTTCTGGTGATGAAGTAAGAACAGCACCTAAACATCCTCTATACTAATTATTAATTTTTTTAAGAGGTTTTTGACAAATGTCAGTGCAGTGGTGAAAAGTGCTTTGTTATGCACTTCCAGGCTTACGCCTGCTAAAATCAGGGCAGGTTAGCAGATACCTTCCCTTTTCTTTCTGTGAGATGAGCCGTGCTGATCTGTTAATGGGAGCATTCCTTCCTGCTTGCTGTGCTACTCAAACAGCCCTTTTACAGCACTTGTTGAATTCATCGAAATATCTTCTGGTCCTTGCCCGTTACCTGTGAGATCTGAGAGTGGAATAACTTGTGTTAACTCGGGCTTTGGCTAACGTACACAGGATGTTACATGGCAGCACTTTAAACACTCCTTCCCTACAGCCTGCTGAGAGCTTGTTTTATCTTTGGACTCGTTACCCTGATTTGCTGGACTGAATCTTTTTAGCAGAAAACTCTATTGATATGTGACAAAGCATTGAGTTTATTTCCTTTGTTTTTTTCCTAGTTCAAAGCAAATCTTGAAAAAAACAAGCAAGGCCTAGAGTCCGACAACAAGGAGTTAGCCTGTGAAGTGAAGGTGCTGCAGCAGGTCAAGGCAGAGTCGGAACATAAGAGGAAGAAGCTGGATGCTCAGGTTCAGGAGCTGACTGCTAAGGTCACAGAGGGAGAAAGGCTGAGGGTGGAACTGGCGGAGAAAGCTAACAAGCTGCAGGTAAGGCTGTATGGAAGTCCTAAACTGCTGAAAAACACACAAGGAAGTACAAGTCCTCACCGTATGCCAAAGCGGCTTAGGAGACGTGGCTTTCAAAGATGCAGCTGTGTCTGCAGGAACTGGGTCTGTAGCTGATGTGGGAGGTGATCGCAGTCATGCACTGCTGTCCTTGAGGGGCCTTGAAGTGGTGGCGTGCCTCAGGTGGAGATAGCTGGACAGCCATGATGTTAATCCTGAACTTTTCTGTCTTGTAGTGGCTTTTAAGTACCTGGCTTCCCATCCTGGAGGCTAAATCCTGTAGGAGGCTGTGCTGACAGCTGGCCTACAGGTTTTTGGCTTGGATATGGAACTCAGTAGATTGGGCTGAGCTTATTTGTAGGTGTGAGCAAAAATGTACTCACTGATGATGGCCACGGGTTTTTTTGTGCCTCAACACTGAGAGCTTGACAGATCAGGATTGCGAGTAAGGGCCTGTTCTGGGAAATGGAGAAAATGGACAAAATGTGTCCAGGGCTGACTTTTAAACGACAGCAATGAGTATTTTGGGTAAATCAAGCTAAAGGGCTTCAAAAGGGGAAGGGCCCAGTTCTTTTTGGGAGAAACTTTCAGGCAGTGTCTCACTGTATATACAAGTAGCACATCCTAAAATAGCAAGAGTTGGCACCTGGCAGTAACCTTTCCTCTTGCAGCTTTAAACCCAGCTGCCGCCCTGATAATCCCTGAATTCATGGTCCTGTAAAATATATGGTCCTATAATTAAAAATAGCATTTAAGTATGAATGCAGATACTGGGATGACGTGCTCTGCGAAACAGCATGCCCGACTCTTGTTCTGTTATACCCCTAAGCTCACGATTGATGTCTGACTTCAAGTTTCTGACCAAACTTCAGTGTTTTTAGCTTTTGGTATCTCTGTCCTGGGATCTGTTGTTCTCTCGCCATACCTGGGATTTGTTGAGGTTTTGTGTTCTGCAGTTCCAGCTCCCAGGGTGATGTAGGCTTTGCCGTGAGTCAGCTGCATGCTGTTACCTATAGACTGCTTGCTTTGCAGAACGAGTTGGATAATGTCTCCAGTCTCCTGGAGGAAGCAGAGAAGAAAGGCATCAAGTTTGCCAAGGATGCGGCTAGTTTGGAATCTCAGCTTCAGGATACGCAGGTGTGTGTGCGGTGAAGCTTGACCTTTGCACTGAAGCTTTGTTCCTCGTTGGAATGCGAACTGCATAACAGAAAAGATGTTTTCATTCATGGGTTGGAAAGTCCCGTAGGTAGAATCTTTAGTTCCTATTGAAGTTGAGTGAAATGCGGTGTATCATGACTGCTCAGCTACACGTGGAACCAATTTTTCATTATCTAAGATTCACTACTTGATAGGCTGTACCCTTTCAGTTTCTCTTTTATTTCTTAGTCTCTGTGGGAGATAATTATTAAGTCAAAAAGCATTTCCAAGTAGAATGTTAATGTAAATAGATCCTTGGGGTATACGAAAGGCACGAGGGACAATACCCTGTGTTTTACTGACAGCTTAAGTTCTTAAGACCGCCAGTATTTGGTTTTGAGTTAAATAATGCTGCTTTATGCATGTATTCATCACTTAAATATACTCTTTTTTTTTTTCTGTTTAAAATGCTAATAGGGACCTCTTGAGTACTGTTAATCACAGCTGGAGAGGTCTGTGAGGAAGGATGGTGGTCATACCTTGTGTTAATTTGTTATGACAGAAGTCTCCACTGCCAGATCACAGCTATCTCTAAACTGACCTTTTATATTTGAGCAATGCAGCAAAACTTGGAAGCGTGCCGCCGTTGCAAGATTTGCTGCTATGCATTGTTCCCAGGTGGTTTAAAATAGGGATTCTATGTGCTTGTCTGAAAGAAGAAAGACATTTTGAGGGTGACTTCTGTGCTTGTGCCTTTAGAGATGGAGAAGTGTCATCCATTAACTCCTAGAAGAGTGCCATGGATTCCCTGGGCAGAAACGTGCTTTCTAAGGGTTTCAGTGTCTCCCAGATGAATGAGCAGTGCCTTTTGAAAACCCAAGTTACAGATGTCTTCGTAAGCGTGTCCTTGTACAAAAATGTTGTGAGAACAATAGTCAAACCTGAAACTGCGTGGAGAGTAGTGGAGGGTGGTAGCCCAAGGCCAGAGTTAACACGCGATGAACCAAGCGTTGAATGTGCCCGTTTGTGTGACAGGAGCTGCTCCAGGAAGAAACCCGCCAGAAACTCAACCTGAGCAGTAGGATCAGGCAGCTGGAAGAGGAGAAGAACAACCTGCAGGAGCAGCAGGAAGAGGAAGAGGAGGCCAGAAAGAACCTGGAGAAACAGATGCTCGCCTTACAGGCACAGGTAAGCTGTTGTAAACGGTGGGACTTGTGTAAGGCCTGCACGCTCCAGGTGAGATGAATTGGTGGCCCAAACCTCTCGGGGGAAAAAAATGTCACGTAATTTGCACACATGCTAGGCCAGATTTTGGATAAAATTTCCTGTGGTCTTTCTCCACTGCAATAATAAGTACAACTGACTGCAACAGGCAGGACTTTCCCCTCCTAGCTCACAATTTTTGTGTTACTTCAGCTAGCAATAACATCCTTTTCGGGTTTTGTATTTTTGCCTTTCTTTCCTTCTCATGATGCATTAAAGAACGTTATTTTTTATTACATTTCAGCTGGCTGATGCTAAGAAAAAGGTAGATGATGACTTGGGAACCATTGAAGGCTTGGAGGAAAACAAGAAGAAATTATTGAAGGACATGGAGTCCTTAAGCCAACGCCTAGAGGAGAAGGCAATGGCTTTTGACAAACTGGAAAAGACAAAGAATCGCCTGCAGCAAGAGCTGGATGACTTGATGGTAGATCTAGATCATCAGCGCCAGATTGTTTCAAACTTGGAGAAAAAGCAGAAGAAGTTTGATCAGGTAGTCTAGTTTCCTGTCATCTTGCTGCTTTCTATGATTTTTAAATGGCATCTTATTTATATTGTTTCTGCATAAATGATTCTGTATGAAGAAAGGCCCGACTGAAGTACTGTGGTTATTGATAAATCTTTTGTGAGCAGCTTGGCCTTTGTTTAGAGCAGCTTGTCACTTTCAGTGAGCTACGTGCCAGCTTTGAGTCTTGCTAGATCAAGTAATATGCTCTTTATATACAAAAAGGAAATTATATTGGAACAAAAGAGGATTATTATAGTCCCTCAAAATAAACTAAGAAAGGATGTGAAGACTGAAAGATGAAAATAATCTAAAACTCATTTAATCTTGATTAGTAGCTTGCTTTCCTCGTCTCATCCCGAGTAGCTGTAGCTGTTTTCTTCCGAGCGCTTGGGTCACGATTGAGAGACTAGACAGCTTCTGAAGGCCAGCTAAACATACAGCGCTAAAACACCTGAGGCAGGAAGGACCTGATCATAGAACGTAGGAGATGGATTAATTATTTCTTATGTTCAGATGCTGGCAGAAGAAAAGAACATTTCTGCCAGATATGCAGAGGAAAGGGATCGTGCCGAAGCAGAAGCAAGGGAGAAGGAAACCAAAGCACTGTCTCTGGCTCGGGCTTTGGAAGAAGCCCTGGAAGCTAAGGAAGAATTTGAAAGACAGAACAAACAGTTGCGTGCGGACATGGAAGACTTAATGAGCTCTAAAGATGATGTGGGCAAAAATGTAAGTATGTTTCCATACCCTGTTTTGTTATATGCTGCATAGGGAATAACAGAAGAAAACTCCTGGCTGGAAAAGTATCTCTGACACAAAACCAGAATTTTTATAACACAATTCTGGAGGAATTAATGCTCAGAAGAAGAGGGTGGTCTTTATCTCCATCAGGCCTCTTCAAAAGATTGGTGCAGACATGGAGAGCAGAAGTTGCTGGGCAATGACTAGTGGCACCTGTCCTGGCTTTAAGAGCTTGTCTGACCTCTGCTTTTTCTGTGGCATCGCCCAGCTCATCCCTCTGGTCATCCGCACAGATGGTGGTGGTGTCTCTAATACAGATGCTGCTCTGCCTGTTCTGATTCACTGTCCCCTTCAGGGCATCACAACATGTCGTGTACTCCATTAATGTAATGTCTCATTTCGCTGTTAATAACACCCGGGGGAGAGGGTCTGATGAATGTTTGTGCCTTAGGTCCATGAACTGGAGAAGTCAAAGAGAACTTTAGAGCAACAGGTTGAAGAGATGAGGACTCAGCTTGAGGAACTGGAAGATGAACTGCAGGCCACAGAAGACGCTAAGCTTCGTTTGGAGGTGAACATGCAAGCTATGAAAGCCCAGTTTGAGAGAGATCTGCAAGCCAGAGACGAACAGAACGAAGAGAAAAAGAGGATGCTGGTTAAACAAGTATGTCTGCTTTACTGTGCTTCACAGTGGGAAGGGTGTGAGGGTCTTTTGCCAAAGCTCTATGGCTTCAGTGATAACTTGCTAACAGAAAGATAAGTCTTTGCTTAAAGATCCCCTCCTATAGAACCCCAAGCAGTGACCCTCTGCTCCTGCTGGTCCTCAGAAACACTCGATGTGCCAGCAGAGGTGTGGGTGCTTCCCAAGGACAGGGGTATGTTCTTTGGATGTTCAAGCCCATCCCGTTTGTACAGGAACACATCCGTGGATGCAGAGATAAACTGAAAGACTGTAATTAAGCGAACAGTTTACTAAATGAAAATTGTGGCAACGATTCCAGATTTGCCAGACGTGAGAATCCCAGTAACACAAAGCAGATCAGAAGAGACTCAAACGCCTTTAAAATTTCCTGCTTATAAGAGCAGATGGTTCTAAATGAGTGTTAAGCTTTGAGGAAAAAAACACCCAATATTTCACGATTTATTTTCACAAGAAAAAATATATTCAATTACTGAGAATCACCAATATAGAGATCTCTTAAAAATAAACATGGCGTGGAGGGCTTTTGAAGTTCACTGCAATGCAAAATTGCTGTTACCTTGTTGGACAAGAGCTCTTGACCTATGATGAGGAGGGAGGCTTGCTTCAAAACAAAATATATTATTTCGTGTTGGTAACCTGGGGCATTTCTGGCTCAGTTTTATTTTTGCTGAAGTCTGGCTTAGATATTTTTCTGCTTTGTTTTGAAGGAAAAAAAAAAAGTTGTTGGTGTATATAGGCTAATAGCAGGGCTGGTTCAAAAGGAATGATTTCATTTTTCTTCTTGAGAAAATGGGGTGATTCTGTTTATTTTTCTCTTAGTGGTTCAATCAGAATTAGTGACATCTGCCCTGGAGTGATACCTAACTGTGGATAGATGTGCTGGGCAAGAAGCTGATCACTAAGTAACTGAACAGATGTGAAATGGAAATGTTTCAGATGATGAGTTACTGTCTTTGTTTTCCTTTTTGTCAGTTCAGAGATCTCTGCTTCCAATTTGTGGATTTGTTTTTGCCATTTGCAGTGGCTTCCCATGAAGCTTGCAGTCTGTGCTCTTTTCCAAACGGGTAACGTCAGTTCTGCCCTGCAAAGGCCCTCTGGAGTCCCTGGCCGTTCAGTTAGGATTTCGTGTTTGCTCCGTTCCTGGAACTGAGCCTGTTAAACCTCTTCATCGCACAGGTGCGAGAGCTGGAGGCAGAACTGGAAGATGAGCGCAAACAGAGGGCTCTTGCTGTGGCAGCCAAAAAGAAAATGGAAATGGATCTGAAAGACTTGGAAGGTCAGATAGAAGCGGCAAACAAGGCTCGAGATGAAGCGATCAAGCAGCTACGTAAGCTCCAGGTAGGCACAGCTCATCGGCCGAGCTGCTTTCCTTCCCGGCGACAGTCTGGCAAGGGTGTTGCTTTTCATTAAATACATTGGTGGCTTGAAGACAGAAGGCAGAGCAGACTCGACTGTGCTGACGTGTGTCAGAGAATATCTGGCCTGAACTCGTCACCTGCTCAAAACTCCTCTCGTCCTTTTGTTGGCGAGGAGTGAAGATTGTCCTCCACATACTCCTATTCAGTAGTTACCTTTTCAACACTCTGCGTAAGGATTTACTGAGCATTGCTTTCTAGGCTGCATTTTAAAAATTTATTGTTGTTTGTGTCTTGGATTTAGTGATCTGAGCTCAGCTCTTGCTGGCTGGTGCTTCCTCAAGTGGCTGAACTTTTTAAGGGGTTTTCAGCCAAAAATGCTCCAGAGAAAAAGGAGGAGTAAATCTTAGTTGCTTTTAAAAAGTTCCAAGATGCCCGTTCTTTTTAGTTTGGCAAGAAAACAAAACAAAACAGTCCTTGTCAAGGATTTCTTTCCAATTCCCAGAAAAATATTCAATATTTGGTACAGTTCAGTTTTGCCAAAACTTTTCAGTGCCGTGGCCCAAAGCTGCAGGACCGTGAGGCCATCGGCAAGACCGTGTAAAGCATACGGCAAGTGAAATTGCCTTTCTGCCCTGGCCACTTTGTTTTTTGGCAATCCTACTTCAGCTGCATGAGGGCAGATGTGGAACTGAGCCCCGCATGAAGCGGGAGCAGAGGTGGAAGCAAGAAATGCTGGTACCCAGCAGTGCCCCGCTTCTCCGGTCCCAGAGCCCGCTCTCGGTGCGCTTTCGTACGAGCACCTGAAATCGGGGGTCTGGGGACAGGCGGTGTTCTGAAGATGCAGGTACAGCTTACAGTCAGCTTCTCCAACTTCCCTGCTCTTCAGCATCTCAGTGCAAGCTTGTGCAGATTCAGATCTCGGTCCATGTTGGCTGTGTTTCGGAAAGGAAGCGTGTGTGCAAAATGGTTTGTTGTGTTCCTTCCGCACTGAGAATGGTTTCTTATCTTGCCTGCTTGTAATATTTGGGGGTTTTTCATTAATTTAAGTAAATTTTTTGCTTTGGCTTTACCTTTCCATAAGTTCCATGACAAATGTAATTGAGCAGCTCTTTATTAGAGGGTTTTTTTTTTCCTCCAAGAAATACACCAGGTAAATTAAGTGAAGTCTTACGATGATCTTTTACAAGGAGTGGAGTGATGGAAAGATGAGAAAATGAAGTTTTACTATGAAAATAAGAACTGAAAATGCAATTAAGCAGAATGAAGCCACTTTGGGTAGAAGGTCTTACCTCTTAAGGGCCAGAATGCTTCAGTTCCACTAATAAATCTTGTGATCGCCCTAACGTAGCACGGCTTTTTCTTGCCCCTGCTTTCCAACTGCAGGCTCAGATGAAAGACTACCAGCGGGAGCTGGAAGAAGCCCGTGCGTCCAGAGACGAGATCTTTGCACAGTCCAAAGAGAGTGAGAAGAAGCTCAAAGGTCTCGAAGCAGAAATACTCCAGCTCCAAGAGGTGAGATTGAAATCCAAGAAATTTTGGTTTTCTTGCTAGACTAAGGCAAAGATCAGAGAGTAAAAAAAGTGAAAAAGCTATTTAGTGAGTTAACAGAGAAATGGGAGCCGGGGAACTTTCTTTCCTCCACTGCCCCAGGTGATCAGTGAGCTTCTTACGGCTTTGTAGGAATCATTCTGGTAGTCTGGACTTCATCCCTCTGCCTGGGTACCAGGAAAGCTTTACTGCTCTTTAAACAGACTTGAGGCCTCGCTAAAATTTGCAGAGTGGTTCAAGAGTCTCTGCAAGGTGCAGTGTCAGAACTAAAATTGATTATTGGAAATGTATAAAACCTGACCAGTCTCTGCAGTACCTCAGTGGGCCCTTTAAGTCTGGGCAGGTTTATCACTCTGCCCTCTTAGGTCCTCATCCCTCTCTCTCACGGGTGTGTGTTCCCTTGTTGTTGGCGATTTCTGTAAGAGCTCCAAGTCTTGCTACGTATCGCTTATCTCCCAGGATCTCCTGGGTCTGCCCCAAGGTCAAACATCAGCAGAACTGCCTTGAGGGGCTGCTGCGTTTTGCCCCGTGTGAGCTGCAGGCTAAAGTTTGAAGCAATTGCTCAGATATCGCTGCACTTACGTTTGAGCCTTTACAGATAATCTACGACTTCCCGGAGCTTCTCCATGTCATTCTTCTGTGGATTTCAAACTTGTCAGTCTTGCACTTGCAGTGCATTTGATTGTCTTGGGCAAGTGCCTGGGTGTTTCTGCCACTGCATACAGCTCTATAGTCGGAGATCCAGTGCTGGTCCTATGTACTCTGTAAGAACCTAAAAAATGTGCTTGATTTAGTGCCTGCTTGCCACTGAATGTGGTTATTAGAGCATGTGCCGCATCTTCACAGATTTTTGGTTTTTTCCTTACCTTTGTGCATGGAGCACTTCAGGGACAGGGAGACGTAAATCCACTGTAGTCAGATGGCAGTTAAGGGGAAAAATGCCGAGATGCTGTGTCCTGCTAGCTGCTCCAGCTGTGGCTCCTGCTTATCTGTTGAAAGACCTCGGGGATATCCCACTTGACAGCATCTCCCAGAAGTTACTGGAGGGCTGAATTGTTTGCAGAAATTTGGGGATTCCTAATGCTGTAAGGAATCTTTTCCTAAACCTTTGCAGGAGTTTGCTGCCTCTGAAAGAGCCCGTCGTCATGCTGAGCAAGAAAGGGATGAGTTGGCTGATGAGATCGCAAACAGCGCTTCCGGAAAGTGAGTCACCAAATGCGTTAATTGTGCAGCTGCAGAACTTCAGGCACCAGCAGCTCAGTCGTCTGCTTGTAAATTCTGTATTGACCTGTCTCCATGAGAAAAAGTCCTGTTATGACGCGAATAGCTTACACAGTAGCTTCTCACGACAATCTGCGATGCCGAAAGTATCAGCAGCAAACCGGCCGCTTGCTTTGTGTCAGATCTGAACGTGTCTTGACCCAAATTCTCCCTTTCTAGGTCAGCGCTGCTGGATGAGAAGCGCCGGCTGGAAGCTCGTATTGCACAGTTGGAGGAAGAGCTGGAGGAAGAGCAGAGCAACATGGAGCTTCTCAACGAGCGGTTCCGAAAGACCACGCTGCAGGTGAACCCGTTGTGGCAATGCTGTCAGGGCAGTTTGTGTTCCAGCGTGTTGTTCAGTGGAGGCTCTGAACAGCACCAAGTGACCTCCTGTTCCTCTCCTCTGAAAGGTTGACACGCTTAATTCTGAGCTCGCTGGGGAGCGCAGCGCTGCCCAGAAGAGTGAAAATGCACGGCAGCAGCTGGAAAGGCAGAACAAGGAGCTGAAAGCCAAGCTGCAGGAACTGGAAGGATCTGTGAAGTCTAAGTTCAAGGCAACGATTTCTACTCTAGAAGCCAAGATTGTGCAGCTAGAAGAACAGCTGGAGCAGGAAGCCAAGTAAGGAAAAAATCCGTTTGCCTGTGTTTTGCTGTCAGTTGACTGTCTGAAACCTCCACACCTTCAGTTTCTGTAGGGCTGAGATGTGAGCTTGCAGCATGGGGATTAGGTTTTATTCTCTAGAAACCTGCTGTTCAGGGGACACACTTAAACAAGACAGCTGTAAAGTAACTGGGATGGAAAGGTTCAGAATCTGCTTGCTCCGTAACTGAAACTGCTGAAGGAGCTCTTGAAGTGAAGGGGTGAGTATGTTGACTGGTATTCCCAGGATCCACAGGTGCTGCAGAAGTTTCTTGAGACAAGATAAAGCATCCCTTCGAGACACCCGGCCTCTTTGGTTGGAGGAGGCAGGTTGAACAGCTTAGGCGCGGCAGCTTCAGTTGGTTGAGATGAATCCTGAGCCCTGCAGAACCCTGCAGTGAGCTCTTCCTGTCTGTCCTTCCGTCTTGGTCCTCCACTTTTTTGTTTTTTGCTAGTTCCTCCTGCAGTCTGAAGGTGGGCTGTCTTATCGCCATCTCAGTTTTGTGCTTTCGGCTCTGCGGGAGGACTGTGGTACAGGTTAGCAATAGCTTTAAAGCTGCTCTGGTCAGTCTCATTGGGAAGAAACACCTTCAACTCTTTTTACCCTGCACACTGTGTTCGTATTGCTCCGGTGCTGAGATTTTCTGCTTTCGAAGCTGCATCCCAGGCACCCGCCAGCACACTGGAACTGTGCCGCTTCTGTTGATGGTGGCAGACACGTTAGGAGGACTCGAGGATCAGTTACGCGAGGAGGCGAGAGCCTTTCAGGAAGGACAGGTGTCGCGTTCCTAGCCTTTACGTACTGGGACAAATTATGGCTTTTGGTTATTCTAGGGAAAGAGCCGCTGCTAACAAGTTGGTGCGTCGTACAGAGAAGAAATTGAAAGAAGTCTTCATGCAGGTGGAGGATGAGCGTCGACATGCTGACCAGTACAAGGAGCAGGTAGGTGGAGGGGCTGAGAGGGGCTGAGCTTTTGGGGCCTGTTTCTCAGAAAAGACAAACCATACCTCGAGTACGAGTTCCTCAAAAAAAGGGCTTGATAAGAAGCATTTTAATGAAAACATTTGAGGGAACCCCTGTCACTAAACCACTGGAGTAGCTCCCAGCAGCTAGAGCCTCCCCATGTTGGCTCTGGTGTGATGGTCCCTTACGTACCCTCCCACCCCAGACCCGGGGCTCTGCAGAGTTTCCAGAGCCCACCCTGGAGTCTGCAGCGAGGCTGGTGGTTCCTCTCCAGCCGGGGTGCTCAGGGAGGACGAGGAGTTAGCTGACCTCCCTGACCTCCCAAATTGCGGGGCTGCAGCTGCCAGGTTTGATCCCAATGACCTGTTTGTGTTTTTCAGATGGAAAAGGCAAATGCCAGGATGAAGCAGCTCAAGCGCCAGCTGGAGGAGGCTGAAGAGGAAGCCACGCGTGCAAACGCTTCCCGACGTAAACTTCAGCGTGAGCTGGACGATGCCACAGAGGCCAACGAGGGCCTGAGCCGGGAGGTCAGCACCCTGAAGAACAGGCTAAGGTGAGCGGCACCGGCAGCAGCGGTGGGGGTTGCTCTGAGCCCCGGTGTGTGACGCGTCTTTGGGGAGCATCCAGCGGTGGCACTGCAGAACCAGAGCCGCTGACACTAGGGGATGGGTCAAACTGGAGCCTGCTGGGAACTGCCAGCCCAGCCTGAGGATGGTAACAAAGCAGCTGCCAGGGTGCAGGGATATTCCTGAGAGCTCCAGAGCCTGACCTCTGTGGAGCTGGCATTGGCGGGTTCCTTGGCGCTGCCAGTTCAATCCAGCCGCAGGGGAGCGTGACGGAGGAGACAGCCCAGTCGTGCTCTGCCAGGGCTGGTGCTGGTCCCTTTTCTCCTGACCCACGCCGCTGGGAGTGTTTCAGCCCTTTCCTTGAGAGCAGGTCTGAGATCAAGGTCTGTATCCAGTCCAGAGAGGAGCTGGCCGAGGTGAGGCTGGTGCAGAACAAAAACCATCTCCACAGGGAGAGCAGCTGAGCTGGTGGGGCGGCAGGAACGGTGGGAGGGGTGCAGCGAGCACCTCACACGCGAGCAGTCGATATTTTTTTACAGAACCCGCTCTGTTTAGTACTTGGCCTGTGCTTGGTGCTCGTACAGAGACAATATTTTGAGTTACTTGGGACTTGCCAAATTCAGGTGATCGTATGAACTAAGCGGGAATACCAGAGTCCCAGAATACGTTTGCGCACAGTGTGCTGACCCCTCGGTCAGAGGGAGGGTTTCAAAAATTTGCCCTGGGGGTGGCCCAGGGCTGAGCTGCTGCAGTCCCCCGAGGTGTTTCGGGAACAGCCACCAGCACCGGGACTGGGGCTGTGAGCAGGATGTGACCCGTCAGCGATCGCTGTCTGCTTGTTGTTCGCAGGAGGGGGGGTCCCATCACCTTCTCCTCGAGTCGGTCCGGGAGACGCCAGCTGCACATCGAAGGGGCCTCGCTGGAGCTCTCGGACGACGACGCGGAGAGCAAAGGCAGCGACGTGAATGAAGCGCAGCCGGCCCCTGCCGAGTAGAGCCCCTCACACCATTTGCATGCAGAGACCTTTTACACAAGCGTCGGCAGGAGGAGGAGGATGTTCCTGACCACCGAACTGCCTTGTGGCCCTAAATCTGCCTTACGAAGCGTCGGCATGCTACAAGGTTACTTATCATAGGTCAACTATGTCTTAAGGCTCTCCAGCCTCACCATACTGTACCCTGCTTCAGATATAGGTACAACTGCTTTTTTATAGGGAGTAAACAAAACGGGATCGTCTCTGTTCAGTGCATCTATTTTCCAGATACTCATTGTAAAGCCATTTTATAAAGCATCATGTGAAGGATGACACTTTTTTTTATCGATACAGAAACTTCATTCCCAGAGGGTAGGTGGTTGGGACAGACCCATTGTCATGACGATGCATGCTGTGTTGTACAGACAACATCCTTCCATTTCTTCCGTGCTCAGCCAGCCCTTGGCTGTGTTGAGTCTGTTGGATCATTGAAGACCAAACCGCACCCGTTATCTTTCTTTTCTCCTAATTGTTGTGATCGGCACACAATCAGCGAGTGAACTGTGAAAAGGCCTTGGGAAGCGTTAGAGGGAAATGTAGGGATGAATGAGTAGTGTCCATTTTTAACCTGCAATAGCATTTTGAAGTGTTCTCGGCACCTGCTTCATCAGTTAGTGTTCCTGCAGTACAGGCAGAGGGAACTAGCGTCACCCTTCCTCCTCTGTCCGGTCCTGCGGCTGTAGAGCCCTGCTCTCACCGCGCCCGACAGAGCTCTGTATATATTAAGGCTAGTGTAACGTGAACACCAGTGGAGAATAAACGTACAACACAGGAAAAATTAATTTATTAATCGATGGCCGAGGCAGTCTTCAGGACACGGAGCCAAGCGGCTGCCCCGTGCGACGAGGCCTCCCTGAGCAGCCGGGCCAGCGCCCGGGAGCAGCGGGGGCCGGGGCTGTGCTCACAGGGGTCGGCCAGGGGGGTTGCCTGCCTACGAGTTAACATGCCAGTGGATGTGAATCCTTTTTTTTTGTTGTTGTTGTTGGTTTTTTATTTTGAACAGTATTACAGTGAGTAGTTAGCGTTCTTTTTGTTTAAATAGCTGCAAAACTGACATTACAGAAAGTGCCTTAGACACTACAGTACTAAGACAATGTTACATATATAATTTGCCTATATAACAATGATTTAATGTATTAATTTTGACTGTGCTTCATATCATGTACCTCTCTAGTCCAAGTGGTATTATTGATATTAGTGACAATGAATCAGTGTTAACTAGGAACCTTCCTCTGCCACACGCTCAAAAAACACGGATTTCCTTTTTTTGGTTAAAAGCTTTAACATCTGTTGCAAAGGTTTTGTTGTGTGTGTTTGGATATTTTTAATCAAACTGGCTGTTGACCACCAGGCATCTGACTGCAAATATCTTGTTTTCTTGTATACCCATATTTCTAGACAATGATTTTTGTAAGACAATAAATTTATTCATTATAGATGTGGCCGCCTGCTCTGTTTACTTACAGGAAGAGCGATCTCCTGAGGCTGGCATAGACCTTAATAAATGAGAATATGACTGGAAGCTGCCTTTTCCCTTACTATTCTCTTTGCTTCTTTGGTTTTTGTTCTGGTTTAATTTTGACTTAAATACAGCGTTACTGCCTGAGCCTTTGTCTTTGAACTGTAGGGGGAGGTAGAGCTGGAGCACGAAGGGACCTGTTGGGCCAGGGCCCAGCGCCAATTTCTGCCTTCCCCAGCATGCAGCTCCTCCTGGGGGGTCCTGCTGTGCGGCCATCAGTGTCTGCTCGGGCAGGAGCTGGGGACAGTGGCTGATGAGGCTGGGTGACCTGTTCCTGGGGCTTTTCCCTGCTCCCCTGCAGGGTGAAGGCTGGATGCCTGACCAGGGGCCAGGATGGATCCCGGGAGGGGAGGTGACAGGAGGAGGGAAGATGAGCAGGTTAAAAAGATGCTGAGGGGAAAGGGCACCTAAGGTGGGCTGGTGGAAAGGGCGGGGGGGTGAGCGGCCATGGCATGTCACTGCTTTTGCTCCTTCCAGCCCCCCTGGGGTGGGTTCTGGGAGCCTCCCAGTGCCAAGGGGCTGCTGGGGACCCAGACCCCAGTTCAGGTGCTGGAACAGCTGCCCCCAGGGCCTGTTCCCCGCGGCAGGGTCTGGGCTGGAGCTGAGCCTGGTACCTGCGAGAGGCAGCAGCGACCCGTGGGTCAGGCAGAGCCCCGCTGTGCTCGGGGCAGAGCTGGGGACAGAGCAGGGCAGTGGCACCCTGGGGAAGGTTCTGCAGAGGAACCACCTTTCAGCTACTCTGAGGAGGCAACAATCCTCAGCTGGAGCCCTTCCACAAATCCAGTCCTGAAACCCAGGACTAGGCTGAGCTGCCAGGACTGCCAGTGCCAGGAGCAGAGGCTGCAGCTGAGGAAAGGTGTTTGCCCCCACTGCCAGGCCGGAGGCTTGTCCGCAAACAGAAAATACCACCACTGCCACCCTTTCTGCAAAATCCACCGATTTCACATTAAACGAGCTTTATTTGTGGAAGATTACTCTGGTTTGGTTTTGTTTCTTTTAAAATCACATCATGAGGTGTGTCACCACCCTGGGCTGGTACACTGTCCTAGTGAAACATGCCATAGAGATTTTGAATAAATAAAGCTACAAAGCCCAAGTTATGTACAAAGATCTTAGGCAAAGATATTATGTTTACAAACCTATGTACAATAAAACAAATGTAAACAGTCAAATGCAGCAGAGGATGCAGAGGAAAGGAGGACCACACAAACCTGAATGGCAAGGGGGGGGGGACACTCCCACCTCCCTTCGGCCCGTGGTTTTACTCGGTGCTTGTAAATAAACCAGCTTGGAGCTGGAGCTGAATGGGATGGACCAGACCAGGAACAAAGATTTCAAAAACCTACTGGTTCATTTTAAAATCCACCGACTCTGAGGCACATAGACAGAGAAATCGCACAAATACGTTGCTTGAATGACCCACAAGGTACATAATTGCCCAAAATTGTCACAGAAGCCCATGGGTGATGCTGTAAAATCCAGTCGTATCTTACACAGATCAGAACATGGCTGTGATGGGTATGGGGCCTGGGAGGGGGCATGGGCAGGGCAGCCCGTGGGATCAGTGGCTTCCTAACTCTTCCGCAGAGTCCCTGGTGGGGAGTGGAGGTTTGATGGACAAAGGCTGGGTCCCAGGGGCCAGGATGCTGTGCTACAGGCACACGGCCCCGTGAGCACACTCCAGCAGCTCCGTGTGTTCCTGCCCCGCAGCCGCAGGGGTGCAGGAGTGGGGAGGGAGAACGCCTTGGCCATGCTCAGCCCTGCCCGCCCATGCCGAGGCAGCTGCTGGTGCGCCTGACGTGCTGGGCTGGTGACAGTCACCCCCAGCCCGGTGCTGACATGCATCCAGGCAGGGCTGCCAGCCCCACTCCTCCTCCCCAACCCCCCAGCGCAAGGCAGGAGATGGACGCACACCAGCAGCGCCAGCCCGCGCCTGCCCAGCACTAAGCTGCAGGAACTGAGTCACAGTACCTGGACCCCGTTCCCCAGCACAAATGTCCAATGTGCCAGCGCACGGCCTCACCCTGGGCCCCTTTCAAGGGGTTGGAGATGTACTGGGAGGACAGCAGCTGCAGGATGCTGGAGCAGGCAGGGTGAGGAGGAGCAGCCCGTGTTTGTGTCACACCAAACCTGTTAGAGAAGAGAGAATGCGAGGCACCGAGGAGCGGCTGGCCGAGGTTTGGCGAATGAGACTGCTGCATCCCCCCGAACAGAGCACTGCGCACCCCAGCTTGTGCGGCACAGGGCGTAGGGCCAAGTCAGAGAATGTCCGCTACAGCAACAGGAGAAAATAAATTGTATTAACATGACATGAGGGGCTGTGAGCGCAGGGTCTCCTCTGGCAGCACAGTGCAGGTCGTGTTCCAGCAGGGTGGGAACGGGGAGGAACTGGGAGCAGTTCTTCTCTTGATGGGCTGAGAAAAGCATCCGCAAGTCTGAACACGACCTTGCGCGGGCTCATACGCTCAGGGGGAGCATGCCGGGTGCTGAGGACGGTCGAGAGGCTCCCAGTCCGGGTGGACCTTGATCAAAGCCGTTTACTGCCCTGAGAAGTAACAAGAGACAGGCCATTCAGTGACAAGCAGCCCCAGGAGATGGCACCTCTCACCCCCCTCCACCCCAGCAGCTGGAAGACAGACCCCTCTCCTCCCTCCTCGCTGCATCCATCACCCTGACTGTACAGCGGCTGCTCGCCGGGTGCAGGAGCAGGGCCAGCGTATGACCCCAACAGGGCTCTCACTGCTGGCTGCGAGGATGGGTGCTCAACCCACTGCACAGAGTGACCAGCCCAGGAGGAGACAGGACTCCTGCACAGCCCTGGGCCGACACGGTTAGTTCTGCGCAGCTGAAGGCCTGGCCCCCACATCAGCTCCCTCTCCATCGCTGCCTGTTCGGCCGGGAGCAGCTGTTCACAGACACGGGTGAGCAACACGCAGCCCCAGCGCTCTGCAGGCAGCCCCGCACCGCAGCACCATCACACGGGGGTGCGCAGCGGGGCGGAGGCCGGCTCCACCCATGTCCCCAGGCCCCTCTCAGGTGGCCACACAAGCCCTGCCTGGGAATGGGGCTGGACAGTCACACAGCGATGGCACATGGGCTCTACGCTGCCCCTGCCAGGGGGTACAGCAGGGCCCTGGGTGCCCCCACACCCCCAGGGTCCATGGGTTCACCTTTTCCCCAGGATGCTGGGAGAGGTGAAGGTGCAGAGAACCTGGCTTCTGATGGGCTGGAGAGGAGCACATGGGCCTGGCAGCTTTCCCATCTCTACACTGTTATGGCTTTGACAGATCTCCTGTCATGAGGCTCCACACACTGCACCTGCCCAGGCTCAGTCTGCCCACCACCACCACAGCCTTGACCCAAAGCGATTACATCCCTGTATTGGGACAGCATGTCCCTGCACCCTGCTGTCCCAGAACCAGCCCCCTGCCCTCATGCTGGTGTTTGTAACCCACACAACCCTGCAAGGCAGGACAGCTCCCCGCCTCCCTGTCTGCCTGCTCCCAAGAAACGCCTCCGCAGCACTTCACCAGTTCTGCCCGAACCCCTGCCACCCCACAAGATGCCATTCAGATCTCTCCTGGCAGAGCTGCGTTTGGGAGAGGGAACACTTCAGGAGACAGCGGCTCTGGGGTCCCAGGCTGCGCCCCACGCAAGAGCTCAGAGGAGCACATCCTGCTCACCACCGTCACGGCCTGAGGGACCTCGGTGCCAGCAGCTCACACGCAGGTGGCTCACAACAATGTCCCCAGGACAGAGCAGCGCTGTTCCCACACTCCCCACAGCACACCGTTCCTTTGTGGCTTACACTCAGGGGTGACCCTGCACCTCCTGCATCAGGGATGCAAAACCCCTGCCAGCAAACCCAGAAGGCTGCTGTTGCACTGGGTGGTTACGAAACCCTTCCCGAAGAGCAGAGGAAGAGCTAAAATCTCAACACTTGCTAGCAAGGACAGATTCCCACGGTAACGCGGCTCTGCTGTATGGAGCCGCGCTGGTCAAACATCCACACTAGCACAGCCCAACACACACCCCAGCACCAGGGTCAGAGCAGGGAGAAACCACCTTCCCCACCTCCTCCCCAACTGCCCTTTGGGTGCTGGTTCGACACATGTCAAAAGGCAGGTGCCCCGCGGCAGCAGGCAGTGCAAAGCTGCTGGAAGAGGCTTTGGGGCAGACGTGTTTCACTGTTTGTGTTTGGATGAAGGGGCACGAAACCAACCCGATCCCGACATGACTCTGCAATTAGCTAACAGCTAGAAAGCACCTCTGCCAAGTAGGACAGGGAGGAAAAAATTAAAAAACCCAACACCAAACAGGATTAAAATGTGGTATTTTGTTCCCCTTTGAAAGGGCTGGAGAAAAGTGACAGTCAGCATCTGCAGCCTGGGACTGCTCCTGTTTGATGAGTCACGTTAAAGCCAAGCTCTACAGATCTGTCACGTTTCCTGTGCTAAATTCAGAGCTGCTCTGTGACGGACAGACACCACGGGATGGCACCCAGCCCCTGCTGTGTGTAGGATGCGGCCAGGTCAACACCAGCAGCTCGGCTGAACGAGCATCAGCCTCCACCAGCGCCTGCCACCTCAAGCACGGCACGGCAGGACACACAGTGTGGGGACGAGAACTGATCCCTTTCGCACCCACAGCGAGTGCCATCGCTCCCCACGCAGCCTGTCCTCGTGACCCTGCGATCCCCCGCAGGCTGGGCAGGAGGGGCCACGTCCCCACGGTGCTCAAACCTTGGCAGGTTATTCCCTCTGCATTCCTGCCACCAGGCACCTTCCTGCCACGATGGATTTGAACCAAAACCCACTGTGTGGCATTAGCACATGGTGCTACACTAGGGACAGGCCAAGCAGGACAAACTTCTCAAACATTGCTATTTCTGGGGCACCAACTGCTCCCGAACTTGGTTTCCCACACCCAAGCCCTGCCTGCAGGGAGAACACCTCCCCGCAGCCATCACCGTCCCACAGACCTGCCTCCACAGACAGTTTCTCCTTCTCTAAATGGAGAGTTTCTCCTTCTAAATGACGCGACATCTCCAACCCACCTCAGTTCCTCCTCAGAGGCATGTTTAGCAGCTTGGGTGCCCTTTCCATCTCCTAGAGGTACACAAACAAGACCAGAAGCCATCAGATGCTCAGCACAGACACCACACAGCCACAGCAGGACTCTGCCTAAGTCACCTGCATCACAAATAATCCAGTGATGCCTGGAACAAGAAGGGAGCTGGAGCCCCACGGCAGAGCCAGGCAGTGCAAGGATGAGTGCTGCGAGCGCCAAGTGTTACAGATGTCACCCAGCACAAGATGCGGAGTGCTCGCAGCACTACGATGCACAAGGGAGACATGAGGCGGCTTTCTGCTGAAGATGGAAAAGAGAGAAACCCCCTTTAGAAGCCTTTTGAGGTTTCCTCATTATTTGATAATTAAAAAAAAAAAAAAAGGCAAGCAGGAAGGCAGCACAGAGTGCTTCTTTGCAGCAGCTTCTCCCAGGATCAGCTCCTGGAGTCAGTTATCTGCATCGTTCATTGCACCCTGCCAGCCCAAACTTGCCCCTGGTGCAGAAAAAGAACAAGCAGCAGCTTTAATCTGCAAAAAGACAGTTTAGCGAGTGGGACACAGGAAAAGGCTTCAAGTAGTCGAAGCAACTAGGGGGACACTGAAAGCTGGCACTATGGCTGAGCTTACTGAGGTCTTACCCAGCCGTGAATTTCTGCTGCTAATATGAAAATGCACAAAAAAGGGAAAGAAATCTCCACTACTGCAGTTAGGAGTTAAAGGAAAATAAAATCTAATAAACAGAGCAGCTGTAAAAAATAACAAATAAAATGAGCTGGATGACTCCTGCCTAACCTCCCAGAAGTCAGCTGGGAAGAGAAGTCCTTGTGCTCAGTCTGCAAGGTCCCAGACAACACCAGGAGGAGCACAGGCATCGCTCCAGCCTTTGGCCACTCTGCCCAGACCTGGCACACACGTGCGGGGCTGCTGCACCGAGCTGACGCTGCCCAGTGGCCTGGAAACTGCTCGCAGTGATTAATTCCAGACAGATCACTTGCCTCCTGCTTCTGCCTTGTTTCCCCATCCCTCAGACCCAACTGGACACGCTCTGTGGGGCCCACACTGTGCCCTTGCTCTGGGCTTCCTGACACACCAGGCTCCGGGGTGCTTCCAAGGGAACCAAAAGCAGCGGTCCCTGCTGGAAATGTCCCCTGCACTGGCTTCTGACAGGTGTGCGACTGCCTGTCCTTCTAGTGGCGTGGACTTTGTGCCCATTTCCAATTGCCCTCTCTGCCCTTTAATTACTAAGGATAGAATTTTTACTCATTAATCTTTATTTTAATCTTAGCACCTTAAGTATCCAACAAAACCTCAGCAGAAGAGTCTCCTACAGCTGCACAGCCCAGCCTGGGGAGTGAATAGATGCGACCAAAGCATACTCGGAGACCAGCCTCGCAGAAAACCAAGAGGACCCGTGAGTTTTCAGGCCGGTCAGTGCTTTAAACCACACCACCCACTCTCCCAAGCAGCAGTAACAGCACAAGGAGGTAGAGTAACACCCAGCGCAGAGATGTGAGGAGGAGGATGGGGACAAAGCTGTGGCACATTAGGCTAGTGGGGACCTGCACCTTGTGACACTGCAGACAACTCTCCACGCACCCTCGAGACGCAGATAAGTGAGACTCTCAGTCACCTCAGGCTGTGCCCACGCCCCTGTGCCACAGGATCCCCTCCCGCAGAGCCTGTGACCCCAGTACCTGCGCAGCCTCGCTGGCACGACCGTGCCACCCCAGGGGCTTCCAGCTGGCAGGGCTGTGCCAGGCAGGGACAGTGACACCGAGCAGCAGCACTGCTGCCTCTGGCTGTGTCCTTCAGCCCGCTCCTGTCCTGTCCCCCTGCTTAGGGACCTTGGCTGGCTCCCAGCACATCTGGGCCTTTGTTTGCTTTCCCATCAGCCAGAACCACAGCAACCGAGCATCAGCAATGACCAAAGGGCAAACTAACTTCCAAAATTAACTAAATTAACAGCAGCGATACTTCATCCTGTATCTCTGATGTGACCGGTTCAGTCAGAAACATGCATGTATTTGAAGAAACATTAATTAGATCAAGAAAGCAAGCGGCACTCAATCTTAGGGTTGCAACAGGTCACAGCACCAGAGAAGTTTATCTGAAGTAAGGAGAAAAAGAGAGATTAAAGCCTCAGGCTTTGATCATGGACTATTAGTTTGTAACACAGAGAACTACCCCATGCAGTTAGCATAACCACCACCTCCGCACCTCCAAGCACCACGTTAAAACGCATGCAGCTTATCATTGCAAATGAATTCATTTACCCATGACCAAGGTGGGGAATATGACCTTTTCACGCCTAGTGGAGAAAAATTGAGACAGGTTATGCACACAATAAAGACATTCTCGGGCATAACCCTGGATGCAAGAAATGGGGCAAAGGAAAGGTGTTCAACTAAACCTCACCAGACCTCTCCTCTTTGACCTCTGCAGAGTGAGACTCTGCTCCGCACAAGCAGGCCAGGGGCCCAATTTCAGCAACAACCAGCACTCCCACCACGCTCCAGCATGACCCAGACAGAAGCCTAGAGCATTGCAAAGCACATTACAGGACAGGACATTACTCACCTGCATCTGAGCTTCCCTGGAAGAGAGGGAACTGTGGGTGACTTTTTAATAAGGTGGATGAGGGAATAGAAAGAAGATGATGATTTCACAGCCTGATGCATTACAATCAGGGTTGTGGACAGCAGTGATAACCATGTAAATATACCTACATGCTTCTCAGGACTGCTAGAAGTGGGCAAAAAGGGACACTTCTCACATTCAAACTTTAGCTTGTTTTATTAAAACAAAGCCCAACAGGTTCACAAAAAAAAAAAATCTAAGAACAGACATCAATTACAATGCCTTTGACATTCAAAAAAAAGCAGGAGGGGGAGAAATGAAGGAGGAGTTAATGCCCCAAGAAAACAACACCCATTGTTGGCTCACATGCTGTCTCAGCTCTGCTGTTCGAGTGCCAGGCCCCTGTGGAGCCCATCAAGGTCAGAGCCATTTTGTTCCCCAACTGGCTCAAAGTTAATAACCAGTTAAGAACAACTACAACAGCAAAAAATGAGTATCTGTCTGAGAACATCTTCAGGTGCTGTTCTGCCATGCCCGGGCATCCAGACAGAAGCATCATGTTTCCGAAGGAACAAGTCTGCAGGAAACTAATCTTACACCCGACTTTGTTGAGCTTTAAAAAAAACCCCAAAGAACCAAAAAAACAAGTAGGTAAGTCCTGACTCTTCCAAATCTCACTATGCTGGGCACCAGATGCCTCTGCGTGGCTTACCAGCAGCGCTAGCTTAAGCGTACGCCCCTAGATTTATTACATACTGTTTCTCCGCAATGCCAGCAAGTCGTTGTCTGCCCCTGCAGCAAGGGGGCCAAGAAGCGAAGTTCCTCCAGGAAATCCTGGGGCGCACCTTAGGATGTTCGCCTCTGGCCAATCCTGCAGCCGGGCAGAGACCTCCTGGCTGGCTCGCCAAACGAAGCGGAAAAACTCCACAACTCGTGAAAGTTGTACAGTAGGTATGTAGTTTATTCAGCGCTGACGTGCATGGGGGATAGCTCCACCAAAGACATGCGCGCCTTTTCGCAAAACCTATCCCTCTATTTATTCCCCGAAATGTTGCATACGCATTATGTTTCATAATCCATTCATTCATATTAATGACCCAGCCCCGCCCAGCCCCGCTTCGTATTATAATTAGCTAAAGAGTCCTGCGCCCTGGTCTCTTGGTCTCAGTCCAAAGAACCAGGATGGTTCCCAGCTTGTTCAGAGGCCCAAGCAGTCTTCTTTATCTCCGCGACCATGCAGGTGTTGTATTCTCTCCTCTCGTTTGGGTTAGCAGTTCCTCCCCTATCATCACAGCTCTGACCCTCTCATCCTGTCTTCGCAAGCATGGCAAACGTTCATCATATATTGTCCCAACAGCTATTCTGAATTAATTATTCTTTGATCCCTTGTTAACTTTAAATCCCCCTGTCTTACTCGGCTGCTGCTGCAGCGGGCGGGCACGGCGGGGCTGACCTTATTTAGGCAACATCTCGGTTTAGCTGACATGTGCAGACAAAATTCTCCAGGTTCCACACAGCAGCCACGGAGACGTGTACACAGCTTGGCCACGCCATCACCCCCAGCGTGCACAGACCTCGACAGGGGCAGGAAGGCGAAGCAGGAGCCGATGTAAGGGGAGAGGTGAGCAGCATTCAGGAGGAGGGGGACAAGACAGCAGGGCCATGCAGGGCTCTCCAACAACTTGCAAATAAGCACATCAGGCATTTCCACCCCCTTATCTAGATGACTGACATCCTCCAACTCCACTGTAGGCAGGGTTTCTACGCCTTTTTCAGCTACAAACTGCTCCTAACGCGAGGCAGCCAGCCCAGATAACAAGTGTGATGAAAATCTGGATAATGAAAAGTGACCCCAACTCCACATAGCAATCAGCTTATTTGTCACACCACAACTCAATATAGGCATGCTGCCTCCTAAGAACAGCTATAATCTCTCCCTAGCAACTACCCTGCAGCTTGTACCTGAAATGCAGCCTGTGCACTGCAAGTGTGAGCACTGCTGTGGTGATGCCTGGACCGCCATCAGCCCTGCAGTATGGGGACAACCCACAAGTCTGTCCCATTTGCACATGACACTGACTTCGTTAATTCTCTGAACTCTTCCTTTCCAAAAGCAGCAAACAACAGTGGCTCTAAAAACTCTTGAATACCTGTTTCTAAGATGCAACTTGCCCTGCAACCCACATAGCAACACGATTCAGCTCAAATGAGGATGATTGTAGGCAGCTCAGCTTGTCTGCTCGATAACAGCTCACTTAATTCTCTAAAATAAATTCTGGATTGAAGAGGTACTGAATATTAGCATTAAATTGCACTGGCTTGCGGTTTAGCATGGAAGACTACTACCCTGCAGGGAACACGGAGGGTGTTTTGCCTGGTGACACCAAGCACAGCTCACAATACCACCATGCTGACACTGGAGGAGCCCTGTGCCTTTTGCCCCCCTCCTCAGCGCTCCCCGTACACCCACTGGGCCCTGCGCTGTGAGGGACTGCGTGAAAACCCTCCTGCTGAACCACTTCCCCATAGCCAAGAGGAAGCTCTGACCACGGGCGAGTCACAGAGACACATGGGGGAGTTTTTCCTGTGAAAGCAGTTTCTGGCTACAAGGCTGACGCACAGCACGGCCAGCATGGAGGCAGTCGCCCCCTCAATCAGCCAGAATTACACAATCAATGAGGCTTTCTCTTCCCCTGACAGAGGGGGAAGCAAACAGGGCACCACCCTCCCAGTGCGTGTTTGCTGCCCACACTCAGCTGTTCTTACCAAGGGAATCTCCAGGTTGGCGGTGAACGTACTTCCCCCCGCACGAGCACACCAGTAGCTATAGCAACTCCTCTCAGGAGGGCACGTTCACTCCACTAGCGGGTTTGCTGCCTGGGGTTTTTGTATCACCCAAGATGCAGCTGCCAAGAGATTAGGCAGCAGAGGTACAGAACGAGCACATCCTTCCAGCTACGAGATAATCACACTTGCTTTTCTCTTTACTTTACAGAAATCAGCACTGTCACCTTCCCCATCCCCTTGAGACTATGGCTCCACAAATTATTTGTCCTATAGGATGAAAGCTATGGTAGGCTAAAAAAAAGCCAAGAAAAACTTCTGCTCCAAGTAGCACCCTGAAATGCACTCCCCTTTAAGGTAAAAAAATATCCAACTTACCCTTTGTCAAAGAAAGAAGTATGCCCTGGATGAGGGTACTTTGTGCCGTTGCTGTTCAGCACGCCACTGTTAACGTTCCCTGAAATGTAGGATTTCCGTGATGCCTGGTCCTTTGCAAAATTTCTGCAAGCAGCTAATTTGGATTCTAAGGCCTGTGAAAGGGAAGAAAAAATAATGTCCAAAAAAAGCAATATCATTAAGAGAGTATTTTGCCACTCGAGTTCAGGCTTTGTCATGGCCCCAAGATCACCACAATCAGGACCTCAGTGTGATCATCTTTGGCAAAAACTGAGCTAAATGGGAACAAAGCTGTTATGTTCCCTGCCACCCAGCCACAAAGGGAACCCACACAACGAGATGCTGATGCAGACTGCCAGGCACAACTCTGTTCCATTAGGGCTCAGGTTTTAGACCCTACCAACCATTAATTACCTAAAAAAAAAACCAAAAACCAAGCCAACTTTTACCACAAGTTACCAAAACCTCTTGCTTCAGCAGCTGGAGTGGAGCTGGCATAAGCTAATCAGAAAACTAAGAGAGAACCTAAAGGAGAATCCTCAAGTTCTAGGAGAGACTCTGTATTTGGAAAGTTGGATTTTTTTTTTTCCCCCAGGACAATGCCTTCTAGCATTTCTTTCTTAATCTCGGCCTGCAAAACATTGCCAGTTTCTTCAGAACGAGAGGCACTAGTCACAGCATGAGAAGGAAAAATCAAAGGAAGCAGCTAAACCCGTCTCCACGGTCTGTACCTCATCTCTACTGCCAAGCAAGCCTGGTGAGAGCTTCTTCCCCTATGCAAGGACAACAGTCTCTGCCTCATCCACTGACTCCTGGTAGGAGGGAGAGAAAATCCCGATTCTCTCCTCCACTTCAGAACATCATCTGCCCTTTCTGCTGCCTGTCACAAACTGAGGCTTAACTTGATGAATATCCATCTGGTCCAGCAGCAGATCTACTCCTTATATCCACCCTGTGCACGGGGGTGTTCTCACACTTGCAGACGCACGCACTGGAGACAAAAACTCATCTCCCCCAAACACGTGGGTTGATCCTGTGCCACACAGAAAAATATTCCATTAATTAGGTACTGACATGCTATCAGAAGTAACTGAACACCATACAGTCTTCTAGAAACCCATGCGGGCTTCCTGAGTGACTGCATAGGAAGACACAGATACTGACCTATCTCTCGGTCTCAAAGCACCGATCAGCTGGAAATAGCCAGTGTGATCTGTGCCAAGTGACTGCCCGTCTCAGCTGCAAGCAGGAACACTGAGGGAAACCATTCTGCAGAGAACGGGAGTCTAAGGTTTGGGCTGGGGCATCCTATGAGTAGCCAAACCCAAAAAAATCCTTAACATCCTATAATTGTTACTAAATAAATGCACGAGTGGAATTTTGTCTCGGTGGCAGAGCATGTGTCTAAGAGCAGGCTGGGAAAGAAGCATGCTTATTTGGCATTTCCTGTCCTTGCAGAGTAATCACAGGGGATTGTGACTAAGCTCCCTAAATCCCCTGCAGACTCTTACTCACAATGATCCCATTTTAAACACGTCACTCTGTCACTCCGGAACCCCTAGTTGTCCTGCTGCCCTTTCAAACCAACTACGAGAGCACTGGCTCCACATGCAAGCAGCAAGGTCACATTCAGTTTCAAACTTTGCTAAAACAACTGTCCCTACTGCAGCTCTTGCTGTTTCCACTGTTGACCGCAAGAGACAGAGGAAAGCCAGCACCAGAGGGCAGACACCATCCTTCCACTGAAAACGCTAACCACTGAGGCACGTCAACAAGCTTCTCACAACTCAGAAGTCATGTCTTTGTTCAACTGGAAAGCCTGGCATGCTAAACAACACTGTAACAGATGTTTAAACCACTTCTTCCCTGCTTACAGTGGTAATCTCTTTAAAGGCTCACGCATTTCACTTCCCCATCAACCGCAGATAAGAACACTTGGCTTTCTCTTCATTTATTTTCTCACTTTCTTATGAAAGGTTTCTAGATTTTTTTTTCCATTTTCAGCACTTGTTGCACATCTCCCCAGGCACATACAGAGACAGTGGCAGCGTGATCTCGGCTCCCCTCCCATGACATACAGGAACTGTGCAGCAGGCACGCAGAGTCTGAGGTCCAGCTCTGCATCTTGGTCTCACTGCAGACGAAGCTGCAGATTGCATTTAAATTAAGAAGCAGCAGCTGATGGTGTCTAACCCCACATATCAAAGTGCTCGAGAAACTTTTTACTCCAAAACTTTTTACTTCGTCACCCAAAATTGGCATCAGAACCTTAGTAACATGCTTTAAAAATCAAGATAATTAAAAAAAATTATACTAAACACTGAACGTGGATGATTTGGAAACTACAGCACGTATTCATCATGGGCGAAGGCCTTGTTGTAACTGTGCACAAGGATGAAAGCTTGGTGACAGCAGCACAGAACTAGGAATATTTCAGTTCAGAGCACTCACCCCGACTTTCCGTAACAGATCTCCCACAATGTTGAGTGCAGATATTCTAGCTGAAGGAGTAAGGGGGCTGGTACCAAATCCATTTGGTATAGCTGCAAACACAGACACATTTTATTATATGCCCCATTTCTCCACAGTTCTTTTTTTTTTTCTTTTTAGTTTAAACAACTTCCACAGAAAAAGGTAAATCTAAAATCCTACTACAGACTATTCATACAATTACACCCCAATAACACACAGACTACATGATCACTAGCCATGGAAAAACAAAAAAGCTTAATTCCTGTCCACTGCCCTCTTTCCCATCAGACCTACATGCAGAGTTCATGCACTCTCCAGCTGCAAGGCTGTTGCCTGCATTTCATCTAATCCAGCCAGAGCTTCCTCTGGAAATCTACTCTTTCTAATTTGAAAAATAACGTACTAATCCTTGTGATTGTCCATAGCCTTCCAGATGGGGTAGGGGACTGGAGTAACATCCTGCTGCCTCACAGAGAAAACAGGAACCCCGAAACCCATGTCTAGTAGCAGAGGGGGGCTAGACTGTCAGAATTACTGCCCACCGTTTACCATCACTGCTACTCCACACTGAAGCAGAAATACCCGCCACTGCACTTCCCTGCAATCCCAAATGTCTCCAGCGCTCTCCTGCAGGCATCTACTGCACTGTGCAACCCTCCACCCTCCCCAAAAGCAGTATCTAAGCTTCACTTTCCTTCTTTTCTGTGGTATTTACTAATTATGCTTTTTAAAGTCACGTGATGCTGCCCCAGGATTTAATCACACCTTATACAATGCATGTGGGATCCACATATACCTACATTTACTTCAAGTTCACCAACAAGCACCTGGTCTGAAACTGTTCGTTAACAAGCTCAACACACTGCCAAACAACTAGACACAGTTCCTAAGAACTATACCTTTTGGGGAAGGAAAACTGTTTTCTGATCCTTTTCCAACGGGCGTAGCTGGCAAGGAGAGAGACGCCTGGACAGCCGAATCCATCTTCTCGCAGTCTAGGGTTGGAGAACTGGGCGCTGACTTTCGGGTGACTTCCTGTTGCCTCTCCCGTACTGCTAGCTCTTGCCGTAAGTCTGAGGGTTGAAAGAAGAAAATAACCACAGGTATAGGTGAGTGATTTCTCTAACAAACACCCTCTCTATTCATTTGGGAGGAAGGAGGAGGAGACACTTCGCAATAACCCTATATCAATCTCCTGCTGCTGCCTTTCTCCAGCAGCAAGGACCCCCACCTCTGAGCAGTCCCAGCCCGATACCACCACCTCCTGTTACAGCTGGGAGTAGAGAAGCAGAGCCCTCCCCAGACCGGAGCGCTGTGTGGTCCCAGCGAGCACAGCAGGTCACTTGGCCTCAGTATTTTTCCCATCTGTACTGTGAGTCCCACGGAAAATGTGTTATAAAAACTGTAGCTGGTCACAAATGCCTGGAGAACTACATTAGTCTCCTGCTCAAACAGAGGTTGGAAAAAGGGAGGAATGACCTATTCTTGTGTTTCCATTTCCCCACGTTATTCTTCCAGTTAATAATCCATGGGACTCCACGCTAGCCAAAGACAGTCAAAGGGTTGTATCCACCTTCTTGATGCCTCAATAAGTAAAAGAACAGACTGGAGGGGCTGGGTAGACCAAACAACAGGGAAAGAGACTGGAGATTAGGAAACCCGTGGTTTATTCTCACCTCCTCTCCAGACTGCTGCTCACCCCTACCTCGTTCCCTCCCATTTCCTCACATATTTGCTACAAAGAAATCTCCATCACAGCTCAGCAATGAATCTGTAAAATCCTTGAAGGGACTAGATGCAAATAAAAAACACATTACAAGGCGGTTGTTCCTTTTTTGGTAGAGCAACTTAATCTTTTACAGACCTCTTATTCCTTGTCTCAATCTGGTATAACGAGCAAGAGCAAAACTAGCTGTACATTATGGCTTTGAAGTTATCACAAACATTTAGAACTGATTTAAAGTAAAACAGCACAACTGAAATGAAAACCTGTTTGGGCTCCTAGAAGACAAATTGTGGCTGTTCGTTCAGAAATATTATATTTGAGTTTGACACCGTATCAGTCTTTTCAGAGGCTAGAGTTCCTGCTTGCTGTCAGGGGGAATACCATGTAGCTTTGCTACTCTAACAAATGCTGAAATTTTCCAAATGACTCATCCAAGAAACAAGATGTCTTTTTTACCACTTACTCCAGTGTTCGAGAACAGTCCCTACGTTTTCCTGGTTTTTCCAGCCCTAACCCCAAATTACAGCACATGTATTTCCTCAGAAAATACTTAGTCTCCCTTTTCACATTTATTATTAAAAACCCTGTGCTTCCAGTAGCGGCTTTCAATTTGTGGGGTACAAACTTGGTTCAAAGAGGTTCACAAGGGAGAACAACAACAAAAATCCCAGTCTGCTGTCAAGTGTGTTGCTTTACACTCTGATCTTGGCCATAACAGAGGAATTATTTCAGAAAGCTTCACTTGGGAGACAAAGTTGAAAACCACTAATCTCTAAACTACACTGGTGGCAGGCATAGGCTTCTGAGCAAATCATCCCCACCATTAGAGAAAGCATTTTCCACCAACCATTAAAAAAATGCTTCCACAGCATGTTTAATGTGAAACCCACTGGAGAATTCCCAAGTCCCAGTCATATCCCAGAACACTATCCCAAACATGTCTGATCTCACAGGTCTAACCACAGTCTTTACCTTAAATAAACCAAGAAACTTCCAAGACGTTTAGAAGGAACACAAGAGAAAAGATTTTTTAAAGTTATTTAAACATTTATCATGTATTTCCCTATCGTTTCCTATGCTTTCCCTTCCTATAAAAGGCACCAAACCACAGTGAGTGGGAACTTGAGAAACACATTTCCTCAACTCTATGACATCTGCGGAACACAGCATTTTTGTACTCACCTGCGTTAAAAATCCTGAACGAATCTGGTATTAATTTTGCCCTACATGAGGAAATTTTTCCTCTTAGCTACACTGGAGCTACACTCTATACAAAGAATAGAAAACATACTGTTAGTAGGTAATGCCTAACTGACATTACACATCAAGTTCAAGTCTCATCATGTGAGGCTTTCTATGAACACGAGCTTTGGTTGCTACACATCTCCGTTAGCAAGCCAACAACGTACCAAGACACAGAACTGATCAAGCAAGCCATACCTCTCGCTTCATCCTTTAATCTCTGTACAGAAACTAGCAACGATTCCTTGTCATCCAGTTCACTTTCTAAAAACGCATTTCTCTCAATAGCTTGGTTCAGCCTTTGTTCGAAGTCTTCCAACGAAACTATTGTTGCCCTAGAAACAAAATCCAGAATATTGGGTTCTTCAGCTCAGCCAACATAAAAGCGTATTCAAAAACATAATAGAGGAAAAACGTTAGCAGCGTCTACATTCAAGTTAGTCATTTGAAAGCTATGAAAATGCTTCGTAAAAAGGACTAACAAACTCCAAAGAAGTCGGGGAATAAAGTGAAAAGAACCTGATAGCATCTGGCTCTCAGAGACGTACCAAAGAGCTGGGAAAGAGCCAGACCAGTGCACTCATCTCTGTTTTTCCCAAGACATGCTCCAAAGCCATATATTTAATCAGCCCACTAGCTCAGGTGGTGCTGTACTCTCCAGAACTCTGGACAGGCAACAGCCCAGCGAGTGCAGAAAGCAGGGCACTGGGATACTACCTAAGACCCAGTTCATTCCATGATTTTAGTGGGATAACTCATGTGTGTCAAAAGTTAGTCATGAGGTTAAGAGCCATGTGGAAACAAGGTCTCAGCTCTCAGATCTTTTTGCCAGATAGCCAGAGGCTCATTCCTGGTCTCACTGAATCAATGGCAAAATTCCCATTCAGCAAAACGGAAGCATGACCTACTCTAAAACTGGGCGTTTCTAACAGCAGCCTGTTCATTTTATGCACTTACACAGGACACATTTGCTCCCTACAGTCATTAAGCTGTTATGCAAGGGAAGAGGAGACTCCTTTGGCCTGTTTTATTTAAAAAGGACTATGTAAAGCATCAGCTTCTTACTTCAAAAGGGGCTTTGAGCTACAAGGATCACAAATATAAGAGTCACCTAGCTGGTAGTATCAAAAGCAGCGCTCCAGCCTGGCTTGCTCTGAGCCTGCCTGCACTGCTTGTTTCTCACAGGAACACAAGTGCTCTGGTCCCCCTTCCCTTCTTGCTGTAATGTAATGCTACCAGCCGATGGAGGTGAACTCCAAGGGTAAACTATGCTGTTCAAGGAATCAAGTGTCTTTGGGTTTGTTTGGGGTTTTTTTTAGAGTGTATTGTTTTCCCTTTTATAGAGTAATAAAACAATCAATCAGGGTAGCAAAGAAAAGACCCAGTGAAAACTTTAAGGAAAGAAGAGGTTTGCAGCCTTCACCTCTTTGCACGTTCCAAGTCATCATTGGCCTGCTCCAGCTCCCTCACATACTTATGCAGCTGATCTTTAATGGCCCGTGTCTGGCTCAGGTCATCCTCTAACAACGACACTTGCTTGTAACTTTGCGCATACTGGTGCTCCAGTTTCTCCTGAAAGAAAGAAGTAGTGAGATAAATATCAGTCGCATACGCTTTCCAAGCCATCAGTAGGAAAATGGGACTAACAAAGAAACATACTTATGGCAGTCTGCTGAGCAAAAACTGGAGAGGTAGAAGGAACACGCGCTGAACATCAGAACTGGACAGAGTGTAAAATCACAAACAGTGCATTGTGCACAGACATCTTGCCTCGACACAGCTGGCTGCTCAGAGACGCATCTCTGCATCTGTTCCCAACAGCCTGCACTGACAGCTGCTCTGAAGCCTCAAACATCTAGGAAGCCAGAGAGAAACCTAACTGCACAGCCTCCCCTCCAGTGCCTCTCCCTTGACAATAGCCACACTGTTTCCAAAACTTGTCTGACATCTCCATTAGCAAAACTGAGCGCCACCTGGATCTGTTACAGACCTTCCAGGTCCACAAGCTCATCTTTGAAAGACTGGAAGAAATTCATTCCCCAACACACTTTCACGAGCTCTGAGGGTAAAGATAGGAGCTTATAGAAAAACTACTGACTTTACAGATATAGCTGGGACCAGATACGCAAACAAGTCATTCCATAAACCTTATTTCCACTGGGTAAGTTTCCAACCTTTGCCTTCACTAAAATAACCCAAGACTACCAAAAATGATGCTTTTCCAAGATTCCAAAAGAGGCAAGACCTTATTAACACAGAAGCATCAATTAAAAGTCACCTTGTGCACATGCAGATCCTTATACAATTCCTGTCTCCACAGATGCAGCTGTTAAGAGAGAACTAAGAAATATTTCTGAAAGATCTGCACAAATCACCCACCTTCAGCTTTCTTTAAGGTCTCATAAAACCAAGGAGACCTCCTGGGCAAAAAAAAAACTAAGCATGCAAAAAAGAAGGATAACACAGTGGTCTGACAAAACACACTCGCGTTGTCCGCCCCGTTGCTATGCTGATGTTGCCTGTGTAACTAATAAAGCTACTACTTGACAAAGTCTCGAGAATTCAAACAAATGAGCACAAACTCCACGACAAGTTTCATGATGTGAACAAGAAAAATTCTGTCAGAAATTTCCCTGTTAAGTTGCTGGCCTTATTTGGAATACATGTCATATTCCACTCTGGATCTTAAACAGCCAGCTCCTTTACCTCATTCAGATATTCAGTGATCGAGAACAGACCAGACAATCTAAAATGAGATCCTGTACATACCTGTAAGAAGCAGCAATGCTATTACAGAGAAGACCTACCTTTAATGTTTCCACTTCATACTTCAGTCTTTGGTTATCTGCTTGCAAATCTCGATTCCTCTGCTCAGCTTGCACTAGCTGTGCCTCCAACTCAGCTTCTAATTCTCTGCTTCCTTCCTGAAATTCAGCCAGCTCTTCACGAGCTTCCTGGAAGCTATAAGGAGAAGATTTAATCAGTTGAAAATCTAGCATCTCCCAAGTTAAAACAAAATCCACAGCTCTTTTAAAATAATAAGCTGAAAAAAAAGAGTTTTGAAGTACTGCAGTATCATCCATAGACCTCTCAGGGGAAAAAAATAAACAGGGAAACAAATAAATTACATCATTAAGCTTAGCTATAAAAGGAAACTAATTCTCTTACATCAAACAAACAGCTACATTAAATGCATGTGTGAATACAAACTTGTATCAAAGCTATTTACAGGATTCATGGGAGCCTGACAACCACTTTGTACTCCATTAGATTTCACTGCTAGAAGGATAGAGTCAATGAATTAAACAAACATTTAACCTGGTTTTGGTCAAAAACTGTAAGAAAGAACAAGAGTTTCTGGATCTCTGCCCTAGCTGGAAATTTAAGGTTCTTGAAAAGTGTGAAGGTTTGAATCTTAGGGTTACCGAGCACTGCGGCAAGAAGCCAGCACATACCTACCTTATACTACTACAAGTTATTAAATACCAGAAGTAGCCACTCCACATACTTTGCTTATTAAATTTGCACTTTTAGCATACCTGATAGCTCAGCTCCTAGCAAGCAGCTGAGACAACTAACAAGTTCTTGGAAACAACATACATGAGACAGAATCTTCTGACACCCCAAACCAGCTTAGGTTTCTCCATGTGGACAGGGCCCCCCACATGCCCACTCCCCTCCCCCAAAAAACCCACCAAGATCAAACAAAAAAGCAACTTGCACCTTGAGGTCTTTGGTCTTGAGAGAGCTTTAACTGGCTTCAACTCAACTGAACATGATTAATACTGAATGCAAAGAAAGCTTTCCAAAGAAGATAAACTGGGAGCCTCCAATGCCTCCCACTCCAGAAAAGCCCTGAAAAAACCCCACCCCCCACCAAAGCAGCACAGCATTACTCAAAACAACAACTCCTCTTGTAATTTTTGGTACCAAAAAGCACTGTGCCCCCTAAAAGATGCAAACCACTGGTACAGGCTGGACTACGAGGTACAATACACTTCAGTAAATTGCAGCAGGCGCCAAATCAGCCACTTTTCATACCAGTAATTCAACTACAAGAAGCTTGAGGGAACAGCAGTGATACAAGGCAAGCCCAAAGGCACCTTCTTATGATAAAACATCAAGATACTACTTAAGGCAGCACTTTAATTATACAAAGACGCACATGATCGCAAAAGGGCTCTGCTCTTGCTCAAACATGCTTGAAATATAGCCTGGAGTTCATGGCACAGTAACGCTGTGCAAGAAACACTCGGCTCCCATGAGGCTGGAAATTTTAAGGCTGGATTTAAAGCTGGAAATACAGCAATTCTTTCTAAAATATCTGATGCCCCACCTTAGTGTAGCCTTGCAGAGATACAGATTACAGTCACAAGAACCAAATCTAGCCTGCAAATCCACAACAGTACCTTTGTTTGTACTTCAAGGAAAGCTCTTTCCAATACGCAGTTTCCTCCTTTGGACTTGAAAAAGTTGGAATTTCTTCACTGTCCATGATCAATACGACCTGCAGGATACAAACAGAAGAATACACTCAGAAGAAACAGACATTCAGATCGTCCCCAAAGATGCTGCTAAGTACTGGGCTTCATCGCCACCGCCTTTCTGACAGCAGCATCCAGACCTGGCACCCGCAAGCGGGATGTTAATGATCCCTAACAAGCATCATTCAGCACAGAGACCTGCTGCAACAAGCAACGTAATTTTATCCAGCTTCTGGAAATGCTTGTGCAGAAGCCTGAAATGAGACCAGAAATAGTGGCTGTATTTTGTCCCTGCCACTGAAACAGGTACAAGCCCAATGCCACAGGTCGTAAGGACATTCAAATTTACAGCTAGCACAGTTTCCACTTTTGTTCATAAAGTGTCCTTAAAGCGATTTTGCCTCCTGTCGCCAACATAGCGATGCACCACTCCTATTAGAGCTGCAAAGGCATGTAATGAACAAGGACAAACACTCTGAGGTCAACCACTAACTCACTGTGCTGTGGAGATTAAAACTCAATTTACTCTTCCTGTGTCAAGTCCCAGCTCATTCCTGCTTTTGTGCAAAACACACAGGTAACAGAAGCTATCCACATAGTTCTGCTCCCTCTATCCCCTCAAACAGACGCAAGAAAGATCAGCCTCTCTCATAAAATCACATGGCCATGTCATACAACAGCGCTTCCAGACTGGAGGTGTTCAGAGGAGCAGGTCCCCACGCCGAGGCAGGGGGACCATGCTCTCGGGATGAGAACCTCCTTTCTTCAGCTGCTTGGGCCACTGCATGCCATCCGCACTGCCGCTGGGCTAGCAGCCAGTGTCAGAAACACAACCCAACGTGTACTTTTTATACTGCTGCTCAGTGACGGAGCAATACACAGTCCAGGGGAACACAAGACATTTGAAGCTCAACACACACCAGGTCTCAGAAGCTGATGAAGATGATGAAACAGTGGCCATGGTCCTGCTGTATGGGCAGGACCACGAGAAGCGTTCAGATGGGCACAGTTCCTGACCACAGCCAGGAGATGCACCACACCATGCACCATTTCTGAGCTCGCCCCAAGACATACCAGGTAGGCGTATTCTTTTCTCCCCAAAAGTCAACTCAAATTCTGTTATTAACACCCAGAAAAGAATAAACTGAAACCAATCTCTGTATAAGACAGAGGCTTTAAACAGTGCCTGCATCATGCTCATCAATCAGTAACAGCTGACCTAGAAGTCCTGACTTTCACACTCTAACAGGCATCAATAGCCAACACTGTCCCTTCAGGCCTAAAATTGTCACACGAATACATCCTGCATCTCAGTGACCCACATTTTAGCCATCTGAAAGTGGGACAAAACAATCCCATGCTTTCATCAGAGGGCTGACAGGCTCATTTCAGAGACTGGCACTTAGCTCACAAATAAAGCAAGGCAGAGCTGGCACATTTGTTCCTCGGCTCAGACTGCAGCTGCCACAATCCAAGGGCATAAGATCACATTTATCCAGAGGGTGCTAAGCACCTCAAAACCACTCTACCTCCTGCACTGTGTTTATTTAACTTTATAGCTTTATTGCAGAAGCAAGTTTGTCATGAATCAGGTCTCTGTGCTGCCCGAGAGAACTGATGGTGTTTCATGTTCTGCATTGCCCTGTACAAGAAATTAAAACATACGTGTAGAGCCACCATAATTCCCCCTAGCACATATATTTTCAGTCCTGCTTTACCTTTTCAGATAGAAATTTCTTTGGGCATACTTGCTTCAGTTGTTGCATCTGTTACCAAGGCAGCTTCATCACAACACAGGGACAAATCACAAATCCCATGCGAAAGAGCCCATGAATCACCTTCCAAACTGTTGCTGTTTCGCAGCCGGGTGCATTAAGGCGAGCAGACATCTGCTGTTGCTCAGGCATGTGTCAGGCAGCTCCTGAACTGCAATTCAGATTGTCAGGAAGAGGAAAACGTGAACAGCTCGGCTACTGCTGCGTGCTATCAGTAACATCAGTCCTGCTCTGACCTCGCTGGAACCGTTCCAGTAAAAGCCTTCTGACCCTTCCCTCTTAGCCACTTGGCTCTAAACCAGTGCACTTGGAGAGGCTTAGATCAGCAAGGACATTTTCCCCAAAATAAAGGAGGCATAGTACAGAACAGGGTCAGCTCCCACATCTCCAGAGGAGCTGATCTCAAAAGGTAAACAACCAGTAAACCACATATCAGCAAAAATTCTGGCTGCGTTTAGAGAAGAGTTTGTACAAGGAAGCATCTTACATCATTTCCTAGAAGTAGCCGAGATAAGGTACGTCTGGGCCCAGGACTCCTTCCTGTTTGCTGACACGGGGCACACCCTTTGAAATAAACATCCCAGGAGTGATCTGCTAACTCCCTTGCATGAACTCCTACAGCAGGTATCAATGCCAGCATGCAGTACTAAGCTCCAACATCCATATCCCAATTTTTGCACACAGTTACATCACTTGTCTTCCTTTGCATGCGCGGGGGACAAGAGAAAGAGATAACAGCACATGTACACACTCTGCAAACAAGGTGGTTCGGGGCCAAAATGCTGGTCTGAGGGGTGGGAGACGCAGACAGCTTCCAAACCTGCCACTGGCACACACGTGGCCACAAGTAAATCACTTCACTTCTGCCAACCTTCGCCCGTTCCCTCTCTTTACGGCACAGAAACACAGGCCTCTAAGCACATCTCGCTGCCTGGCAGAAAGCGACTCCTCGGCATTATCAGAGCACAACTAGACAATTTTCAACATCTCACATGTGGGAGAGCGGATACCCACAGTATAACAAGAGTTTAACAAAAACTGCTTTGCTCCAGCCTGAGAACCAAGAACCAGCACGGCGAGCCCTTCCTATTCACGGGCTTCTTTGCATACGTGGCACTCGCAGAATCAAGCCTTTGACAAACAACACTGAGGCTTTCAGGATACAGACAAGACAATGCAGCAGCGTCTTCCAGGGAAAATGAGAGCAGGCTTATGCTGCTGCCCACTCGGAATTCATTACAACACAGCTTAGCATTCACGCAGCGCCCTGGGAAAATTCAGTTACACGGGCATAACTCCAGGATTCGAAGCAGCACTCAAACAAGAACGATGTTCAAAACTCGGTGGCTCCTTTCAAGCCCCCCACTTACACAGTCAGCGGGACAGACAAACTCTCCCCTGTCAAAATGGAACAGCTTTTCCAGACTGTGATCTCTCTAAAAAAACCTGCAGCTTGTAGCTTAAGAAATTCTCCAAATCCTGGGGGGGAGGGTTGTACAAAACCTCTGATTTCCCACCTCCAGAATAATCCTTACAAGCGAGATGCTCAGTATCCTCTGGACATTATGAGAGCCAAAGGCTGAATCCAACGTGTAGCAGAAGTAACTAAACTACCACACAGACAGTATTTTTCAAATAGCTTAAAGAACATTGCATTCAAGGCCAAACCAAGATGTTTATTGAGCTAAGTCATGAAAACACAAACACATCTTGAAGTGTAACACAGCACCGTAAAAAAAGCTTCCTGGGCTCTCCACGTGACTGGAAGCTGCTGCTAGGGTTTGGATCAAATATCAGACCAAAACACTAAGCTTGAAATATATATAATACGAGGCTTTTGACTTCTACACACCCCTTCCCACAGTCAGGAATCCACTCCTCCCCATTCTCAAAGCCAACTCAATTACTGATGCGTTGTGGTAAGGATGAGCTATGCCCCAAATCATTCCGAGTACTGCTCGGAGGGAGCTGCAATTCACGCAGGATGTACCTGCAGCATCCCAAGGGGCTGGATAAATCATTCTTCCTGATTTTAATAATCCCACATTCTCCCATTTAAAAGTAGCTTAGAAATATTTGCCATATAAAAATGAATATTATTTAATGTTCATGAGCAGGTCATTTTTCTGCACACAGGCTACCAGCTTTCTTCCTCACAATCCTGTTTGCCCAATATTTTCAGAGACCAAACACAAAAGTTTAAGCAGAAACAAAGCAAGGCCACTCAAATGTGACAAGCCACAGTGCCAAGACACCCCCATCCCCACTTCACTGCCCCCCACTGAAGGCAATGCAAATATCCATTGACCTTCAGAATTAAACAAGTAACCCCCTAAAACAGGACTTGATCAAGAAATTCTGCCAAGCTCACATCTGGCTCTCAGTTCTCGAGATAACAACCCATTCTGGCTATCAGAGTCCCAAAAACTGCCAAGTGCCGTGTAATTGCCGCAGTCACGCCCTTCTCGCAGGGAGCGGCTCTGCGGTTGAGTGCTGGCACTGTCCAGAGCTGCCATGAAGAGCAGGAACGACTGTCGCCAACCAGGTCTTCTTCCTCTTCCCATTTTTATGCTGATTCACTGTCTGTGAAAAGCAGAAGAAATCTTGCTTCCACCATTCTTTACCTTCTCAAACCATGAGAACCAAGAGGTAATCCTCCAAACCCCTGAAGCTCTGGATTTTCTTCCAAAACCCAATCAGAATTCAAAGCAAAGGAACCTGAGCAGTCCAGCCAAGAATCAAAGCAAATTTGCATTATCTTTCACTTACTAGAATATGGAAAACAAACAAACAAAAGCCACGAATGAGATTTCACCAATCAATTTGTGCTTGTTTTTCTCATCCTGAAATAGGAGCTGGAAGCATTTTCATACGCATTTTGGAAAGCTGCCTGCATCCATTGCTGATTCGGAAAGTGAACCTCTGTCTTTTCCTGCAATACTATTTTTGAACTTAATGTTCTCTGGTGAACCACAACAAATGCCTCCTTGCCTCTTACAACAGCAGCATACGACCTTTCAGGAAAAAAAAAAGAAAGTCAAAGAGCACAGCATCAGCACAACACTCCTTCCTCTGCCATAATAATAAAACCTGCATTTCCAATTTGGCCAGCTGTGGCGGGTTGGCCCAACGCAGGAGGCAGAAGATAATCAAATCCTACCTGCAGGAATTCTGTGCCAGGTTCACACTAAAAGCCTTTAAGATAACCAAACCCATCATTATCTCAACGGCCTCTTGTGGAATCAGCCTTATGAATGAAATAAACCAGGTATGCTTTACACCACATGGCCAAGACTTGCACCCCTTGTGAATATATGATATCCAGGGGGGGCAAAAAAACCCCTGATGAGTTAGCCACCACTGGAGTGCAAGCCTTGAAACCAGAAATAAGATATTGATGCAAGAAGCCTCTTTACAGAAATCAGGCTACAACTACTGAAGGCATCAGAATTTAGTATTAAAAAACATTTATCCTTTTCACAAGCATGGGATGTTTAAGGTATCTGTTCTCTATCTGTTCCCAAGTAACACCACTGAAGTGCCTTAAAAAGGAAAATATTAAGGAGTTGGTGCTCCTGATGCAGGTTCAGTATCTGCAGAGATGCAGGAAAGGCCCCTGAATATGGGCATGTCCCAGAACAACCTGGGCCTGACCATGAGAACAACTTGCTCCCAGCTCCCTGCCTGGGAACTCCAGAGGGATGAATCCACACAGGGCAGAAGGATGTGGAGTAAACAGCAAACCAAGGGAATTAAGGCTGTGAAAAGGATATGCTTCTCCCTGCCTCAGTCTCCACACTCTGAAAAAACATCTCTTCAGAAAGCCGGTGAGATATGATGAGCACCAGGAGCACTGATCCTGACTCTACAGCTGAGGCTGACAGCTGGGACGAGCTGCCACATCCCTGCACATCCCCCCCAACCACCACCTCTGGAGATTATCCCCCCAACTTGCTTCTTCCCATATTCCCAGTTGCCTGGTTTCTCTTTCAACCTTGAAAACTACAGAGCATCCTGCCCAAAAGCAATGACTTTATCTGAGAGCTTACAACACACACAGCAAGGAGTGTGTGACAAGTAACAGCACACAGGTCCCCTGGGCATCCCTATTACCTCCGCAATTAATACCATCCCAATGACGACATGTCCTGGAAAAGCAGTGGCCAGAGGGATAAAATGCTTCTGGACACTGCAGAATGACAAGTGAGCAAGAAACTTCAAGGAAAAAGCACTTGGAACAGGTTTCTTCCAAGAGGAGTGAATTCTGTTGCTTTTTAAATCTCTGAAGTTCTACAAGTGCCAGGGAAAGGAACACAGCTTTGAAAAACACCACCCAAAAGCTACTCACAGGCTAGCCATCAACAGAGAGCCTTGGATCTTTTCAGTAAGCACTTAACAAGATGAAAGTTAAAAATAAATCCCCAAACTCTACGCTGATCAGGAGAGTGAAGAAGCACAATCTGCTACTGAGCTCTATCGACAGAAAAGCCCTCCAGGGACACAACCATTCCACAGAAAATCTGCTTTGATGGGTATGTCTCGTTTTGCCCATGGATGAGCACAGCAGAGATGTGAAAAGACCATTTGCTTGAACACACTTCATAGTTTATCTTGATTATGTTTGCGGTGTCACAAAGGACTGTAAAAAGACCTTTTCCTTTCTGACCTCCCCTGCTTCTCAAAACTAACTGGAGTAGACTGAGGGAATAAATAGTACTTTGTCGACATACTTTTTGTCAGTCTACTCCGAGACATGTCTCCAGAGACAACACTCCTTGTGGCACCAAGGTCACAGACATAATCAGTCTTGTGTTTTCTCTCCACTTTCTTCTTTTCCTTTCTTTTCCTCTTTCCTTCACCACCTAATGAGGAATTATCTCACATGTCGGCAACCTCTACCGTCAGGAAAAAAAAACCACAAGAGGGCTTTATCTCACAGAGGGGGGGAAGGAAATCACTATGCCTCCAAACATATACCTTCACCTTTGTAACTCCCAACAACATGCAGGATTAAATATTCACATATGCGAACCAAAAGGAGAATGCCTGGGTGCTGGCTCCACAAATAAAACAAAAATACACAGCTCAGCAAGGTCTGGGCCTGAAAGCAAGATAGAGGGGCTCTTCCAGAGCAGACTGAACACTATTAATCCAAAAAACACACTACTTATCCCACCTGTCGTATCCTGTACAACCGCAATAAACTGGCACAATCAACCAGCATGCCTATGCAGTCACATTGCTGATATTTATTTATATTTAAATTTGACATAAATTAAAAGCCTCCTAGTCACTTTTGTGCCACAGGACTGCTTCTTCCTTTTACAGTTACTAATACCTCTAATAGAACAGTGACTTTGACAAGGCTACCTACTCTCCACAGCATCCACGAATTGTTTCTGGAAAAAACAAAAAACAAAACCAAAAATTGCTTAAATATCCAAAGAACACTTCTGCTGTGGTTTCATATTCTTAACCACCTCTCAGGGCAATAAACACCAAAAATGCCCTCTGCCTTCCCGCATTCATGACCAAGTCAAGATAGTTTCAGAGGGAAGAGAGAAGCCCTGAGTCACCAAATACTCCCAGCACAAACCAGCCAAGAGTGATGAAGCTGGGCTGCGGGTGGGTGAGGCCGACTCTCCTCCTCCCTAGGAAGGAGAGAAAAAGATGCATTAATGAGAAGCCACTTAACTGGAAGTCTAACTCTATCAACGCATTTCCTCTTGTGTCTGATGTGTTCATCCTTTACAGCATGTCTGCTGCAATTAGGGACAAACCCATCAAGCTGGGAGTTCGAGGCAAGGACTGTTCAAGTTTGGTCGTATTTACACAAAATACAACAGCACTCGCTAAGCTGAGAGGGACACGATAAAAACCTCAAAGACCTCTCACAGAATTACTGAAAAACACTCCATAGAAATCTAGCCCAAGCATCTGATCTACCAAGTCTTTACTGAGAATGGGGACAAACCATATGTCCAGTTTCCTGTGACAGGGGAAGAATAATGGAAAAAATAAAACACCTTCCCGGACAAAGTCACCTACAAAGGAGGCACAGT
>WKFP01013921.1:236970-280548 GCA_011057875.1 Pterocles orientalis
GTAAGGAGGGGTGGGACTAGGAGGGATGGGTCTGGGAAGGGTGTAGGGCTGGGTGTAGAGGGGATACAGGTGACCATGCAGGGAAGGATGGGACTGGGAGGGGTACAGGGAGAGATGGGGCTGGGAGGGATGCGGGGTGGATTGGAACTGGGAGGGATGTGGGGTGGATTGGAACTTGGAGGGATGTGGGGACAGATGGGACTTGGGGTGATGGAGGGCTGTGAAGGATGTGGCAGGGCAATGCTGCGGGGGTCTAGGAGGGCTTTGGGGAGTGGGGCTCCGTGGGCAGCAGCTCTGGGGAGATGTGACAGAGCAATGGCTCAGGGAGGGGACAACTGGTCCAGGCAGAGCCCCTCAGTGCTCCCTGCACGGCCCTCGCAGTGAGGCTGTACACATGGGGACACCCCATGGCTCCATGCTGGCTTGTCCCCCAGCCGCTGGCAGTGCTGGGACTTGGGTGCCTGGCACGTGCCATGTCCTGGCATCCTGCAGCATGGTGCACCAGCCAGGACAGCAAAGCCACACAGTGCCACGCCGCTGCTCTGCGAGCTCCTGCCACGAGCCGGCCATGCCAGGGGATCTCTCCCCATGGGATTAGTGGATCTGGATGATGCTGAGTGCCATGTACGGCCACGGCTCCTGCCCTGGCTGTGCCTGCAGCAGCCCGGGGTGACTGCCAGCAGTGGGAAGGTTGGGGGCTGGCTGCTCGACCCACAGCCACGTGTCACCCAACCCCAGCACTCTCCTGGGACGTATCCAGATGGCCCAGCGGGATTGCTGCCCAGACAGCCCGGGCAAAGGCAGGTCAGGTGAAAGCTTCGGGATAAGGAGCTTCACGAGGGCAGCGGCTGCCACCAGCTGGCAGCTACATCCCACCGCCCGCCGGGGATGAGGGACCCCATCCTCTGCGGGTCAGCCCAGGGCAAGACCTCAGGCACCACGCTGCCCGGGGCAGAGGGATGGGCAGATCAGAGGCCAGGGGAAGGGCTGACATTTAACAGAATATTTCTTTAGCCACGAAGGCAGCAAAACCTCTGTTGTACTCAACAATGGGGTCACTTCATTTTCCCTGCACTCCGAGCTGCCTGTATCCATCCATACAGAGACTTTTTTCGATAAATGTTCTATTTTCATTGACTAATCTGAGTGCTGCCTTTGGCATCTGGGCAACACTTGCCAAATCTCTTCCTTCAACAGACTTTGCCAGCAATTCCTAAAAATACGTGTTTGCAGCTCAGCTTGCCTGTCAAAAGCAGAGCCACCCTGAAATGCTGATTTTCTTGATTATTGCCTGGCTGCTCACGGGGTGACCCCTTCAGCACTCCAGGTCTGTTTTCCTGTGCCCATTTTCCTGGGGGCCCCTAAAGATGGACAGGTCCCAGGAGATGTGGGAAGCTGCTGTGACACTGCCCGCAGACCTGATACCAGCTCAGGAGCGTGTCTCTGTGCTGGACCTCTCATCCCCAAAGGATGCAGAAGGTGACACTGAGACACCACATGCCCTGTCCCCTGTGGGACACCGTGGGTCAGGGGGGTGTCAGGACCATCCCCAGCTGCAAGTGAGAGCTGGGGGTTATCCTTCCCTTATTTTTCGTACAGGGAGTGCAAACCCCACCGGCTGGCAGGATGGGGAGGACAGCCCTCCCACCTCTCGTCATTGTGTCTGGGCAGATGCACTGTGTGCTGAGCATCCTCCCCTCGATAACCCACTGGGATTTCTCTGGTCAGTGACCCACTGAGGGATCCTGGCTGGTGGAGCAGCTCTGCCTGCAAACTCTCTGCTCACAGCAGCATGCTGACTGCTTGGTCATGAGATGCTGGGAAAATCCTGAAATGAACCCAAATTTAATATTTAGTGCTCCTTTTATTGAGTTTTTCCTTTCCGTGCTGCTCCAGGACATGTTTTATGCAGGGCTAGAAGCTGACCTGTACTTGTTCCTGTTAAAGGCAGCAACCTCCCTGCAACTCAGCCCTCCAAGAGCTGGGGCTTGGAGGAAAAAACCCAAATTCCAACACAGCCTGGCAGCCAAAACCCTGGGGAACATCCTATTTTGGTAAAGGGCCCCAAATCCCCAACCCCAGCATCCTTCTCCTCCTGCCACTGCAGGGTTTCTGTGCTGTGTCCCCCAGAAAAAGGCTGGAGGGAGCTGCCTGGTGGAAAGGCAGCCAGACAGGATGGTGTAAAAGAGCTGGGTGATGCCCTCTGCCGTGGGTGAGAAAATGTCCCAGGGGAGGCACAGCTCATGGCACAACAGAGGTGGGTCACTGGGATTGTGGTGGGTCTACAGCAGGTTCGTGTCCTTCCCCTGAGGGGCTAGTGTAGGCACTGGGGCGGGGGGACAAGCAAGGGGACAATATCTCGTTGTTTGGCCACGTTTCATGCTACCATTAAATTTCATGATGATTTTTCAAAACCTCTTGGGTTTTGAGATGTTTGTCCCATCCTGGCCCTGTCCCCAGGAAGGGTCTGCTGAGCCCCTGGGCTGGCAGAACCCCCAAAGTGACCCCCGGGTGAACACAGCCCGAGCACCGTGGGGCTCTGTGCAGGCGAGGGGGCAGCTGCCTGCCCCGGCTGCCGCCGCTGAATAGCTGCCTTCTTCTCTCCCGAGCATCTGCCCGCTCGCTTCAAAGCAGTATTGTTTCTCTGCTACACACAGGATGCCGTGGATTACCGTCACAGCAACTCCCCCACCATCAACCAGCACCCTGGAGGGGCTAGGGTGGGATGCGAGGTGGGACCAGAGCAGGGGGTCGGATGCTGCGGTGATGGGGAGACATAGGGTGACAGTCCTGGGTCAGGGGAGGGGGACATGGACATGGGCTGGATCTTGCCACCCCATCCAGTGGGGTTTGGTGTTGCTCATCATCCCAGGTGAGCACATTTGGGCTTCCCCAAGACTCACTCCAGGCAGCTTCTGTGGTGATTTGATGCCCTGCTTGGCGGAGGGCATCTTTGGAGGGGAAAAAGCATTGAAGGAGCCCCTGTAGATGTCAGCTGCCCCCCCCCAAGCATGGGAAAACCCCGTGCACCATGGGGCTGCATGGCTCTGCATGGGTTGGAGGGGCCAAATCCCCAATATTTGGTGTCAGAATAAGGCTCCAAGGGCTCCCACAGCCTCAGGGTCACTGCCGGGAGGGTTTGTTGCCAGCGGCAGGGAGGCAGAGACAGGTCAGTGTGGGAAACCTTTTAGAAGAAAAATGCTCATGTTTGTGAGAACCTGTTTTAGAAGAAAGTCCTCGTGTAGTTGATTTCTACTACAGGAGAAAATAACACCTGCAAGGGATGAGAAAGAAAGCAATTGTACAGAATGTGAGTGAGATAAGGAGGAACTGAAGGTAAATAATCAGCATAAGTAATGTCAAGGGTCCTGTTCCCAGGACTGAAGTTAGCCAACAGTAACTTTGTTTTTAGGATTTTAAAATCATTGTATTAGTAGCTGCCAAATCTGCAAGAGCTCTGTATAAAAGCGTCTAATCAAGGCATAATAAAAGGCTACAGCTTGATCATGTTGGTCTGCGTCTGAGTCCCTACCAGTGGCAGGTCGGAGCCACGATGTCCAGGTAGGCTGCAAGTCCTTCGCAAAGCCCTCAACGTCTGCCCAGCAGATCCCTGCCCTGGTGGGAAAATGGAGATGGGAGAAGGGTTTGGGGCTCTACCCAGCTGTTCCTTGGTGTTTGGTAAGCATTCATCACAGCAAATGGCCAGACGGAAATTTCTGATTGGCAGCAGGATGAGCAGATCCCGTCCATCCTGGTGGGGAAGAGGCAGCACCCCAGCTGATGGGGGACCACCAGCTCCAGACCCTGGCAGCTCTGGAGAGACAGGCTCAGGGCTTTTCCCAGTGCACCCTGGACTTTTTTTTCAGTGTGGTCAAAGCACGTCCGAGGGCACCACCTCCTGGGCACGGCAAAAAGTACCGAGGAGAAAGCTGAAGGCAGCATTTTTGCTATGAATTTTGAGCCATGTTGGCTAAAAGAGCATCTTGATGGTGGGTCTCCATCCTGCCAGGTGCCTGACAGTCAGGATGGAGACCCCCAGAAGGAAAAAAACCCGATTTTCCCACTCTGAATTCGAGCAAAATGAGCGTGGGAAAAGATGGGCAAGCTCGGGGAGACTCAAGCCCCAGGAGGGTGTCCCTGAGCTCGTCCATCTTTTCGTGCTCTGGGAGTTTATTTTGATGGTGTGGGGGTGAATATAACTCAGACAGGGGCTGGGACCTTTGTACCATCCACCAGCATGGTGTAGCCCTGGGAAAGTAATTTTGCTTCACTGAGCTTCTCCCCCAGCTGGGAATATCTCTCTGGTCTGGGGTCAAACACCGATTTACTTCTCCCCCCACCCCACTCTTCACCTCATTCCCACCAATGCCAAGCACTCATGGGGTCTGAGCCAGGGCTGGGAAGTGGTGGGAGGAGATGGGCTGAGCAGAACCTCCTACAGCAGGTTGAGCTTTGCTAAGGACAAACCTGGGGGAGTTTGGGAGGACTGGCCGTGCCCTGGGAGGCATGGGGCGGGTGTGCTGGCACCAGGGTGATGGGCAAAAGGTGCCAGGGGTGTAAAGAGCCCGGCATGGAATGCAGCTGAAGGAGAGGCAGGAGGGACAGCATCCCCACCCCACTGCAACTCATCCTGCTTGTGGCATCACTGAGGACATGCCAAGGCCACCGGGAAGGGGACAAAGACCTCCACTGACCAATCACGACACTGAGAGAGGAGAATACAGACATGGGCACAGTGATCCCTCCTGCAGCTTTTGGCAATCACTTGTTTACAGGCAGATTGAGATGAGATGTGAGGAAGAAATGTTTTCCTGTGTGGAGGGTGAGGCAGTGGCCCAGGTTGCCCAGAGAAGCTGTGGATGCCCCATCCCTGGAGGGGTTCAAGGCCAGGCTGGATGAGGCTTTGGGCAACCTGGGCTAGTGGGAGGTGTCCCTGCCCATGGCAGGGGGGTAGGAACTTGATGATCTTGAAGGTCCCTTCCAATCCAAACCATTCCGCTGATTCTATGACTTCCCGAGCCAGAGCTTTCCCCCAGCCCAGCCTCTCCAACAGCCACTGGCCCCATGGATGGGTTGTGGTGCAAGGGGGCTGAAACACTGGCAGTGAGCTGTACTTTAAACCCTGAGAAAAATACAGGCAGTGTTTAGGGACTTATTTTGCCCCTGAACCTGGTTTCTTGTCCTTCAGGCACCGTCAGACTTGATCCCAGCACTCAGGAAAGGTGCTGCCACACGTGAAAGTGGGGCAAAGGCACCGAGGAAAGCCATGCCTGGGAAAAAATGAACCTGCTGACAGAGCTGGGGCTGCAATATGCCGAAATCCCTTTGATTTTGGCGTGGTCAAAGCAGCAAAGGGAGGCAGACTCGTTCTTCCAGTGCCTATGTATAGAGCCATGAGCTCATAGTTTCCAACTGCGGAGAGCGTTCAAAGTATGGGAAACAGGAATTTCCACCCCGCCTCAGTGCCAGCAGGGAGCAAACTGACATGGGGGAGATGCTCGGCTGTCCCAAATCTGCTCTCGCTGGCCAAGATCACTTGTTCCGCAGGGGAGGTCTCGGTGGGTGCAAGCAGCCCTGGCACCTCTGGCCCCTTCAAGGAGGGGCCAGAGCATGGGGACACCTGCCCCAGGGGTGACTGTGCAGCCTCAGCCCTGGCACAATCTGTCGGGAGAGGTTTCAGCCTCAATTTCTGACCATCCCAACAAAACTGGGGTAACGAGTGGAGCTTGTTCCCTGATCCTCAGCAGAGATATGGAAGGTATTGAACTCCTTCCAAGGGAGGAATAGGGGCTCCATGGCTCGAGAGATCCCCCCTGGGGCACAAGCCTCACACCACGGGTGCTCTCTGCAGAGGACAGATGCATTTTGGCAGCTGCCCCAGCGCACGGGGTGTCCCGGCGGGGCTGCACCCACCCTTCTCCTCCCAGAAACCAACCCCGTGTTGTAACCACTGCAACCACTGCGCCCATGAGCGACTGATACTGCTGCCCACGCCTGCAGCCCTGTGCCCTGCTGTGGAACCCCTCCTGCCCACGAAGGGAGCCCAGGGGCCGTCTCATTGGCTTGTGGGTACCAGGGGTGCATCTGCTCTTCTGCCTGCCCCACAGACCCTGCAGAGCCCCGGGCATCTTCTCGAGGCTGGAGCAGCACAGGGCTGGGGATGCTTGTGTGGAGCATCTCTCTGCCCCAAGGCAAGAGTCCCCACTATGTCTGGGTTTCTCCTGAAGACTTTCCATGATGGAGACACCAGGGTTTCAGGGCATTTGAGCCCCTTGACGGTGCAAATCCAGGTCCCATAGGTGTACTGCCACGGCCCGAGCCAGGGAAGGTGTGCAGGCAGGGTGCCTTGGGGTCCCCACGCCTGCTCTGGGGACCTCCTCTGAATGCAGCAAGTGGTGCTCAGATCCCTGCAGAGATGCTCAGCAAGCCTTAATGGGCTGGTAGCCCTATGGCCACTGGCCAGGCTGAGAGGTGGCAGGGGTGGCTGGAAAGAGTCGAGATTGAGGCAAGAGCAATCCACCCAGGGAATGTACCTCTCAGCCTCTTGCCTGGGGATTGGGTGGGGGACGGGCAGCACCCTGGGACACGGGTAAGGCCACGAGGACCTTCTCTGAGCAGGTTTCCAGCCCGCACGTGGCCAAACAGTGACTCACGAGCCACCTGCAGCTGCTGAGATGGCCAAGCGGTGGGCTCCTCCTGGCGCTGAGCCACAGAGCTCCTGCTGCTGCCTGGACCATGGTTCTCAGAGATGTTGGAAATCCTCCCAGGGCAGGAGCAAGGCGGCGGTGACCCTTGAGCTTGCTCAGGTGTGTCTGTTGGGCAGTACAGTGTCACACCGGGGTGGTGTGAACATCCCACAATCTAGGATGGGTAATACTGGGGTGGAGTGATGAGCATCTGGGGGATGAGGAGGGGACTCATGGACAAAGATGTGGCCAGGGTGAGGGATGGGGACCAGAGGTGGGTGGAGTCAAGAAGTGTTTGGCAGGAGCCCAACCTTGGGGCAGGATGCTGCAGCTCACCCTGCTGTGCAGCAGCAGAGGGGTCTGGGGTCCCAGCATCCCCTTTAGCACCTGTTTCATTGGGGTTTGACCCCAGGAACGGACCCAGCTACAGCTTTCCATTGCACAAAGCAAAGCAGGCAGGACTGTGCCTCCTGTCCCTGCCCTCCAACGCCTGACGCCGGCTCCTCGCCCACTCCCTGCCCAACCAGGTGAATATCAGACCTTTAAAACCCGAACGAGTTCCTCCACATTCACTCCCCAGGAGCTGTCCCTGTCTCTGCTCCAGCTTTTGCGCAACGTGCCCACATGAAATGTGCAACCAACATCTCTGTGTTATATAGGCGTCCGAGTCCTCTCCCTGGCTGGTGCTCGGTGCTGGGGAACGGTCAGCCCCACTTCTGGGGACAACGGTGGAGTGCATGGTGGGGCTCCTGCCCTGGTGCCCTGCAGCAGGTAAGGGGGGCTTTGGGGCATGGGGTTAGGGTCTTCTTCTGCAGCACTTGAGGGAAGTGTCAAGTCCCTGATCCAGGGACTTGATCAAGTCCTAAACCAGAGCAGGAGCCTGGGTCTGTCTTCAGCTGGATGAGGAGGGGATGGCTCATTGCATTCATGTGGCTATCCCGGTGCAAGGGGTGGCTCCCATGTGAGAGAAGGACAGCCAAGGAGGGGATAGCAAAACCTCCAGAAACAGCTGTGAGGATGACCATGGGCACAGTCACGCGTGAGAAAAGGGGTGAAGGTTGAGTTGGGTTTGAAAATGCTACACGGTCTGGAAAACCTTCTGGTTTTATGAAGCTCCGGCTCCTGAACTAGTTTAAGAGAAGGGAGCTGACCTGAGCATCCCCTCTACCCTCTCCCTTTTCCTTCTCGTCTCTCCATTCTTCCCTCTTCTGTCTCCCCTTTCCCTTTCCTGAAGCCACCATGTGAATGCTCCCTGCCTTGGGAGATGCACAGGAGAGCTTCAGACCCATCCCCGGTGCAGCTCTGGATCACAGCAGCCCCACGCTTCCCCCCAGCACCCTGGGCCAGGGCGGGGGCCAGGCGGGATGGCTGGGCTCTGCCCTGCCCTCTCTGACTAACAGGAGACACCCGTCTCTGAGAATCGCTGCCCGCACCGTGCTCCAGCGTGAGTGAGGAGCAGGGACTGGAGACAGCAGTGGCCTGGCCACCAGCCTGGGGCATCCTCCGGCGGCGTGGCATGGGTGCTCGCTGCCTGCTCCAGGATGGCATGCTCCCTCTCCATCCCTGTGGGTCCTGCACCACTGACCTGGCCTCCTCCTTCTCTTCCCAGCCCCTCCATGTCCCCTGGAATGGGAGCATCTCCCTTTCCTTAGCAGGTTTCTCTGTGGGATGGGAGTTCTCACCTCCCACGCACCTGGAGCTGGCAGCAGAGCACAGAGGCACTGGTGACACAAGCTGGACCTGCTTCATCTCTACCAGGCACTGAGCAGGGGAGACACAGACCCGTCCAGGGGCTTGTGCCTTTTTCTGTGCAATTTTGCAGCCAGGGATCGTTGCCTCTGGTGTCTCCAGAGCTGAGGTCCTCCCATCATCTCTCTTGCCCCAAGGGCCACACTGCGAGGCTTCATGCTCCTGAAAAAGCCCAGTCTTGTTGAGACTACGCCCAGTAGCCATCCACTCCATCTGTTAGGGGTGAGAGAGCAGGGAGGAGGAGGAGAGGTGGAGAAGAGATGGATCATGCTAATCATTGCAACTGAGACCCTTACCAACCTCTTCGCACTCTTCCTCACAGCTGGGAAGTGCCTGTGGCCAACAGAACAAGGATGTCTGACACCTCGTCCAGCAAGGAGGGTCCCCCGGCCGAGTGTCCCGTGTGCTATGAGAAGTTCCACCCGCTGGAGGCCACGCACCGCACGCTCAGCTGCGGGCACACCTTCTGCCACGACTGCCTGGTGAAGTGCCTGCTCTCCACCAAGCTTGACGGCCAGGTCCAGAGCAGCATCATCTGCCCCATCTGCCGCTACGTGACTTTCCTTAGCAAGAAGAAGGCTCTATGGCCACCCAAGGCAGGCACCAACCCCCGGACACTGGAGGTGCCTCTGTCACCTTCCTCCTTGTCCCATCTGACCAAAATGGAGACCAGCAACACCTTGGTGGTTCCCAGCCATTTTCTGATGCCGGTGCAGAGCCTTGACCGGTGCTGCAGCATGGGGAACGGCCCCATGGACTCACAGGGGGTCCCAGGAAAGCTGGCACGGGAAGCCCACATCTTTGTCATCAGCAACTATGGGATGCCACTGATGGACACAGACTGCAGCTCCCTGGGGAGGAGAAGCAGAGTGGAAACACAGAGCTCGGTGTCATCCAGCTCGGCCCTGGGGGTGAAATGCTTCCAGTCACCCATCGCCCTCGCCGTCCTCCTCATCCTGACCGTGGCCATGCTGGCGGCTGTGCTCCCTTGGCTGCTGCTGGTGAAGAGGGACTCGTAGCAGGAGTGGGATCAGCTCGGATGCTGGAGGGGTGTCACTGATGCTGGGACAGAGCTGGGGCTGGGACCTCTCTTGAAAGACCCCTGGAGGAAGCCCAGAAGCATCTTCAGGTGAAGCTCTCTCATCTGTCCAGGGACTGAATGGACTTTGAGACCTTCCTGCAGATTTCCAGGCATCCACAGTGTCACTGCTGGTGTTTTCTGCCTCCTTTGGCTAAAATATGGCAGGTCAAACCCTGCCAGCTTAGTGGAAGGGGTGGTTGCTCTTCCTGCACCCTGTGACAGCCTGTGCAGCGGGTGAGGGGCTGTTCTGGTCCCTCCCCTCCACCCTACCTCCCAGGGGGCTGTGATGGTGGCACAAGGTACCCAGAACCTGGGGACAGCCAAAGGCTCTGTGCATTGGAGTCATGCTGCCCCGCTGTGGAGGTTTTGGAGGTCCCCAGACTCCCAGCTGGCTGTTGGGGTCATCAGGGTACGTGATGCAGCCACTCTGGAGCAGAAACTCATGGCTTTCCATCCCAAAGATGGGAGCCTCTAGCCACCAGGCAACAAGGGCAGCAAAAGCAGAGGATGGAGAGAGTGATTCTAGCCTCCATGAGCTCCCCTTCCCCTCCGTCAGGCACTGCTCCCCTCACTGCAGAGTGATGGGGTGGGAAGGGACACCCGCTCAGCCCCCAGGCAGTCCCAGCCCTGCCCTCCCTCACCTCTCTCTGAGCTCCCCAAGGTTGTGGCCATCCTCTCGGTGTCACAGGCATCGCTCCTGCCCTGGGGATCCAGGAACAGGCAGGAGGGTGCGAGGCAGGGAGTTAAACCAGACCTCTGAACTGCATAAGGGGACAGATCTGGGATCCCACCTGCTCTCCTCACTGTAGCCCTGTGCCTTGGCAGAGTGATGTTTCCTGCTCCCTAAGTCCAGCTCCCTAGGGTTAACACCTGCGGCTCATTTTCACCTGTACCAAAGAGGTTAGGCACTGCTCCCTCCCACATCCCTCCTGGCTTCACCCTTTTTGGGACCAGTCCCACTCAGGGGTGTCTCAGCCCCTTGTCACAGGGGCCCTGGTTTGGGAGGGGAGTGGACTTCTGAGAGGCACAGCTAAGATTTGGGACCCTCCATGCCTGGTCTCCCCCCTGCCAGAGCTGGTGCTGGAGCCCCTCATCATGTTTTTCCCCAACCGTGCACCCCAATGCAGCATCTGCACCCTCGCTGCCACCTTTGTCCTCCTGACCAAGTCCCTGACCCCGTGGGTGCTGCTCTCACCCCATCACTCAGGAATGTGCCAGGAGCAGGATGTCCCTGGGCAGCGCCCGCGGGAGGTGGCAGCGGGGTGGGGGTCTGGGGCACCGTTCCGCTGCGCTGATGCGAGGTTCCTGCTGCATGGCTGAGCATCAGTCGGGACCAGCATGGCAAGGAGGCCACCGAGACAGCTTTGGGATCAGCCAGAACATTTCAGGGGAACAAATGAGAACCACTTAAGGCTGGAAATGGGGGAGCAGTCTGGGGCAGGGGAGCTGATGGCATCCCACCCTTTCCTCTGGGGTTACAGCTGGGGCATGGTGCCCTGGCTGGGCTACCGACCGCCCAGCTTCTCCCTGTGATGCTGTTGCTGCACTCCCCCACGCCATGCCTCAGTTTCCCCACCCACACCCAGGGTGCAATGACACTGACCCCTGCATGAAGCACTGGGAGATCGCCTGGGGAAGTGCTTGAGACACCACACTGGAATGGAAATCCCATTTCATAAGAAGCGATTACCTGATAATGAGGCGTCCATGCCTCATTATTTAATAATAAACCTTATTATTAGTCTGTCTGGGGAATTAATGCAGGGTGCCAGGGAATCAGCCCCTTGACAGAGGGCTGCTGGGGGGTGGGAGTGGGGCCCCCCTTCATCTGCACCCGGGGGAATTCCTCGGGGCAGGGCTGGAGGAACCTTTGTCTGATCCAGCTAGAGCCCTGGAGATAGTTGGGCAAGGCAACGGGGACAGGAAAGTGCTTCAGTGGCAGCACTGGGATGAGATGGGATGTCCTGTGCTGTGTTGGGGTCACAGGCTCCAGCAGGACCAGCGGCGAGGGGACTGACGCTGGGGGTGTTATCAACGGGGGCAGCCAGGGCCATGGATGTGGGGGTCTGGGCTGGGGGGCCAGGTCCAGCACCCCTTTGGGAGGTGAGGAGTGCATTTGCCACAGGGTGGCACTGCTTGGCCGGGGATGGCTGTCAGGGCTGGCGCAGTGGCAGGGCAAGACCTGGGGAATGGGCTTTAGATCCCCCTGCCCCTGCCTTGGGTGGGTGAGGGCCAGGCAGCAATAGGTCAGAGATTCCCTGCGAGATCCTACACTGAGCATCCTCTGAGGATGGCACACTCCTGTGCATCAGCGCTGCTCTATCAACCCACAGTCACATCAGCTGCTCAGGGCCAGCTGATCGTCTGCCGTCCCCACGTCCTCACCAGTCACCTCATCTCCAGGCAGTGGCACCTGGGTTTGGTGCTCTTGGAGGCATGAGTGCAGGGTCTGCCTGCATCTGTGAAAGGTGTTCCCAGCCCCTCCTTGTGCAGATGGAAAAACTGCCATCATCTGATTTTCTTGTTATTAAAGCTGATGGCTGGAACCAGACCTTCCCGAGCCCTCTCCTGCTGATGATCCCTGGGGAAGAGTTTTGGATTTCCAGCAAACCAGAGAGAGCCCCCAGAGGCTGTACAGCTCGTCCTCCCACCAGGCATGTGTCCTTTAGAGGATACTGGGGCCATTTCCAGCTCAATCCTGAGTAACTCAGAGCTTTGCTTTATCATGGTGACACTGTGGACACTCATGTGGTCCTGCTTGGGCCCTGCCACCTCCAGCAGCAGAGATGCCAGCAGGAGGCTGTGGGCAGCCAGTCGCTCACTCCCAGCCAGAGTTGCTGATGAGCAGCCCCACACAGCCCCTTGCACACACCCCCTCAGCTGTAGCCTCCTGGAACACAGCTCGCGTTTGTGATCCGAGATGGGAGTTACCGGCAATTGCTGGCTATGCCCTGAGTGCACCGGCTCCATCGCACCTGGACATCACTGGTGTCAAATCCCAAATACCCCCACTGATGCCCCTCCCCAACCACCCCATGGCTCACATCAGCATCCCCCCCATGCTACCGACCTGGCCCAGCCCCCCTGCCCCTCTGCCCTTCGCATCACTGGAGAGGGCTGGGGTCTCGCATCCCCAGTCCCCTGGGAAGCTCTGGTGATGCTGGAGACATGTCCCCCTGATGCTGGAGACATGTCCCCCTGCCCGCAGGTACAAACCTGGTGGCCAGGCTACCGCAAGCCACCCCGAGGCAGTAACCTGCAGAGTGCATGGGCCAGGCGGCTGGTGGAGCCCATCAGGGCAATTATTTCCTAATGTGCGTGTGGGGAGGAAGCTAATGGCTCCTTCCCACAGATCAGGAAGGCCAGTGTGCGGCACACAAGATTAAGGGTCAGCTAATGGCATCGGCATAGCTAAAGGGCCAGACACATCCTCCAGGCAGCTCTGGAGGAGGGGACATGTCCCTGGTGGACGAGGACTCTGTAGGACCCTGTAATGAGGACAAAGAGTTCTCCACGATGCCGGGATGCCCCAGCATTGGTTTGGGACAGCTCTGCAAGCGCATGACAAGAAATGAAGCCCAGCCTGGGCTGGGGGCGGGTGCGGGTGTGCATTTGCATGTCTGTCCATGTGTCCCCAGCCCAGCAAGCAGCTGGCTGCGTGCACGGGGGATGTGTATGGTTGGTGGTTGTGTTTCTAGGCGTGTTTTTATGCCCCACATGTTTTATTTCAGGCAGCTGCCAATGCAAATGTGTGCCTCCGTGAGGACTATGCAAAAAGGTGCTTGAGCTGAGGTGAGCTACCAGGCGTCTTCCACCCCACCAGCAGTCCTGGGACTGCGGCACCAGTTGTCCCTGTGGAGGGAGCTGATGAACTGGTCTCCTGCAAGCCAGCACAGCCACCCTGTGGTTTCTGTTTCTGGATTGCTTTTAAAACAAACGGAAGTCCCCTCTCCACTGCCCACCACTGCACGGGTGGGTTTGGGGATGTCCCATCCCTCTGAACTGTGTGGTGCCCACACCTGCATCTCCTCCGTCAGGGTGGGGCTGGAGCTCTCTTCCACTCCAGCTGTGCTCAGTGGGGACAGCCCAGTCCTGGGCAGGAATATTAAGGTGGAGATGCCATCATGGGACGTCCCCAAAAGCAGCCTTTCCCACTCACTCCTGGCAGGTCCTAGGGCTCCCAGGCAATGGATCCACCAGGCTATGTGATCCCAAAGCGGCACCCAGCCTCCCTGCTCTTGAGCATCATGTTCTGCAGGCTGGGTGCTCTGGTGTGTATTGCCAGGCGTTGCCACCGCTCAGCCAGGCAGACTGGCTTGGGGACCTTCTCTGGGTACCAGTTGTCTGGAAAAAGGGTTGTGATGCCTCTGCCAGTTCTGTGATTTTATAAACATAGCTATCTGGAGCAAGCTTGTGTGACCTGCCACAGGTTTTGGGAGCCTGTTGAGGGAGCACGAGGGCATGGCAGCTGTGCGCCCATGCAGAGCCTCGGAGGAGGCTTCTCCTCTCATGAGAAGGAGGGGTACAGATCCTTCCCATCAGCATGTCCTCTGCCCTCCTGAAAGAGAGGTCTCGTCCACTCCTGCAGCCCTTACAGTCCACCATGAGCACAAGGGATTAATATTCTCCTTTTAGAAAAGGGCACCAAAACCACCCCAGGCTTGAGCCATTTCTCCCAAGTACTCAGAGCTGAGTATTCACTAGGTGGAACATTGGTTTGAACTAGAAGAATAGTTGGTAGATATGAGTACACAGGGATGAACAGATGGAGTGTCAGGTCGGTATGGGAATGGGTGTTGGATGGAGGTATGCCTGTGCGAGGATAAAAGGCTGCGGTGAACCTCCACAGCTCTCCGTGTGGGATGGGCAGTAGATAAAGTGGGCATGGGGTGATACGCAGGAGGACTCAAGGTGACCCCAGCCTTGCCATGATACTGTGGCCCTAATGAACCCCCTCTTTGGTTATGTGGCACCTCAAGCTGTGCATACACCATGGTCACATTTCCAGTTCTACCCAGTCAGTGTGGGATGTTCACATGGACAGGAGAGGGCCCCAGGACACCCTGGCCAGTGTTGAAAATGGACAGAGTCAGAACAGCCAAGGGGCTGGCAGGCGTTCCTGATGCAGCATTTAACACATTCTCCTGCACCATGTCCAACTAGTAGCTTTGCCATTCCTGAGTCATCTTCCACCACCACGTCCACCCATCATCCATGGCACTGTTTGACCCTGCAGGTGGAGATGTCCTGCAGGCAGCCAGCACATCGTGCTAACTGCTCTGCAGCACCTGGAGTGCCACCTGATGAGGGCCCAGGTCTCCTCCGTCATCTCCTTTCCTTCCTCTGCCTAAAAGAGCTGGGGTGGGATGTCTGCAGGGCACACCATGCTCTAGTTGTGCCTGTCGGTGCCTTTTCTCCCTCTGCAAGCTGATCTCAGGTGACCTGTCATCCCTCCATCATCCTCCAGTGCGGGCAGGACCCCTGGCCGATCCCAGGACGTGCGATTTCCCTGGCGGGAGAGCACACACTGCCCTTCCCACACTAGCAGCTCCAGATCTGTGCATGACGGCACCGGGGCTGTGAACCCTGAGTAATGGCTGCGTAATGCATCAGTACCAGGAGAAGGTGGCATTTTTATGGCGCAGAGATGGGAGAAGTGGGAATTGCACGGGGCCCAGGAGTGCTTACTGGCGAGACACGTCAGCAGGCTCCATTAGGAACCAGTGTCTGAAAGCCCCATCTCCATCTGCTGATATCTCACCATGAATAATTGAGAAGGAGGCTCCTCCCAGCTCCCTCCCCTGCGCCCAGTCAGGGCTCCTGGAGAGCCAGGGTCAGTCGGAGGCTGGGGTGGGGCTGGCTTGGTCTTTCTGATGTGGCTGGTGTGGAGTGGATGAGAGGTGATGCTGACCTATCTGGCTGTCCCTATGCCCAGGTCTCTCCAGCCAAGATCCTTTTGGACCCATCTCCAGCACACTGCAGACACCCTTTTACATTGTCCACCTGTGTCAGCAGATGGGGCATGGCCCTGGGCTGGACTCCTCTTCTTGGACTTTGCAGAAGAGTGGGGTTTTCTGAGCCTGCAATGGGACTGGAGGTCTGTCAGGGCATGGGGGGCTCAGACAGTGTCCTCACTGTGAGACTGGGGGAGCTCACCAGGATAAGGTCCCCAAGCCCTCAGCTGGGGGACAGGAGCCTGTCTGGAGCCAGCCGCTTGGTGAGGGTCTGATTTATTCTCCCGTGATGGCTGTTCGCAGCACGGCACAGCAGAGACATGGGGCAGAGGAGCGTGTGGCTGGCTCCATGCTCCTCTGCATCGCCTGGCAGCAGCACCCTGGGACACATCCTGCTCAGCTGGCTGGGGAGGTTTTACACTTCCCTGTGTCATTCTTGCAGATCCTTTTTTGTCAAAAACTCAGCAGTTTACCATGAAAAATAACCCTGGAATATCATCAAAGACCTGCACTTTCTTTCCAGCAACTGCTGGCGAAGACCTGCAAATGTATTTTCTAGGAAGAGCTTCTTTTCAACAGGTTTTGCTTTGAATGATGTCCCATTTTGCAACAGTAAGTTGAGTTGGGAGAACGATTTTCCTTGTTTGAAATGTGAGTCCTCTGCTGGTTGATGGCCAGTGCTCCTGCGGTCCTGGGTGCAGGCGGGGATCGGTGGGATCAGTGATGCTGAGATGAGGTGTGTCCGGGGGTGCTGCAGGACCGGTGCTGGGCACCCAACTCGCTGTGCATGGACAGATCGTGGCACACATGTACAGGAGCCCTTCCACGTCCTTTCCACGGCAGAGCTGAAGAGGAGCAGGGTGTGTGATCCACCACGGGGTGCCTGAGACTGGGAAAGGCAGGGGTTGAATGGGAAAGTTGCGTGCTGAGAAACATTTGTGTGCGATGGCAAAGCCTAAGGGTACTTTACTAAATTATATGGTGTGGAGCCTCCTAGAAAACTCATCCTGCCTGCTCAGATGCCTCAGGGGCCAGAGGTGCCAGGCACAGACACAGTCCAGGATTGCAGGTGGCTGCTGTGACATCAGGGATCTCCAGGGACACACTTGGGAGCACATCCTTGGGGAGAGCTGATGATTGCATCTGCTGGAGCAAGATCTCATCCCCAGCCAGCCCTGGCCCCTGCGCTGGTGGAAGGGGTCGGTCTCAAGGTTTTCATTCCCTGGGAAATGATTGTATTGAGAGCGGGTGGAGAGCAGCCGTGAAACACTGCTGAGCATTGGTAATGGCCGTCACGAATTAGCTTGGTGGTCGCTCAGGAAAAGCACTAGCCATGAGGGCCCTAGCCATAAGGACACTAGCCATGAGGGCACTAGCCATGAGGTTCAGCTGGACAGCACAGCCACCCAAGAGTTGCTGGTGCTTTGGCTGTTGTTTTCCTCCGAGCCCAGCTCCGGAGCAGCATCCAGCCCAGGGATGCAGAGGGATGCCTTCGGCTGCTATTGACACCAGCGCTTCCTTTCACTCCTCTAGCTAATGACTGCAGGGTTCCCAGTTACCTTTCAAACGAGCAGCAATTAGCATCTGGCTAGCACTCCTGGACTGATCCATTTGGAGCCCTGCCAGGGCTAAGACAGGCATTAGTGGAGCCCGGTTCAGAGCCCAGTTCATTAGTGGAGGCTGGGCAGAGCAGTGGGCTGGGTGCAGCGGAGGGCTCGGGTTCTGCGATGGAGAGGGTGGCAAGACCCCAGGGGACTGCCCATCCCTTCCCCATCCCTGGTGGCCCCCAGGGCTGCAGGGATATATGTCTGCTCCTGGGGGTAGGCATGAAAAACAAGCAGATGATGCTTTTCCTCCTGCAGGTACCACTGCAAAAGTCTCCATGGCGTGAATGGCAGCTGGTGGGTATATTGTCAAAACAGGGAGCTCAGGGACAAGGTTCTGGCTCTGCCTGGGTGAAGACAAGGGGCTTGGGCTCAGCCCAGCCACACACTGTCTCTAGCTCCCAGCGAGGGTGTGAAGGTAGTTGGAGATTAGGAAAAATGCAGACATGTGTCTTCCCTTTTGCCCTGAATCTGAGAAAAGGTCCAGACGGGCTCAGGTGAAGCCCTGGGTCTGACCTGGAAGATCTTCAATAGACCAATCTTCATCAGAGACCCTGCTTGGGACATGAGGGGGTCTCTCCCACCCCAATGGTCCTTGAGGTCTTTGGAGGTCCTGTCACTTGGGGGAAGGCTGTGAGAGGGCATGGATGAGGTCTCCATCCATGCTGTGGATGAAGTGCAAAGGCAGCCCCCTAAGCAATGGGGTCAGGTCAGGATTTCCTCAGACCCTTCATTTGATAAAATTCCTGGCTGCAGGCTGGCTCCTTCCTTGATCAGCCATGGATAGATATCTGGCTTCACGCTCACAGGCTGCCCTGGATAAGGTCAGCTCCTGCCCTGGGCAGTCGTTTGCAGACATAGTGCGGTTGCTTACCTCAGTGATCTCCTGACAACCGCTGTTTCCTAAAAGCCCCTGCTTCTAGAGTCATGGGAATTCACAAAAATCTCAGAGGTCCTCTTAACATGTCTTTATCTTTGAAGGATAAAGAATTGATTAATGACCTTTGGAGGGTCCACTGCCACGCTGATGGCAAATGCAAAAGAGCCAACAGTGCCTCTGTTTTTTAAAGATCTTTTTTTTAAAGAAAAGCTTACTTGCACAAGAGGGAGTCTCTCCATATTGCCGGTAAAGGGTTAATGATGATATTTGCCACGGATGCTCTGACTCCATGATCTATCCCAGATGTGTTACCACATTTTCCAGCTCTCATTCTCCCTTGTGTAAGAGCTACTCTGCAACAGAGCTGCTGCAACCAGAGGTTCCTGCTTTACCCCACCACCTACTGTCAGTAAAAAAAAAACAGCTTTGAACAGGAGGGTAGCAACTTTAATTAAAAAATCCAAGAAAGACGACAGCAAAACAGTTCCCCCAGAACAAAACAGGATGCTGTAAAACACCCTGGCACTGGCTCTGCTCTGCATCACACCCCCAGAAGACAGCCTCGTACCCTGCTCAACGTGCTTGATGGCATCCCTTAGTGCAATGACTCTCTGATCGATGTTCTGGGGAACTGGGAGGTCGTCCCTGTTCTGCCTGGGACAGGATTAAGCCCCAGACAGGCCTACATTTCAAATATAAGCTATTGCAAAGCTTTGAGGCTGTGGGACCTGCGCAGCACATCCATTGAGTTGAGCAGGGAGTGGGTGGACAGGATGGTTAGATGGCTACAGGGGACACCAGTAGTGTCCTCATGGCAGAGCCTGAGATGCCAGCCCCGCCACCAGTCTCAACCCCTAGGAACCAGAGACAGAGAGGAGCTGCTATACGTCCCCAAATCAGCAGTTCTCACCGTGTACAACTTGCCCACAAACCCCCCTGATGTTGCTATTGCCCAAGGGGCTAAAATGCACAGAATCATAGAATCATTAAGGTCAAAGGCAGGTTCTCCATGATGGGAAATCACAAAGAAATAAACTTTGGTGAAGTTGTAAACAACTGAAAAGAGGTGTCTGTAATGGAAAGTGCTGAACGACCTGTTTGATAGGTGGCTATGTGCTTCCATCCTGCACAAGAGTCTGTGTGGTCAGCTGAACACCGGAGGATGGAGATGTGCGTCTTTTGGTCTCCTCTCCTCCCACCTGAGATTTGTATTTTGAGTCAGGCAGTAAGTTTGGTTCTATGTTGAGCCACCATCAGTTTGACAGCTGAAGCACTAAATCCTTGCCTGGCCTTTGCAGCTGTCCACGGCTCCAGTAGTTCTTTGAACCAAGATCTTCTGAGCATTTCATTAAGTGCCACTTAGAAAATGCTTAGGAAATCCTCTGTCCTGTCGATTTTGTTGTCTCCCTCTCCCGTTGAGTGCATCAACATATGGATGAGGTCCCCAAGCAGGGGAGCCAGCAGCATCTCAGGTGGTCTCTCCAGCTGTGACCCCTGTTGTACCAGTTCTTCACACCATTCAGTGAGGTTTGCAGAACTGCTCCAGCCTGTTGGCCCAATCCTGCCCATCTGCACCAGCCCACAGACGGGACCGCTTGCAGTGGCTCTGCAGCTCCCACGTTGCTTGTGCTGGGCTCTCTGAGACTGGCAGTGGGCAGGAGTGAGTGTGATTTGCTTGGAGAGGACGCAAAACCAGCATCCACCTTTCAAGGGATGTCTCGAGGACTTGTGCCCAGAGAACGACGCACGCAGCAGAGCAGTATAGCACAGCTCTCTCTGTGTCGTCAGTGATGGGTTTGCAAGAGTAGCACAACAGAGTCCTTGTTCGGTGCTGCTCCTCTTTGTGTGCTTGCTCCTTACACTCACACTCTGGTCCTTTTCTGTTTCCCTGTAAATAGATGGTGAAAAGAAACATGAATACTTTAACAGATCCTGATGATACCTAAGAAATTCAAGATCTCGCCAATAAAGTAATGTAAAATCAAAACACGGGGACTAATGACCAGATCCAACACAGATGCACCAGCAGACTTATGTCTGGGTGACAAGCAGGATTTCCGTGATGTCCAGGATGCCCACAGAGGCAGCAACGTCAGCTTCTGAGTTGAATGTCGTAGGCTGCCTAGCGATATTTGGGATCAGCCCAGGTCAGGGGATGAGTAAGGCTGCTAGTATTTGGTCACAAAAGGAAGATTTTTTTTTTTTTTTAAGATACAGACACATAAGAAAACACTTGACATTGCTGGGGCTGGTGTTTCCCCTGATGCTTCCCCCGTGCAGAGTGGGGGGCGTTGTGGCTGTGGTGCCATACAGGTGAAGGGGTGCAAGGGAGCACAGACTCCTGAGACCATGCACGAGTCGTGACAGGGGACCCCTGGCATGCCCTTCCACAGCATTTCGGGGTTAAAGTATCAGGGCAAAAAGATCTAGATGGTGCTGTCTTTCGGTGTCGGGCTGTTCAGGTCAGTGGGGTCACTTGGGGAACAGAGGCTGGTCAGGGAGCAGAGGAGGGCTGCTGGTTCCCAGTGCCCTGCACGCATGGGTGCTGTGCCATAGCCACGGGGCTATGCCGTGCCCATGGCTGTAAAACAGCCCCAGCAGCCTGGAGCAAACAGACCAAGTACAAAACCACAAAAACCCAACAGTTAAAGATAAGCTCTTGGGTCAATAGTGTGCTGGGCTTGGGCCAGCTCTCCCAGTGCTCTACAGAACCAAGCCTCCAAGGGACAGGGACTCGCAGATGCTTCACTCGTGCTTATCCTGCCATTGGTGCGGCTGGCCCTGGCAGGGGAGGACTCTGCTCCAGACAGTGTGCTTTGGGGACAGCAGAAGAAGGAGGCACCTATGTCCCTGGGGTGGAAAGGAGAATTGGAGACCATCAGAGCCAGTGCTCTGGGGGGTGTGCAGGCTCATGGGTGCCCACCATGGGAGAAGGTGGGACAGGGAGGCGAGAAAAATACCTCGGTGCCCTGCCATAGGCACACACTGCGAGTGGGATATTTTCCCTCTGGGCAGTGGGTCTGGCTAATTTCTTCTGTCCCTGCACTGGGGAATGAAGCCACCATGTCCTGGCTGCCCGGAGGTGAAAGGTGTTGGAGGCACCTTGTACACACACACAGATACAGAGGTGTGTTTGGGCTTGGATTGTGCATCCCGTTGGGGAACGGTGCTCGCCCTGCCTGGAGCTGTGCGAGCTGGGTCACTATCAGAGAGCACAGATGAATTGGAGAGGGGAAAAAGTGCAAGCAGGAATGGGGAATGCAGGATCCTGGGGTCTGCAGCACCCTGACCCAGAGCTGGTGTGTGGTGGGGTGCATTGGAGGCCTCTTCTCTTCGTTGGAGCTGGATACAGCCTCATCTGTGCATGTCAGGGGGTCTGGGCACAGAAGGCTGACAGCACTTTCCTGGCCGTGAGCATCACCCTCCACCCCTCATCACCCCAAAGCTTTCCCCCAGCTGTGTGCTGGCGATGTGCACCGGCTCATCCAATGCCAGGTGCTGGCAGACACTTTGCCCCCCAACAAGCACTGTTCAGGAGTGATCTGACCCACCAGCCTGGGGGGCAGGAGGGACAAGTGGTGATGGGGACCTTGCATCCACTTCCTGCTGTGTTCCCTGGGTGATGCCACCACCCCCCTGGGTGTTGTCCCTAAGCGATGCACCCAGACACGCACCCAACAAGGGACAGACATTGAATGGTGACAAAGCCCTCAGACAAGCTTTACAGGCTGGCTTGAACAGGCTTAGCACTGGCAACTAAAAATCCCAGAGCAAATAAAGGAGGGTGTTGGTTAGTGCAGCCCTTCCTTATATATAGCTACAGTATCCAACTAATGCTTGTTAACAGGCTCTTATCTGGAGATGCATCAAGGAAATTCTTGGAGGAGGTAGTCCTAAGGGCACATGGGTGGAAAAGCACCCTGAGACCTGGTGATGGAGGGTGAAGCTGAACTCCTGGGCATCCTGGCAGGTATGGGGCTGTAAACCACTGTGACTCACACTGCAGCTTCCACCCTCCCCGGAGAACTGAGAAAACTTCCTGGCTGCTCCTTGCAGTCACTGCCAACAAGACAAGAAATAAAGAAAAATATGTAAATAATAATAAAAAGTGTTTCTCACTGGTTGTGAGAGGCTTTAGAAAAAAAAAGCTGTGCAAGGAAATCTCTCTCGAGTGACTTGCGGATGGGGATCATTTGGCAATCTTCCTGCGTTATGCACCAGGAGTCATATGTCTGGGGGCACTGGCCAGGCTGAGATGTCAAAACTGGAGAGGAGAATCTGGCCTCAGCTCTGATACTCCCCCCGGTGTCCGTGGAAGACACGTCCCCCATCTCTGCCTCCTCTTTGTCTCATGTACTGTTATAAAGCCATTATCTCCTCGGGGCGAGGGTTGGCTTTTGGTGTGTGGATGTACACTTAGCTCCTGGCTGGGGCATCCTCCTGCTGTCATCATCCTTTTGTTATGTACTGTACAGCTCTGAGCACTGTGGGGCTGCTCATTAATTAACTCGGGCTAATTGGCTCCATCAACCCTGCCAGCACACTGCCGGGAAGGAGCATCCCCTTGGGATGCTGGGAAGGAGGCAGGACACCGTCCATGCAGCAGCGCTCTCCTGACACAGGGACATTTCCACCTCCGCTAAGCTTGGCAATGGTGTTGCTGCTCACAGGTGAGGCCAAAGCCAAGCCGTTTGAAGCAGCTCTTGGCCGACCTGGATGTTTCGATGTCACCACCAGCCCCTCCATGCGATGCAGGGGCTGATGCTCAGTGTGTGGGTCTCTCCTGCTCGTGCGCCGTAGGACCAGTTTGCAGAACCCAGCCAAGGTCCACGGTGCCTGATCTTTCTGCCCGTTGGGCAACTGCCAAACAAAGCAGGCATGTTCTAGACAAGCCTTGGATTCAGAAAGTGTAATCTCACAGCCAGTGTTCAAACATAGCACTTTGTACCTAGTTTCAGTGTGTACAGTATTTGTCACCAGGCTGTGTACAGGGCATCATACTGGTGCCTTGATGACACAGTGTTTGCTCGGTTTTTCCCTGTTCCCCATTACCTCTGTGGAAATACTTTCCCCACTGGCAAAACCTTCCCAAGCTGGGCAGCCCAGTAGTGCAGACTGGTGTGATGGGGTTATGCCAAGGGGCAGCCAGGTTTGCTCACTCACACGCCATTTACACCGAAGTTTTGGTGCTCAGCGGCAGCCTGGATCTGGATCTGGATTATTCTTATTGACCTTCTCTGTTTGCCCAGGTGATAGACCACTTGCCCTCCCTGTCCCTCCACTGCCAAAAGCTGTCACGAGAGAGCAGCGGCTCTCCAGGACCCACATCTCACAGCAACATCTGATGGGAGGAACCAAGGAAACAAACCCGAGATACCAGCCACCTCCAATTTCCACCAAAATCCTCCTCCCCAGATTCATTCAGACAGGCTCATCTCATCAAAACCAAGTTCCTGTCCATCATTAATCCATTCCAGAACATTCTAAAATCTAATGTTACTCCTGAAGGGTGGCCGTCACCAGCAAGAAGGTCTGGCTGCCCTGCCAAGACCTTTGCACTCCCCAACGCTAGCAAAGCACTCCCATGGGTGCCGAGCTGTAGGTACCTTTCCCCTGAGGGTCCATCTGGCTGGTCGATGCTGCGGGGACCAGCAGGCCCTTCCCTTTGGTCTTTTTGGATGCTCTTCACCAACTGGATGACGCTTTGGGGCTTCCCAGCATGTGACGTTGCTCTTCCAAGTGCAAGTTTCCATTTTAGCTTTGCTGGAGAGGTGAGTTAGTTAAAACCTAGCTCCCTAAAGGGCACCTCGATGTTAAATGTGTACCAGAAGATCCAGAAGACGAGGCTGAAGGCCAGCAGCAGAGCTCCCAAGTAAACGAAGAAGTCCCAGGAGCTTAGCGGAGCAAAAACTCCCAGCAAGAGGATGATCAGCCCAGCCACATCACACAGCACAGCCAGGAGCAGTATCAGAGCACAGCGGCCGATGAACTTGAGGAAGGCCATGGTGGAGCCCCCCAGCAGAGACCCTCAGGGCGGGGGCGGCTTGGCCAGCAGCATCGGCAGCATCCCTGCAGTCTCTCCCTCACTGCCTCTGCTTGCAGGCTGCCAGGAGGAAGTACAAATGTCATAACACACCTTGCAGAACAATTGGGAGGGAGCACACGATACTGCTTTAACCATTTCATGGCCCAACCATCGCCTTGCCTCTGCGTGTCCTGAGGTGGATCCCAGGGGTTCGTTTCTCTGCAGGGCGTGTGGAACCCCTCCAGGGAAGGGACCCGCTGCCAGGATGCCCCATGATCAGTCTGGCTGTGAGCTCATCACACCCAGCCTGCCTGAAAGGTGCAAGTCTGGTCCTGACCCAGCCCACAGATGGGCTACGCGCCTTCAATATGAGAACCGGGGCATCTGGGGTCACTGTTGGGCAGCATCCACTAAGCATGCATCCCAGAAAAGTCTGCAGGATACTGGCTCTGACATTGTGGTGACAGCCTGGAAATGCTGCACTGTTCCTCTCTCTTTGTAGGTAAACTGGGGCACAGGAATTTGTCCAGAGTGTCAAAAATACATCACCCTTGCAACACCTCCGAAAAGCAGGTCTTGCTGGAAAGCCGCAAATCAGAGAACCTGTGTCAGTGCCCATTGCAAAAATGGGAACCAAGCAAGTCAGCGATGAATCATCAAATAAAGCAGAATTTCCCAGAGCTCCTGGCTTGTCTCTGAGCAGCCGGTACCACTCTGTGGGACCCAGGACTGACGCTTTCTGCTCCCAGGCTGCTGTGGGACACTGGGCACATGCCTCTCTGGTCTGTGCATGCTTGGCCAACAGGGAAAGTCTGGGGGAGATGGAGCATCCAGGGAAGCACTGGCTCTGGGAATGCCATTCCAAGACACCAGCACTGCATGGCTTGTGGGCCGGCAGCTGCCTGCCCCATCTCTTGGCCGTGCCAAGGATGCCAAAGCTCGAGACAGGACCGCTGGGCATGAGGTCAGTGTCAGGGACTGGAGCAGTGCCCAGCTGCTGGAGGTGGCCTTAGCTCTAGGGGATGCGAGGGGTCACACTGGGAGTGTCCTCCTCTGTTTCCTTGCCAAATACAGGGCACCCAGGGCCCGTCTGCCACCCAGGCAGGCCCACCACCACTCTGCCACGGGTGGGGTGATGGTTGGAGGGAATGGGGGACATTACCTGCCTTGCTTGAGTGTTTTCTCTGCTGCCCAGGCAATCCTAGGTGCTAAAAGTCACCATGCACCTGCCTGCCACCCACCGTGTGCATCGCACAGACGACAAGCACGCAGCAGTGGAGGCTGCCCAGCACCGCCCCATGGTCCTCTCTCCAAACCTTATCCAAAACACGCAGCAGAGAGCACTGTGCAAGCCATCTGTTCAGTGTGTGCTGCCCCCCCTCCATGGCAAGGGTCTGCCTGTTCCAGATGTATTTTCCCCCTTGTCTGAACAATGAAGGCTTTTAAATAATGCAAATAACTAACTAATCTTTTATTTGTGCATTATCATCCTCTGGGGCCTGGGGAACAATCTGCTCTTTGCCAGCCCAGGATCCCTTCCTGCCACTGGAGGGAAGCACTAGGGTGCAGTTTTTTTCAGGATCTGATCACCCCACATGCAGAAAACATGATGGATGCTCAGCCAAAATAAATCCCTTGCTGTCCAACCCAGCCTTCAGCTCCTAGAGATCTTCTCAGCACCTGCAGAAAATGTGATGGGTGCTCAGCCAAAATAAATCCCTTGCTGTCCAACCCAGCCTTCAGCTCCTAGAGATCTTCTCAGCACCTGCAGCCTCCCGGGGACCCGGGATGGGGACTCACCCCGAGCTCAGTGCCCAGAGCTTCCCCAGCCCTGAACCCTGGGATCAGGCTGGTCTGTACACAGGTGGTCTCCCCTCGCCCCTGCCCTGCAATGGGTGACACAAGGCTCAGAGCTGTGCCCAGCGCCTGGCTTGCTGTGGGGCAGCCCATTGGGTGGATACCGTTCTCTGTAGTCTTCTTTGAATGACTGCAGTGATTGAGGAGGTGGACAGAGGATGGAAAAAGAAGTTTGCTGTTCTTCGCTCCCCAGTTCAGCCACATTTTGATGAACCCACCTGAGGTTTGTCATTGATAATGCTGGAGCTACTCCAGCCAGTTTTCTGGTTAGCCTGAGCCTCACCACCCTCGGAAAGGAAGGACCTTTTCCTGTGTGCCCTCTCGCTCCCACAGCTGTATCCAGTTTTAATTTCCTTTGTTTTTTCTGAGTCTTTATTTTCTGTTCACTGAATTTCAGGGAGTTTTATTGTAGTGAGAGTGCTTCAGAAGATGTCTTGAGACTTTTCTGTCCTTTTAGCCTGGTGTCTGATCCCCACAGGCATTAGCCACGTACAGCATCACCCCAGGAATCTCCCTCAGACCAGTGACACGCTCCAAAAGTGAACAGTTTGAAGGAAGACGGATCTGACACAAAGACCTCAGGTCAATCCAGTTCTGTCCAGCCCTACACTGCAAAAGGCTTGTGCCACCTTGATCTCACCAGACGAGATGAAGAAGTCTTCTCCTGGGCTGCATCCCACGCTTGGAGCAGCCTAGGAATGAAAAAGAGGGAAAGAAAACTTGTGGAGGTTGTTGCAAGGCAGGATTTGCTAACCCCGCTTGAATAGCTGTGACAACCCCTGTCCCTCTAGAGGAGACCCTGTGTTGTGGGATGGCCCGTCCCATACATCTGGTGTCCCTCCAGGGGAGCTTCTGGATTTACCGCTGCGACAAGGCTTCCTCCAGGCTTCCTTCCACTGCAGCCTCCGGCTTTTGTGAGCCACATGTTGCAAGGTGAGCACCTCGTGTTGCCCTTCAGGATGGTGTCAGCAGCCCAAGTTTGTCCTGCTCTGCAGAAGGCAGGGGTTCCATCTGGATGCATTACAGTGGTCCTGAGCCCTGCCAAGCAGTGTGTGAGGGCAGCGATTTGACCATAAAAGCACAAAAGGAAATGTGACACACTGAATACATTCACTCCCTAGGTTGGAAAGGAACCCAAAGGTTTCCAGAAGTTCATTCACCTCCAGTTAATGGCTCAGAAAACTGCAAACAGCTGCATTTGCTCCAAAGATACTTTAAAAAGAGCAGAAAACTCTGCCTACCTCTTCTGCCTTTTTCTAGCCCAGTTCTGCCATGGCTGGAAAGATGATGCTCGTGGAAAGCACTTGTTCCTGGAGCTGGCCCAGAACAGGTTTGCAGAAGTATGTGGCAAGAGCGAACCAGTTCTTCACAGGGAACAATGAACGTCGCTTCCCCGAGTTACATATTAGTTGGGAGCAGCAAGAATTTGAGCAGGCGAATGGAAGTGGTCTGACAAAATCTTCGGCTAGCGGGAGCCAGTCAATGTTTATTTAACTGCAGCATGTGGAGGCAAACCCAAGAAGGACCCTTCAAAAAGCTTGTCCTGTAGTGAAACCCGGGCAGCTCCCTGTACGTGGGCTGAGCTCTTATGAAATACCTGTCCGAGGATGAGGAGACAACGGATGGGCAGCACCCTGCTGCTTGACTGAGCAGCCCAGGGACGGTCCCTGCACAGTGATCTCCAGCCACAGCCCCAGGGCTCAGCGCTGGCTGTGCCCGTGGTGGTGAACGGCTCAAGTAAATGTAGGGGCTGCAGATGGGCTCAGCTTTGGCGGGGGGCTGCAAACTCCCTTCTGTGGCACAAGGGGACTGGTTTCCTTCAAGGGCCAGCAGCTCCATGCAGGGTTGGAGTATTCTGGGATGGGGTCTGAGCTGTGGGACTCACGGCTGCGGGAGTGAAGCTGCTCTCCAAGTGCTCTCCTCCCAGGTCTGAGTCTAGGAAGAGCTTCCTTGACCGAATGAAAGCTCGAAGCAATTTACATTGAACTCTCAGGACATCTCCCTGGGGAGGAAAGGTAAAAATAGCACACCCTTCCCTACCCTCTGAAAGACACTTATTGATAGACTCTGAGTGATGGTACCTCTTCATCCGTCCGGGAAAGGAGCACAGACATCACGGCTGGACAGGAATAACGCTGATTTAGGAAGGGCTCCTCCCCCCTGCGCTCCTTCCTTGCTAAGCCCTGGCTGGTGATGCTGATCCTCTGGTTTCATCCCACAGAGGACACAACACTTCAAAGCATCTTGGCGCATGGTGGGTTAGCACACTCTCCCCTCTGCTGAAGGAAACTCCCACCTCGCAGGGCCCTTCCCCTCCCCGAGCAGGGGGACCTCAGCCCACCCTGAGCACAGTGCAGAGGGGTCCCGGCCCCCCTGCCCTCCTCCGTGCTGTGAGCATCATCCAGCTCTGCCTGGCACATGGCTTTGGGGAGCAAACAGCTCTTGAATGTTTTCTGTAAGATCTGCAAATGCTCCCCGGGAGCAGCCGGAGATGCTCCTGTGCTGTCTCCTCTGCGAGAGCTGTGTGGGGGAGTGGGGCAGTGGCAGCGCCAGGGTCTGACCTGCACGGCAGCATCCGCCGGTGCTGGCAGGCACCGCTGTAAAACCATCTCAGCAGATTTAGCAGGCGAGAGCTGGCTTGGACTTGTAGCCGCACTGTGAGCAGCCGAAGGGCTGATGAGTGCTCGCGGTGCCCTGGGGACAGCTTATCTGCTCGCTCCTGCGCTGACCCGATGCAATCAGCCATGCGCAGTGGCACAGCAACCAGCGAACGGGCGCATCGAGCCGGGGTCGGACAGCCGAGGAGTGTGCTGGCACTCTGAAGACTCTGAACGTGCAGCATCTGCGGTGGGCTGGATGCTGCAAACCCCATAAGGCAGGGAACAGGAGTCTTCCCATTCCCAACACTGCTGCGTGCAGAGAAGAGCTTTAAATACCCGGTGTGAGAGCATTGGCAGTAGCTTCCTTTTTAGTGCTGAGTTCTGTTGCAACCTGATACTCTAGTTGAGTGGAAGAAAAATAAAGATTAAAAACACACAACTGCTTTAGTTGCTGCAACATCCATCTCTGTTCGGGGGAACTGCCCCCCTTGCTGCTGAGAGGCTGCAGGGCTGGAGGCATTTCCTCCCCTGGAAACACCCAGGTCACTGCAGCCCTGTGTCTGAGTGAGAAATAACCAGATTTACTGTCTCTGACGTGGTTTGGGTGAAAGCCCCGCTTCAGCATTCGCTCTCATCCCCTAGCAAGGTTAAGGGGCAAAGCTGGGGCGTGTTTGCTCACATCTGGCTCTGCAGCTTTCCTCCGTCCCGCTCAGCAGTAGCAGGGTGCAAGTCTGAGCTGGTTTAATAGATTCCGTGTTCCTAACACCGAGTACAAAAATAGGAAGGATTGGGGTTTTTTAGGGTTTCAGACTCACTGTGATCATTGAGAGTCCTCTGAAAGTTACGATTCTCATTGCTGCTCACAAAGGCCAGGGAGGGGCTGCAGCTGGCTTTGAGTGAGGGATGTGCTATGGCAGTTCATCCCGGCGGGTTGTCATCTGCGCCTTAGGGTGCAGGGAAGCACCAGCAGCATTTCGGGGTGCACGCTGAACTGGTGGCCCAGCTAATATCAAGACAGAGGGATGTAGCCTGGAGAAAAAACTCTGTAAAGGAAACCTTACAGCACCTTCCAGTGCTGAAAGGGGGCTACAGAGAGATGGGGGGCTCTGGACCCGGGCGTGTAGTGATGGGACAAGGGGTGAGAGTATAAACTGAAAGAGGGGAGACTGAGATGAGATGTGAGGAAGAAATGTTTTCCTATGCGGGGGGTGAGGCAGTGGCCCAGGGTGCCCAGAGAAGCTGTGGATGCCCCATCCCTAGAGGGGTTCAAGGCCAGGCTGGATGAGGCTTTGGGCAACCTGGGCTAATGGGAGGTGTCCCTGCCCATGTCAGGGGGTGGCACTGGATGGGCTTTAAGGTCACTTCCAACCCAAACCATCCTGTGATTCTACGTGAAGCTGACATCCCAGCAGGGAATCTGGGTATCAGCCGCTGCGGTCCCCTGAACTCTTCGCTGTGTTTCCAGGCTGGGCGGTCGGAAGGAATACACGTGTGTGCTTACAGACACCGGTGGTCACCTGCTTCCCTCCACAGTAAATCATGTATACCCCAGAGCAGGGGCGTTAATGTGAGTGCCATTCCCAGCAGCAGCTGCAGAAACCTGCAGATTACACCAGGGATGAATCCAGTTAATGCGAAGTGAGATAGAACACAACATCCTGGGAGAGAGGTATGCAACACGGGTGGGCAGTATATTTTTGGCAGGTTTAACTTGCGTTGAAGCCCAGGAACGAAGACGCTTTTGCAGGAGCCCTGTAGCAGGGCGTCATCCAGCAGCAGAGCCTGCTGGGCGGGTTTGCTGGGGGCTGACCTTTGAGATGCAGGAGAAACATTTCCTCTTTGAACTGCTCTGCAGAGATAATGAATGTTGTAATGGATTTCCTGTTCTTTTTATAGAACAGGGGGAGCTGGCAGATTGCATCTAAGCTTGCCTTATTGAGACACCGGCATAATTATATTTGCTGGATAACCTGATGCTTTCACAAAATGTGTTTTCTTTGGTTTGATCCAAAGCATCACACTGGGTTTCTAACAGGCTTTGATGGGAATAGAGGAATATCGGAGAGCAGTCAAACAGTGCTTTGCAGCTGCTTGAAAATGGCCCAAAGATATGAACTGCCTTATGCTCAGATCAAAGGTCCCTCTGGCCGAGTGCTGACTCCAGCAGTGGCAGGAGGAGACAGCACAGGAGCCCTTGCTGCCGTCTGATCCCCACGGACTTCTGCACCACCCAGCACTGTTATGTTACAGAAGTTAGAGGGCACATCCCTCTCTGTTGCTTCTGCTGTCTATTTTTTGATCTGTTGTCCATGAACTCATTTTGAACTCACGGATACTCTGCCTCTGCAGCCTCCCGTGTCAGCGGGATGCAGAAGTTCACTGCTCCCACAGCACAGGGGCAAGATTTCCCTTTCCAGCAGCCCTGCAGGGTTTTGCTGGGTGACAGTAGGACATACGTGTTGTGTCACCTTCTAATGAAACCCTTGTGAACAGCCTCTAGAATACCCTGCATCTCTGCTTCCCTAAGTTGCTCCAGCCCAGCCTCCCTCACTTCAGGAGAATGATGCATTTCCCAGCGCTGCGAGCTCTCTGCATTGCATGAAGAAATGCAAAATCCACCCAATTTTGTGGCAGTAATCTGGCATTTATACCCTGTGCAACAAAGTGGAGAGTTCCCACTCTTGCTGGACTTCCATCTGCGTGTTGATCTTTGAGTTGTTAAGCTCGTGTTCCCTTCAGTTAACATTTCTCTCCCTTTACCTCACTATCCCCCCTCAGATGTGGGCAGCACATGGTCAGATCCACCTGATCAATGCTCCCTCCTCCTCCTCTCAGGAAGCTTTGCTGGTCCCTGGGCTGTTGCCTTTACCCTCCTGTGGGCAGGTTCCATCCTCTGGCCAGGCACTTTCCTGTGCCACCCACGTGCTCCTCACACCTCAGCAGCTGTGTCCACTGAGCACATCTGCAGACCTGAGACCTTCACCCAGGGCACACGGCCAGCACCCAAACAAACCCGCAGCACCAGCCCCACGCTTCCTCCTCCTGATGTCCTGAGTGACCCCTCTGCGTGGTGGCCCCTGGATGCCACACCATCAGCCATCCCAACCGCCTCCCCTCTCTGCCAGCAGGCACAGAACACCAGACATGAAACCAGAGCAGCAATGTGAAAGTCCCTTGGGAAATTTTTGCTTTAATTAAACCTAATATTCTTGTTATAAATGAGCAATCTGGAATCCCATTAGATTCTTGGTCTCAGTGAGTTATCGTATTAACATTCCATTTACCGTCTCCTTATCCTTGGTCATGAGACACTGACAGCAGGACCTCTGCTCCCTCTCTGCAGGCCATTTGGTACTTCTTGTCCTCCTGTCACATCCCTTTGGACACCGAGCTTGGGCCAAGCAGCCTCCTGCCACAGCAGAGCTGTTTGCAGCAGGGAACGTTTCCAGGTGCCTTCTCCAGACTGTGCAGCTTTAGGACGCCCCTCTGCAACCCGACCTGCAGGCTGGAGCCAGCCACGACCTGGTGATGCTCCTCACGTCACTCCGTGACTTCCCCCTCACAAGTCCTCGTGTCCTCACAGCTCTTCCGATTGCAGCTGCCCCTCCCCGAGCAGGAGTTTTAGGTGAGCATCCTCTGCCCATCGCAGTTAAATCAATAGAGGCTGCTGCCTAGTGCCAAGTGAGGATTGCAAAAACAAGCAAAGCCTTGCACGGCACGATGAATGGCTGAGGAGTAAACAGAGGTTTACTGGGTTTGGTGCCAGATCACACACCTTGTACAACACATTCACGAACCTGGCACCAGCTGGCCGGGGACACACATGTTTGCACCACCCAGGAAACAAAACTCAGGGCCAGGCTGAGCCTGGGGCAAAGGGACGTGTTGCCCAAATACCTGTAATCCAGCTGTGTCAGCTGCCAGGCTGGGGGCTGCCCCCTGAAGCTCTCCCAACACTGGTGGAGGGGATCTCCAGGTGCATGGGACTGGTCAGACTTGGCCATGTACTGGTGGGAGCCTGGCAGTGGTGCCAAGGTGAGCCCAAGCTTGCTGGTTAAGTGTTAGCAAAATCGTGGTAGCACAAATGCTCCCCCTTGAAGGCTTTGGGCCGTGGGCACCTTGGACTGTACTTGCAGGCAAAAATGCTGATGTGGCACCAATTTCAGATATAAGGGAGTTCAGCCAGGGTGACAAGGAGAAGGTTAAATATTTCCCTACAGGGAACCAGCTCTTTGGCCCTGGGCACAGTTCCCACAGCTACAGCTTCATGATCCTTGACTGCAGTGAACACTGTTCCACCTGACCTGCTGGGCACCCACTGGCCTGCAGCATCAGGGTCTGTTACCCTCGGCTTTTGCCACGTCTCCTGGTGCTTCGCAGAGCTTCCAGTGCAGGAAATTAGAGAGCTTGGAGGGATTGTGGCTCCAGCATGTTGCAGAGCCTGAAAGTACAAACTGCCTTGAACAAGTGGGCAAAACAGGAGGAGCTGGGCATGTTGGCTGCATCAGTGACCGTTAAACAGTGGTGTGGAGCAACCTCTGCCTCGGCTCTGAGCTGCTGGGAGCTGGGAACTGGACACAAACCAGGAGAAGGACTGTTGCCTGCATGCCCCATCCCTTGTGCTTTTTTCCACCTTTCTTGGGAGCCGTTGGTAGACACGGTACACTGGGCTAGAGAAACCCGAGGGCTTACAAGGGCTTCCTCTCATCACCAGTTGATGGACGTTATCATCCCTTGTCTGTTTGAAATCAAAGAGCGAAAGAATGAACACATTGCAAATTCTCCCCGTGCATCCCCCGCCAGCTTCTCTTCCTCCCATGGCATTTGGAAGAGCAACGGGGCAGCCTCAGCTTCTCCATGGAGGTGCAGACTACAAAGAGGAGCTTGGCGGGGTCTTCCCTTCTGTGTTCCTCTTCTGCTTCTGACCAGCACCGATCACATCCTCACCGCACAGCAGCTGCCAGGGCCTTTGAGCCAGTGCTTGCTCTGCTGGGGAGCCTCACTGGGCTGATGCAAAGCTGCTGGGAGATCCAGTCTGGATCAGCACTTCTGAAAAATCAGTGCCTGAACCCAAAGTTAGGAGATGGACATTATGGGGCTATTTCTATCAACCCAGGTCTTGCTCTCCAGGCTGAGGCCAGTTCTTCAAAGTGAGCATTTGCATTTCAGATTTGTCTTTTAAAGCAGATCAGGCCTGCTGGAAATATAAAATTAAAGCAAAAACCATGCAGAAAGGATCCATGCCTTCTTTGGTGAGTTGCCTCAGGGCACATGTTTATTAAAGGCAGAAATAAAGAGTAGTGGAGATAATGAACCTGTCTGGCTTGCCTGTGGTCCAATTCTGGTGGCACGAATAGGCTGATGGTTCGGGTTTATGGGTGCCTCTGGCAGACATCAGTGCAGATAATGCAAAGAGATGCTACAAAACTTCACCTCTGCAGGCCTGGAGGAACAGCCTTTCTCAAACACCTCTGCCAGAGGCAGCAAAAAAATGCTGCTTGTGATGCTGCTCCTTGCCCTGACCCTTTGGAGCAATACATAAAGCCTGTCAGTGCTCCACCCTGAGCAAGGAGTGAGCTCCAGTTTGCAGCTGTGTCTCAACCAGCTGTTGTGATAGCTCAATGACAGGGGAGTCCTGGCCATGGGTGTCGCATCTGGTCCTCACATCTGGTCCTCCTAGGCTTTGGTGATGTGTGCTGCCTGTTCTGGTGGCCTCCTCTGATACAGGGTGGTCTGGAAACACCTTGTCCTGCTTCTCCTCTCCACTGACTCTGGATGAACCAACTCTGGATGAACCAACTCTGGCTTCCCAGTTACCGACCTGGGTGGCAGTTTGTGACCAGCAGTGTTCACCCCTGGCTTCACTCACACTCTGTAGGCAGTGGCTCCTCTCTGCTGACACATCTTGCAGAAGCTGGCGGGTGGAGCCAGGCTATGCAGAAGCTTTGCTGTTCCTGACACATGACATTGGGTTGCTCATTGGACAGGAGGGTGATGCAGAGAGCTCGGACCTCTGGGCTGGGGTCAGCTGCAAAATCCTGCTCTCTTTTTTTATGGGTTTACTCGGATGAAACACAAATTCATTCTCACACTGGAGACCAGTACAGTGTGTTTCACCTGCAGGGAAGAGACTTACTGGGATGAAATCCTCTAGGGGAGTACAAGAACACCTTTCTTTTTATGGCTAACCAAAACAGGCGGGTAGAGGGGAGGGGGGGGACCCTTCCCAGGAAGGTCCTGGGCTGCCTTCAGCGGTTAAAGAAGAACGACTTGAGGGTCTGCAGAAACTTTGACTTCTGTCTCTGCTTCTGCTTCTTCCGGATGATGGGGATCCAGACAAGGCCACAAACGAGGAGCATCAGTCCCAAGGACAGAAGAGCCGGGCCACACATTTTGTAAATATTTTTGTTCTTGATTTGGAAGCAAGACAGGCTGGTGATGACGATTCCGAAGAGGAAGATGGCTGCTCCAACAGACACAACAATGATGGGCTTGTGGTATATGTCCCACTTGGTTCTGGATGCGCTGGTCCAGACAGACTCGCTTCGGGAGCTGATGCAGAGGGTGCTGGCCGTGTTACTGGTCACCAGTTCCTTGGACTGAGGAGACCTCTCACTCCCATCAGGGCTCTTGGGGGGAATTTCCATGGTGACGGGATCTGAGGAGGAGACCTGAGATAGACAAAAGAGAAAGAGCAGAGCAGGGCTAGCGATGGAGGATGGACTGGGTGCTTTCCATCTGGTCATTAATCAGTGACAAGTCAAATGAAGGTGGAGAAGGCTTTGTGGGTCACTGCAGGGAGAGAAGAGCATCGCATCTGTGAGAGCAATGACATGTAGGAATAGGCCATGCAGTCCTGCAGGTAGGCTGGACTGAGGATGCCTGCGGAGTCCCACTGCCCACCATGTCCCTACCCTTAGACCTTCCAGCTCCCAGCTCCCATGGGGATTCAGTGGTGGGGTGACTAGATATCCATTGGAACCCACTACCCTGAGGGTCCCAGGGCTCTTGGCTGCTTTTACGAGAATATCAGGGTGCTGCAAGCAGGGCTGGTGATGCTGGCTGTGGGGAAGAGCTCTGGATCCCCAGACCTGCTTTCCCTCCCAGATCCCAAATTACACCTCAGCATCTTGTGTCATGGTCACGTCTCCCTCTTGCAGGTGGGGAAACTGAGGCACAGATGTGCCATATCAGGACCACTCAGTGGGAGAGCAGAAAGCACCTTCCCATGGGCTGAGCGCTTCCTTTGAGCCCCCGGGGCTGAATGTTCCTCACTGCCACATCCAGCCTGGACGTGTCAGCCTTGTAGTAGCCACAGCACAGGAGCTTCTCATTTCCCGTCTGAATGCACGGATGGGAGATGGGGAAATGTTCCTCACACAGGAAATATTTCTCCAGCCGTGAGCTGGGGCAGGCTGTGGGAGGGCTCTTGGGCTCGGTAGCAGGAGCACACTGAAACACTCTGCCTTACAACAGCTGGGTCATCAATGTGGCCTTTTTGGCACATTATTTTTTCACCAACTGAAGGAGGAAATATATTTTCCCAGAAACAAAGTGCCTTTCGCACAGAGAGACCATTCTGGTAAATGGGAAGGGCTGAGCATTATGTTAACCACTATTTCCTCAGGGCTCTGCTGAGGAGACAGGGCAGGAGCATGTGCTCCTGATGCACGCTCTGCCCGGCTGCTGGGAAGCCCAGCAGAGACCAACCCATCCCTGCAGGTACCAGGGCTGAGGAGGGTGAGAGAGGCCAGGGATGTGGATGCTTTGCACCTAGGTATCAGATTTTTTTTGCAAAGCAAACTCCTGCCTAAGCTGCCAGGTTTTCTCCCAGGGGCTCAGTGGTGTTAGGAGGGCTGGGACTGACCTGTCCTCTGCTGGTCGTTTGGGTTGTCCCTACCCTTGGGCACGGAGATGCTCTGCAGCAGGAGTACAGCAGCGGTGCCAGCCTGGAGCAGCCCAGGACCCCGCATTGCCCTCATGCCAGCACCACAAACAGCCACTGGTGATTGCTGACAGCCCCAGAGCTGTCCCTGGGGGCTCTCCCATCAGGGCAGCAGTCAGGACCAGCCACATCCGCGCTGGCCTGGGCGCAAGACCCCAGTGGGGCTCAGATGGACGGGCAGTGCCACTGGGGCTCTGTGCCCATCCCGCTGCCATACATGGCTCTTCCTAAGCACCACGCAAGTTTTGAGCCTAAGTGGGCTTTGATCCGGAACAGTTAATATACAACCCTGCTTCAGCCCTTGTTGGGCATGCACAGCACCACGTTCGCTCCGTTCAGCCCTGACTGTGCCCGGACCCGCTGAAGGCTCACCTGGAGCTGCACAGCATGGGTGGCAGCGGGATGCATTTGCAGCCTGCCTGTGCCACAGGAAGGGCTGTGGCTGCAGCTGGCAGCAAGGAGGTGTAGATGAGATGAGCATGAAACCGGGAGGTCCCAGCTCATTTCCCATTGCTGCTGATCAGTGTGAGAGCGTGTACCACCGAAGTGCCTCTGCACAGCGGGTGCCATGCTGGCACAGCTCCAGAGGCACCGTCTTACAGAAACCTGCCTGTATTTGGGCTGTACTGGGCCCAGTGCCCATCTAGGGATGCTGATGGCTGGGTGCCAGCCAGCACCTCCCTTATTCTTCCATCTGCGTCCCCTGCCAAGGTTTGTGGCTTATTCTGAAAAGAGACAAATGTAATTTTTTTATTTAGTCCCCCCCAATGCAGACACTGTTGTAGAAATGCAGATCTGATGGTATCGACGTATTTTGTGATCTTTCAGGATTGCCAAATGTGGACCAACAAGCAAAAAATGAAAGCTAAGAGCGATAGACATGATTTGTGTCCCTCCTGTCTTCATCTTTCACCCCTCTCTAATGAATCAGGAAAGACGGGTGCAGAGGAGGGGACACATTTCTGCCATCCTGATGTATCTTCTACAGCACTTGATCAGGGATGATCAAGCACTTGACAAGGCAGGTAAGTGTGGTCATAGTAGCAAGCTCTGGTTTCTGTTTCTCTTCTGTTTTCTCTTCTCAAAAGAGCTGCTGATCCTATCTCTGCAAGCTGGACTGGTCACAGTGGAGCACACTGACCCCAGGGCTTTGGAGAACATGAGCTGCCATGGGATGTTATTTTGATGGCTACAGCCGTGTTAGACATGCAGGTGACCAGGTGCAGCTTCCTCTGCTGCCACCTTCTGTGATGCAGCTCACCTCATCGCTCCTGTAAGTTGTGGCTCCAGGAGGCTCCAGGCTCCTGAGACAGAAACACAAATGCTGATAGCAATGTCCAGTGCTCTGGGGAGACAGCGAGGCTGGCTCTGCATCAGCCAAAGCCTTTGCTCTGCTTCCATCTATACAACCTGCTCAGGAGTCAGCCCAGTCCTCCAAAAAAACCCCTCAGCTGTAGTTTTGCAGAGATGTGTTCAGATCCTCAAAAAATTCTTCGTTGGCTGGTGCGTGCAATCTGTCCTCCAGCTGCCTTGCTCATAGCATTGCTGGGTTGTGATCCCCTCCTCTAGCTCAAGTCTTTTGCAAGGCTCTTCCTGAAATGTCATCCTAGGTAGTTGTGGCATTTCTTGGCTTTCTCCTTGTAACATCCATTGTGGAGAGGTTTTACGATCAAGCCACTGTATAATTTTAATTTGGCTTTGTGGTTGGATTTTCTTCCTTCTCTGGAATAATGCCCAAATCCTGTATCTCAGCAGTCTAAGCAGTCTGCCCTGCCCCATCTTTCAGGCACCCCACTCCCTGCTTGCCCATGTGCTGCTGCCCTGCCTCTGCATCCGGGGGTACTTTGAGCTCTGCAGAGCACCTTCCTCTTCATTCTGCAGAGCGTTAATATCAGGCTCCTGCAGAAACCATCGTCTTACTTTCAGGTTTACATTTACGCTGAAGTGGATTATTTGCCCTCCTTTTATTTTCTGGCATAGCCACCCCTCCCTCTCACCACAATTCCCAGACACTGATCATTTTTCTGGCGCTTCCTGGCAGAGCATGCTTTTTTTGGTCACACTTTTCCCCATTGTTCGCTAGTGAAGGATTTCACTCCCTGCAAGCGGCCGGGAGTTTGTTTGCAAGCGCTGCGTGTATCCGCAGCTCTTGGGAGAACTAATGCGATTTCAGTTCCTGCTCTGCCCATGCTCCATCCCTAATTCATCACAGATGCGCTCGGATTTGAAGATGCGATGGCTGCACTGAGCAGCCTGGCAGGATAATGCTATCAGATATCTCCTGTTTTTTTTTACCATTATTGTTGCAAGGACAGTGTAGCAGATGACCATTTGCTAGCTTGAAAAATGCCTCCAGAGCATATCTTGGATTTCACATCTGTTGTGCTGCTGCTGCTGCCTCTGAAATCTCGGGCAGCTGTTGGTGGTGGACCTAACACTGGGGTCTCTCTTTCCCCCTCCTTAAGGAAGATCCTCATGTGAATCTGTTTCTCCTCCTTTTGCTCTTCCCATGCTTTGTGTGGTGATGTTTGGTTTCTGAGCTGGGACACCTCCTGGGGCCCACTTGCTGGTGCTGCTGGGGACCCCGACACCAAAGCAGCACAGTACAGCAAAGCACTTGGCACCTCCCGGACCCTGGAGACATTACGTGGTGGTGCTGCGGGAAGAGCTTTGGACTGAGCAGAGCGCCAAAGGCTCTGCCCAGGTCCCTCAGCCCATCCCAGCTGCGGATGGTGTCCCTCCCCTGCCAGCCCCCTGCAGCGGCCGCTCCCAGGACTGACATCCCAGCCCAGGACTGGGGAGGCTGCAAGCAGCCTGCAGATGTGGCCAGAGCTGTGCTAAAAGTGGGGCAACAGCCCGACCTGAAGACTCTGCTCCTCTGCTCAGGCCTGTGTCCTCCTGGCCATGCAAGAGCTGGATATACTCTCCCGGTACAGTGCTCAGCCTGGCCACCTTCTTTTTATGCAGGGAGGCAGCCCTGATTTTTCGGGAGCATCTTACATGCTCCTCTTAAGCCCACGCTGCAAGTAGTTTCTGCCACTTCTTCCCCCCACTTTGCACGGCCGGGGACACCAGAGCCCCCCCAGCTCAGACAGTCTCACCCCAGGGACTGGTGTCGATCTCCATCTGGCTCTTCCTCGTGAAGACCCCTCTCAGTATCCCAAAGTGGAGCTGGTCTTTGCCCTAGGACTAACTGGGTGCCATCCCACGGGAGCACCAGTGGTGTGGGCGAGTGTGGACCTGCCCTGGGCATTGAGCCATGGGTGCTGGCAGCGGTGCTGCCATGTGCCGGGTGGTGTGGAGGGGCTGCAGAACTTGGGGTCTCTACCATGCAAATCACTTGGGGAAAAGTTAAAGATTTTGCAAATGTTGCTGAAAATCCAGGCCAAGTTTATGGATATATTTTGCTGTCTTCTCTGCTGCCAATGCACTTCCCTGAAGAAAGTTTCCCACCCCACCAGATGGTTTGGGATGTTCCCTGGCAAACAGCAACACCAGGTGCTCTGCAGAGCCTTGGGTTAAGACCCAAAGGGTTTGTTTGTCCTTCAGCCAGAAGATGTGTCCTGCCTGCCACCCCGATGGGTGGGCAACAAAGTCCTCCCTGGAGGGTCCCAGCTGGGAGGAAACTGTAATTTTGGGGAATGGAGGAAAACCGAGAAGCGCTTTTTGGGCATGGCTTTTCCTGCTGCTCTGGGGTGTCTCAGCCTGACTCTTCAATCAGTCCTGCTGGTTAACCTCAGTACAGGACCCCACCAGATGACAGCCACAGGTCCGTGTGTGCTGGGAGAAGGGGTCAGCCACTCCAGAGGACTCGCATGTGGCCGTGGGGTGGGTGGGAAGGAGGCTGCTGCACTGATGGATGCGTGCATGCATGCGCTTTGCAGAAACTTGTTGTCAGACACTTAGTGCTGGTCAAATTTAATTGAGAGTGGCTGTCAACCAAGTACAAAGTGAGTAAGAGCGAGATCTATAATCAGAGAGCCAGCATGCCCGAGATCCCCAAGAAACTGAGTGAGCTTGGCACTGGGGGGCTGCTCCCGGAGGAGGTGGGGGACCTGCCCTGCCCACAGCCACCCTGCAAAGAGCTCAAGCCCCACAGCCACATGCCTGCCTCAGGGGACCTGCACATGGGGAGGTCCTGATGGGGGACAGCATCCCATTCCTTGCGCAGATGTTGGGTCAGGGAATCCCCTGGGAAAGGACCGAGCGCTCAGAGCCCACTCACCATGCTGTGCCTCTGTCGTCCCGGCTGTCACCGGCGGGCCGTGGCTCGCTGCGGAAGGTGAGGTGGCCGGTTGCTCTAAACATCCCCTGAGTGTGCCACGGAGGAACCCAGCCGCCAGCTCCTGCGGGCACAGGAAGAGCAGCTCACAGTATCCAGCTTTCTGTCACCGTGTGTCAGCCCCAAAAGGGCTGGATCCTGCCGGGCTGAGCAGAAAGAAGGCAGGAGGAGTTGCGATGGTGCCAGGCAGGAGTGCTAAAGCCCCATCCCTCTGCTCCCATCCCCACGCCCCTGCTCGCCCCAGAGCAAGGAGGGGGCTGGCAGTGACTGTGTGGGCAGCCGCCCCTGCAGACCAGCAAGCTCTGCTCTGAAACCAGGGGTGGAGAAATAAGGCAACGTGTCTAGGGATTTCACATTGCGTACAAGCTCCACTCGATCTTGGATGTAAATTGAGATGGAGCCAACATCCATTTGCTGCTGTAGTGGAGCTGGGTTGGGCCCAGCCGCCTGCATCCCTTGGGAGCAGCTTTCCAGCGTCGCCCAGAGTTTAGATGGTCCCAGCAACATGCTCGGGGTCTTGCTGAGCAGAGAACATCTGCAAGTCCCTTTTTGGGGCTCAGTGAGAAGATGACCCCCAGCCTTGCTGTGCTGTATCCCCTCTCCCTTTCCAGCACCCCCAAAGCCAAATCCATAGAAATTCATCCTACTTACGTGGCGAGTGGGGAGGGATGGCTGCCCACCCCACCGGCAGTGGGACAGGCTGCAGCAGAAGGTCCTGCTCTTCTAAGCCAGGCTCACCCCGAGCCCCACATCCCTCTGGATGTTGTCTACTGGGCAGTCTTTAATAGTCTAATAAACAATGGAGCATATTCCAGCTCTGATGATCTCACCAGCCTATCAGTATATTGTTTAACTCTTTGATTCCCTGCCTCAGGCCCCTGCAAGGCTGACTTCTAGGCAGCTTGCCTAGGAGAGTTTTCAAAAAGGCACTCCAGCAGCATGGCAGGAGAGGCAAGGTGGGTCAGTGCTTGGAGCAAGGATACGGGACTGGGGGCTGTTGCTGGTCCAGACTTGGATCATCAGCAAGTTCCTGAAACATCTCTGGGCTTCAGTTTCTGCACTCTCAAAGCAGGGGATCATAACCAGTGCCTGCAAAGCTCTTTGAGGCTCCTCGTTGAGATATGAGAGGGATACAAGATATTAGCAATTAGCTATTAATTAACATCCTGGGTCCATTAAAAGGAGGGGGGTGGAAGAGGGAGGTGGCTTGGCATACTGTTTCCTTTCACAAACCCACAGCCCAAGCTGATACCCTCTTACATCAGTGTGAATCCGCTTGCTGCAGGGAAGGGATCCAGCCTGACACAGACGTTACTGGTGGCCAGAGCCTGGTTCCAGCGCTGGTGCCGCTGCCTCCGTTCCCGAGGGCTCTTTGTTGGTTTGGTGCAGTAAGTAACGGGAGCTAAACTGCGCCACAGACCTGGCCAGGGAGTGTGACGGAGTGAGATGGACAAGTGGCTGTGGGGCTGTCATGGGGATGGGAAAGCAGCTGTAGGGCTGTCATGGGGATGGGCATGCCCCCCAGGGGTGGTGGGCTGAGCACAGAGGATCCCAGGGAAGCACATGGGGCTGGAAGGGGAGGAGGAGAGTCCAGAGGGGCTATGGGTCAGGATGGGGGAAACCAGCTCATCCAGGTGTGGAGAGCTCAGGCAGGAAGACCAGGGGCTGTTTGTCAAGATGAGGTCCTTCAGCTGAGCTCTGTGTAGACCTCTGGCCAGTGGCGGGTGGACGTGGCCCAGGTGATGGAGCTCTTCAACCAGGGGCAGCTGGGGCAGCGGGCTCACCGGCTGGGGCAGGGGCGAAGAGGCAGCGAGGGACAGAGGTGGGGTGAGCTCAGCATCCTAGTCTGTGGTCTGTCTCCTGATGGGAGGTGGGTGTGTTAGCTGTGCACAATGGCCAAGTCCTGGGGAAATGGGGTGGGGCCCATTGCCCCTTGATTTGGGAACCAGCAGCCAAAGGAGCCAGCTGTTTTGGGGGTGTTTGGGAGTATTTATTTAAACAGATTAAAAGATTCAGTAGAATTGGGAGAGACGGGTGAATTTGGGTTCATTAGTCCAGATCCAAGGGGGTAAATTATTTGGCCTAAAGGAGCAGCTGGGGGAAAAAAATAAAAATAGAGCCGGGAAGGCTTCATTTCAGCACCTGCAGCAGGATGCATTTCACACCCTGGTTCTGCACCATCTCCAGGATGAACAGAGCTTCTGCAGTGCTGCTGGGGAGCATCCAGCCCTGTGCTTCAGCCAGCTACCCCCTCACGTAGCCATATTCATTTCAGCCCCCCTGCCAAACTTGCCCTGTGCTCCTTGCAGAGCCCCTGGCACCTCCTTCCTGCCCCAAGGACCAAGCTGTGGTGGCAAAGAGCATGCAGGGGCCAGGTCACAGGCTCTGGGCACAGTCACAGGCAGAAGTGCCTTTTGAACGTGGAGCCCCCTTTGTGCCATGGGAACCCAAACAAGGCACCAGCGGCCGAACATTTGCTGGGGATGGCTCCTTCCTCTCCAGGGCTGGGGTACGTCCCTCCAGGACTGGGGTATGTCCCGTGTTCATTCAGCCTGGAGAAGAAAAGGCTCCGAGGTGACCTAACAGCCTCCTTCCAGTACCTAAAGGGGGCTATAGGAGAGACGGGGAAACACTCCTTATCAGGGAGTGTAGTGACAGGACGAGGGGGTAATGGGTATAAGCTGAAAGAGGGCAGACTAAGATGAGATATTAGGAAGAAATTTTTCACTGTGCGGGGGGTGAGGCAGTGGCCCAGGTTGCCCAGAGAAGCTGTGGATGCCCCATCCCTGGAGGGGTTCAAGGCCAGGCTGGATGAGGCTTTGGGCAACCTGGGCTAGTGGGAGGTGTCCCTGCCCATGGCAGGGGGTGGCACTGGATGGGCTTTAAGGTCCCTTCCAACCCAAACCGTTCTGTGA
>WKFP01013921.1:290858-362536 GCA_011057875.1 Pterocles orientalis
CCATCCCTGGAGGGGTTCAAGGCCAGGCTGGATGAGGCTTTGGGCAACCTGGGCTAGTGGGAGGTGTCCCTGCCCATGGCAGGGGGTGGCACTGGATGGGCTTTAAGGTCCCTTCCAACCCAAACCGTTCTGTGATTCTGTGTGCTGGAGTCTGCCTGGTGGGGTCATCTGTGGGCTGGCTGTGCTGAGTGAAGGGGGGATCAGTCCCCTCTGTCCCTCCTGCAGATGCTGTGGGTGCATCGCCCACCCCAGCCGGGTCTCGCCCCCCTCCCAGGCCAGCCTGAGCTCGCTGGCTACTGGCCCCTCTCCGCAGCTGGGCAGAGCCGGAGTCTCCGCGTCCTCCGTGGACACTTGCTGCCACCTCGTGGGGCTGTGGGGAGAGGGCCACGCTGCTGCCAGCAGTGCTGGGGTCTCCTTGGGGACACTGCATGTGCAGGGACAGGCTGGGCCTGAGCCCACCAGGGACAGAGCATCCCCCCACCAGAGATCCCCACAGGCAAACGCGTGCACACACGGTGGTGCTTGCAGAGATGCATCCCCGCAGCCAGAGCCAGAGGGGTTACACCACTGTCCCCCCCTCAGGGGCAAAGCGAGCTGCACAGCACCTCAGCAGGATTGATGGGGGAAAGCCCCCAGTGACGTGGCTTGGAGAGATGTCTTTGCACAGTTGGGGGGGGGTGCAATGTGTGAGCTGCATTCATTTTAGTAGTGAACAAGGCGAGCCCACGTCTGCTCTTTGGGGCACCCCTCCCTCCAGGCAGGTCCCTCCTGGATGGCCTCTGTCTTTTCCATCTCTCCTCAAGTTGTTTCCATGCTCTTCTCATGGTTGGCAAGGCTCCACGTTCTCCAGTTCAACTGGTGGTTTCCCAGGTGGCCCAAATGGCTTGTGTGGGAGCAGGAGATCCTCTCTCCATCAGCTGTGAGAGACAAGGGACTCATCCAGGGTCAGGCTGCGTGGTCCTGCTGTGTCCATCTTGTTCCCTCCTCTGTGACGAAGGGAGCTCCTTTGTGCATCTTCAGCCCTATGTCTGTGCTTCTTCCTCACCACTGCTTGCCTATTCCCAGGACCAAGGGCAGTGGATGGTGAAGGTATTTTCAGAAGCATCATTTCACTACAGCACGAGAGGGGTAAAAAGCACATTTGGCTGGGGTAGTGTCACAGAGCTCCCAGTGAGCTCAGCCTCCCCTGGGCTCTTAGTTGGGATCTCAGGCCCTGGACAGACATCCCTGGGTGGCTGCAAGAATGCAGGACAACCAGCTACAGGCATTCAGAGCAGGCAGTGGAAGCAAATTGTGAATAGAGCTGATCCCTTCATCTTCTACAGGGCCAGCGTGAGGCGTGGGTGACAGGAGACCAAACCTTCTGCCCCAGGCTCAGGGGTGTGAGGGGCCTGTCCACAGTCACCCCTGACTCAAAGCAACGGACATGTGCTTTGAACAAGGCTCACGGGCTCCATGGGCCCCAGCAAGCCCACCCTGGGGTTTGTAAAACTGACAAAGAGGCAGGAGGGATGTGTGGTCAGGGCAGGCCATGTTTCTGTTCAAATCCGAGCTCTGCCCCAAATGACATGAGAAAGTCCCTTAATCTGGGTTAAACAAATGAAACCAAGGAATTTCCTTCCCATCACTCCATGGAAGAGAGCAGGGACCTGCCAGGGAGGTGCTTGGGCAGAGAGGAAAGGAAAGCTGCTTTGCTCCTGCCTGTCTGTTGTGCATCCTATCTGAAGTGGGCACTGGGGTACCCCCACCTCTCTCCCCGTAGCTCTGTCCTCAGCAGAAGCATGTTTATGCTGCTACAAAACATCTGCCCTGCCACAGCCCTTTCGGGTGGGACAGATGACTCTCCCATGGATGTGGAGCTGTTAGAGGGTATGGTCTGGCCAGGGAAGGAGTCACACGCTGGATGGAGCTGTGCACAGGAGAACAGTGCTGGGGGGACAGTGGGAGATCCGCTCAGCGTTCCTGGTTCTCACAGCAGTAGATGGTGCTGTTGCCCTGCCAGGATGGTGCTGGCATGTTGGTCTGTGCAGAGGCTGTTGAAATCCAAACCAGCACCTCAGGAGTGCTGGGTCCATCCCAGACCTCTGGCAGGGGAACCTGCACCCCCAAAAAAGCTTTTCCAGGCCCTCTGCCCCGTATTGCCACTCTCAAAACCTGTGATGCAGCTGGCAGGCGTTGCTTTTACAGAGTTTAGCAGTACACAGGGCTCTGGTGCGTGGGCTGAGCCCTATGCTGTCCCAGCATCCTTATTCCTAGTGTCCCAGGACGCAGCATCCCTCTCCCAGGTATTTGTCTTATGGCAAATGGAGCCTGAATGGTCCAAAGAGTCACCAGAGAGTCCTGAGCAAGCTTGGTGGCAGCCAGTGCCCCCATTGCAATTCTCCTTCCTCCCTGGGATGCAACTGAAAGCTACCTTCCCATCATGGCACAGCTCGGCCCAGTGGTGGCTGAAGAGTTTTGACATGTTGTTTGTTTGTTTTTCTTGGCTGTAGAGACAATATTGCAGAAATCACATTTTCCTGTTGGAAAATCTCGAACTTGAAATGGGAGATGAAGAGAACCAGTGTTTTAAGGCAAACTACAGTGGAAAACCTAAAACATTAGTTAAAAATTTAATTTCAAGATAGTAAAAGGACATTTTTCCATAACCCTATTACATGGAAAAGGACCTAACGGCTGAATGCACTCTGTTAAGGATGTTCATCTGTTGTTCTAATAGAAGCCACGCAAGAGACCTCAGATGGGTCAAAGATCTGTGCAGTGTTTTTGCTTCTCCAGCAGTGAACTTTTCCTAGGGTAAGGACTATCCAAAAACCAGGGTAAATCCCTAGTGTTGGTGGCTTAGTAGCCCAGGCCAGGGCTGTGCCCGCTGCGTTGAAGCTGCCTCTGTGCTGGATAAACAGGATGAACAGTCTGTGCAAACAGGGCTGGACCCAAACAACAGCCCATCTGCAGGCTGCCCACGTCTGCTCTGCTGGCCTCACGACTGCCGAGGCCACATCCAACACTGCCAGACTGCAGCTGGCATCAACCTGCGTGCCCTGGTTTCATCTGATGGCAGTGGCACTGTGCTGATTTACACCATTTGGCCCCAAGCAAGCAGAGACACTGGACCCTGCCTGTGCCCCCCACCAAGGCAAGGAGAGCCGGCACTGCCGTCCTCTGGGCAATGTTTCTGCTCATCACCACTGGCATGGGCAGAGGAGGGTCTGGGGAAACTCATCCTCAGCTTCCATCGAGGACCAGCTCAGAGCTGTAACAGTGAAATGGTGGTGGGGTGGATGGGGTTGTGATCACAGACCTCCAGGGAGGGAGGACTGGAGCCAGTCACTTGAAAACCAGTTATGGTTACCTGTCACTATCCTGCTGAAGGGGAAAGGAGGCACAAGCATCACTTTTAGGCCCTTGAGTCCAGCCTTAATTATTTTTTTGCATTACTGTTGGCTAATGCAAAGACGCATGTAAATGTGAGGCCACCTCCCAAAGGGACTTGACAGCATTTGGTACAACAGAGGATGCTGTCAGTGACATGCGTAGGAGGGAGAGCTCGTGTGGCTCCACCTGGTCAAAGATGAACTAAAGGTGGTCTTGATGAGTAGAGGCAGGTCCTGGGAATCTGAGCCATGGGGCCATGAGAGAGAGGGGGGCTGAGGACACACGGCAAGAAAAGTCTGTGTAGAGCAGAGCCCCACTGCTGCGCATCCAGCCTCAGCATCAGCTGAAAGCTAATTAAACACACCAATTACCAAGGGGTCACAGGAGAATATTCATCAACCAACCATGTACCCAGGCACACACCTGCTTTGTCACAAACACCAAAGGATAAATAAGACATCTGAGGGAATGAAAGGAGACTCAGAACTGAAGAAGTCACCTCTAAAGATCCCGTTCCTCGTCAGGGCCTTTGAAACCCCAAGAGCTGAAGGAGTTCCACAGGTCCAACACCCTTTCTTGCTTGGCTTCTAATTCTCGCCCAGTAGCTCAGGCTTTGTGGTTCACTTCCCATGAGCCCAACTCCTCCACCCTGCCTGGTTCCCCAGAGCTGGAGCCCAAGGTGCCCAGCTGACACTTGAACTTTTCCCAGACCAAAGACATGGGCATAAAGGAGATACAGATAGATTAACCTTAAGAAGGTCTCTCTCCACCTCTTCTGCTAGAGATCATGTCTCATGTGGAACCTGCGTGGCCTTTGTTGCCTTGACCCACTCCTTCCTCCCAGGCAGCACTGACCTCCCAGACTTTCTCTGCTAACTCCCACCTGGCCTGTGACAAGACTTTCTGAGGAGGTGTCTGAGCTTCAGGGCTCTTCTACTGACCTTAAAAACAGACATCACCTCCCAAGAGGGATGGCCCCAAGGTGGAGATCCCAGGCTGCCCAGACTCTGACCCAACACTCTGGGCAGGAGGCTTAAGTGAAAGACTGCAGAGGCACAAAGTCTTGAGTGGAGTCTCCATGGATGCCCCAGAGCCCTCTTCTGCACCCAGCAGTTTGGATGCCATCTGCGTTGTGTGGGTACACAAAGCAAGGTTGGCTAGAAGGAAGCTCCTGAATGATCCCATTCCTTCTGTCTTTCCAAATCCTTCTCCTCTTGCAGCCCAAGGGCAATGGCCACGACCAGACCACGTTGGGAGCTGCTCGCTGGCTGGAAGAGACTTGCATCAGACATCGTCCCAGCACGTTCCAGTCACATAGTTCTCACCACTGAATTTAAAAATGCCACAGCTGCCACAACAATTAAAAATGCAAACAAGGGAATCAGCATGCAAGCTAGCAGGAGAGCAGGGATGCATATTTATAGCTCCTTATGTAAACCAGATACAATGGAGCCATTTGGAGCTGAAATGGGCGTAGAGTTATCCTCTGTCATGGGACGGCTGGTGCAGACTGCAGATCTCAGCCTGTCCACGTGCGTCCTCAAACTGGGTGGAAGATGGGCACAGCACCACCCTGCCATGGGACACAGCCTGCCCAGGGACCAAGTTGGTGGTGGACCAACACAAAGAGAAGTTAAAGGCTTTACACCTGAGGGGGGGGGTAGGTAGATGGTAGCGATGGGCAAATACCAGGTTTCATCCTTCTCCACACATGAGGAGCAAGGGGAAGGAGGTTGCCTGAACCCAGCCGGATATTTCTAGGGCAGCGTGACAGGTTGCTTTGCCCCACCCTTTACTGGAAAGCAGGAATTGCTATTACTCATCAGCAGGGACCCTGAGGCAGAAACCTGATGACCAAGGCCTTGCAGATTCTCACTACGGATAAATTAATTGCAAAAGGTCATTGTGAACTGCTTTAAAAAGGTTCAAGCACATGAAAAAGGGGTTACTGCTCCTGAACATCGCTGCCTGCTCTCTTTTCGTGTGCTGTTGAATTAGATGTTAAATCCATAGATGAGCTAAATGAGTTGATCGTGGCTAATGTTATTACCAGGAGTACCAGAGGAATCAAAGATGATTAGCCACTTGTCATGTCTTAGCACAGAGGACAGAGAGAATTAATTTGTCCCACTGACCTGCTTTTGGTTTCCACGTGGTTCTCACTGATGTGTGCTAGAAATATAGGAAATAAACAGGGAGAAGTAGAAATCCAAGATGATAAAACAAAGCAAATACATGGAAAGAACAAGAATTGGAAGTGATGTTCCAGAAAAGCAGAAGAGGGTAAAGATAGGGCCAGCATCAAAAAAGGGGAGCCAGAGAATTACTGACCAGCCACTGATGCTCCCTCCTGCCCTGAATTATCCTGTGACTCTAAGCAGCACTTCCCAGCAGAGGATGTTCATCACTCTCCCTCTTGAAAATCATCTTCCCGGTCAAGAACATCCAGCAGCACCAGCTCTCGCTTTGGGCCAGGCTGCCCCTCTCCCGGCTACAAACAAGCGTCTCCCCAAATCCATAGGGCTGGAGACCTTGTCCTGTCCCAGCCGTGCCTGCTGCTTGCCTTTCCCTCAGTGCTAACTTCCCAGAGGAGATGGATTGATTCTCCACCACCACTATGGATTTAACACATGCTATTTGTCACCCATCTTGTCACTCAAATGGAAGAAGTGTGTGCCTGTGCAATATATATGCAAAAAATCTCCACTGCATTTAGTTAACATCTGATGGCCATCAATAAATATCAGGGACTTGGAGTCACTCAGGGAGAATTTTAATAAATAAAATATTTTCATAAATATTTTTTTAATGTCGCTCGAATTCTCACCAGCCTTTCCCATTTAAAAGTGTGTCAACCTGCAGCCGCTCTCTTGTTTCATTACGTCAGTCTGCCAAAGCAGTAGAAATTGCACTGGTTCCATCAGTCCCGCTGTCTGGGGAGGGGAATACATCAGAGGAAATTCAGTCATCATTGTTCTGATGTAACTGTGTCCTACAAGCGCTTGTTCGATGGGCTGGCCCATGGTTCCTCCTGCTTTCAGAAACGTTCAAAGCAGAACCTGGGCTGGGTCTTCTGTACCTGGCAGCTGAGACCATCAGCACTGTGCACTGTGTGGTGGGTCTGGCTTCTCCATAAAAGCACCTCAAACCTTGTTCTTGCAGGAGACTTGGATTGCAGCCCCAGGCACACAGCTGGGCCAGGACTCACAAGGTCCCACGTTTGCTGAAGCCAAATTAGGCATTAGGTTAAGAAGGGTGCACTGCTCAAAGAGATTACTTTTTTCTGGTACAATAACTTGGCATAAAGTAGGTCTCTGAGTACAGAACAAAGTCTGCCCCACGTGAAGATGGTCCTATCCAGGACTATAGATGAAGAGTGAGTGGGTCTCCATCAGCCCCGTACTCTGGAACTCGTTCAGCACAATGGGGGATTATTGCATCCAATTTAATCACAAAAACTGGCCAGTGTGATATTTTTGCAGAAATCAAGCAGCAGCAACTTCAGGATCATTTGCTCAAATCCCAGTTCCCATCACAAGGCAGTTTTCTTTTTAAAATCTTAAGATTTGCGACATCCCATGTCTAGTGGTACTTCTGGAGCCCTTGCTTATGGCCACCACCACCTAAGAACTTCCCCATCACAAAGCAGGTGAAAACAGTTCCCACCTTGACCCAGACACTTGATCCAGCTCAGCCTGGCCCAGCTGAAACCTTTTCCTGCTTGTGAATCACCAGATGCTGCTGCTTTCTGTGTCTCCTTTTAATTCTAATTCTTAGACCAGTCCCATTTCTGTGGCACAAATACCTCAGCACAGTAGACTTTCTTAAATACTGCTCAATATTTCATGCAGAGACTTCTCAACATCTTAGACTATTCCCAATTGATCTCTTTAATCATGAGCAATTCACTGAGAAAGCCTAAAATAGTACTTTTTGCTCCTTATTAGAAGGAGGGGACCAGAGTTTTATATAAGGGAAAGACGAATAGTGAGGCTCCGCTAAGGATATTTGGACAAGCAAGTGCTGAACGTCTGTGCAATGCTCAAGTTCTGGAAACCTCTGTGAGCTCTCAGCAGTTTTCTTCCTACCTGAGCAATGCACAGACTGCAAAGTGCAAGCAAAGACGTAACATATTTTTATTTGCAAATATAAGCATGAATCACTTTTCCCTAAATGCTCAACTGGCTCAAGAAACCATCAGCCGTACTTTTGCCTGAGTTTCCATCTGTGAAGGATTTGTGAGCAGCTGCCGTGTGTTGTTCTTAAGTTAGCGAGAAATGATCCTCTGTGTCTTGCTTCTGACCTGATCCCCAGCCAGACATCAAGCCTTGACAAGTGCAGCATGACCCATCACCCCTCCCAGCAAGGAAGAATGGCATCTTTTCTGTTCCCACCCCAGATTTTGCCCCATATAATCTCTGCCTAGGTCTGTGGGATCCAGAGCTGCACAGCTGGACAGGCAGCTAGTTTTGTCAAACAAGCATGTGAATAAACTTGCATAACCCAAAATGTCTGCGGCCCTTTGAGGTCACAACTCACACACTCCTTGCAGACGTGCCAGCAGCCACTGCCTCTCCTTGCCCTACAGGGGGATCTCGCCGGGATGGGGTGAGAGACAAAGGGCAGGCTCTGTCAGCGCTGCCCCGTGGGGTGTGTACCCAGGGCCAGGCATTTGGCTGGCACAAAGCAAAAGTCCCTGACACCTGGCCAGGCTGCAACTCTTTTCAGCTCCAATCCTGTCCTGCGTTGCACAAAGGCGCTGTAGGAAGACACACGAAGGTCACCAGCACAGGGCAGAGAGTCTGAGATAACTTTGCAGGAGGAAAGAGGAAAAACATCTCCAGGGATTACAATGAATTGCCACCTTTTTCCCAAAGGCTCCTATGAAACACTTGAAAAAATGACCTCATTAATTAATGAGATGGGTTAACACTCTCTCCACATACTCCACTTAATTGCAGTTCTGTCATTCCCAGTGAATTGTTAAAGCCGTATTGATTATTCAAAGCTCTGTTCAATCAATAAAGCAATAAACCATGTATGCTTAAAAAAGTGATTAAAAAGATAAATACATGAGACATTTTAAAGAAGCCACGTCCTTCTGCAGCCCACTTAGCAGCTAAGAGCAAGCAATGGGTAAATATGTTTTAATGTCCTCGTCTAATTGAAGTGGGTAATAGTTGTCTCATAAATTTATTTTAATCCCTAATCCGTGTACAAAGGATTTCCAAACAGAAATCATCCCAAACAGTAGTGCTCTCAGTTTTCACTGGCTGCTTGCTCCTTGCCCTGCACAAATGACAGTCATAGATGAGGTTTTGGCCAACAAGTGAGACCGTGTTAGCCTCCAGCCTTGGGGGATGGGATGGGTAGGGGACCAAGAAATGATGGAGGACAAGTCTACTTGGGAAGCTGTGAAACATCACAGCTCTGTGGCTGAAGTTTCCTTATTGCAAAAAAGGCAGCTGTGTCCCACTCCGTGGGCATGGAGTAGGACATGGAATAACCCTATTCAGCCCTGGTTGGAGCTGAAGGACCAGGCAAGCCCGTTCCTCATCCCTGATTATATCTGTCTTGGTCTTGATGCAGCTGATCCTTCTCCAGTTTCGCTTCTCCTTGACTACAGCCTCCCTGCACTGAGCATTCACCACACCCACGAGGGATCCCCGCAGCCTGTTCCCACTGCTGTTCCCGTGGGAGCCACATCACACAGCAGAGAGGAGGAGCTGGGGAAACCTCGTGTCCTCCCAAGTGTGTGCATACTGTTCGAGCTCTCACCAGTCTGTCACCCTGCAGAGTTCATGCCATCGCCCTGCAGAAGTGGACCAAGGCAATCATCACTCCCCGACTCCTTCACAGCTGGTATCCAGCTCCACGATGGTAACTGGTGTTGCTGGAATTTGTTATCACACTGAGGTTACTGGTGTCTCTGTGGGAGGTCGGACGTGATCTCCTGCTGGCCCAGTGTGACAGAGCTTTCCCAGCAATGCACCAAGGATCCCCCAGCCCCGGCCCCACTGTACTGACAGGGACACTCTGTCTGTCCAGGGCTGAAATCCATCACTACTGTAAGATGGGCTTGAAACTCTTCAGCAAGAAATCCCATTTTGGTCAAACCTTTTTCTCCTTTAGAGAAACAAATGATACCAATTTGTACAACACATCATGAACTCAGAGCTAACAGATCCCCAGGGCTTCTAACTAGAAAGAATCCAAGGTAAGGGCTCAAAGCTTGGGGTAGAGGAAGAAAAAACATTTCTGGGCTTGAGGTGGGTTTTTTCTTTTTTTTTCTTTTTCTTTTTTTTAGTGAAAACATTGTGATTTAACAACTACAGACGTTGTTGAACATAAATAAATAAATAATGTGGAGAACTGGGACACGCTAAGCTCTGTGATTGCATAAATATTCAAACTTCCAAAGAAATATAAGATTTCAAAGGTACAAACCTAATTACGAGTTGTGATTTATCCCCCTGTAGTAATTCAAACATAAAGAACACTTCCTCATGGGCTGGTAAGGGACCATAGTGCACATCGGAGATGCTGAACCTGGAAAATAACATCCTGCCACTGCTCAGCACCGGCTCACCCTCACACACACCATCTGCTCAGTTAAACAAAAGCTAAGGGCACAGCCTGATTCTTCCATGAGCAAAGGGTTGTGGCCCATTTCCCTGTCCTGGCACGTCGTCTCCTTCTGTCACAGGGTAATGACACATTCATCTTGTCTCTCCCTGCAACCCCCCTACTGCGTTTGGTGCCACGAGGACAGGCACAACCTGACACTGTGTCCTGGGTTCAGCTGGGAGAGGGTTAATTTTCACAAGAAGCTGGGAGAGGCCACAGCCAGAGTAGCTGAACCCCAACTAGCCCAGGGGATGCTGGATACTGTGCTGAGGTCATGCTCAGTTTATAACAGGGGGAGCTGGCTGGGGGACAGTAGGTAGTTGCAGCTCAGAAATGGGCTGAGCATCGTTCCGGGTGGTAAGCAATTGCATTGTCCATCACTTGATATATATATATGTGTGTGTGTGTGTATTATATGTGTATATATATATACACTGATTTGCTTTTATAACTGTACCTACACTTACGGAGAAGTGGGGGGCATAAGACTGGGAGACGGCAGACACCTTGATTTATTTATTCTTTGATCTGATGCAAGCTTGCACACGACCCATGCACATTCAAGTACTGCATAAGGGGAAGGCTGGGCTCTCCTGGGACTAACAAAAGATACCCTGATCTCGGCTTTGCCCTAGTCCTCCACATAGACTTGCACAAGCTGCTCCTGTGCAGCTCTGGCTCAGCAAGCACAGGCAGGACCTGTCCCCAAGGGGAAGGGGACTGCCATGAGGACTGGCAGTGAGAGCCCCACATGCCTGTGTAAAATCACAGCAGTGATTTTTAGGAATTTGTTTGAGAATGGTGTTAATAGCAATATCTTTCATAATTAAGACTTCAATTAAACTCTTGAAAATTAGGTGGAAATATCAAATAGCATGTTAACTGGAAAATTTCCAACCAGTGTAATCCTATGGCCTTGTGATGAGTGGGTTAATTATCCCTCATTAAACAGAGCTGAAATCAATCTCAAGATCTCTCTATTATTTGGCAAGGGCGGTGAGAGTTTGTTGTTTTCCCAAGTTTTCTGCCTGCTGTACCCAAGGTGAGGGGGAAAGACTGCCAGTGTTCCCCTCTCTTCTCCCCTAGCCAGCGCTGCCCTGCATTAGAAGCTCTGCATCCTCTCCCTGAGGGACAAGGGAAAGGACTGGAGGTCCCATCACACTCATGGTAACCCAATGCCCACGTACCCATGAGTTACCCCCCGACAGCACCGAGCATCCACATCTCTCCTGCGGTCCCTGGCTTCTACCCTTTGTAGTAGTCCCTGTAAATCACACTCTTGCTCAGGCATGGTCTGGAAAGGATCCTCTGGGTCACCAAATCAGTCCCTTTCTTTGAAGTGACCACCCCAAGTGATCTGTTGTTTGAACAGGCTGCAGGAAAACTGCAGCATCCCTCGGCAGGAGCTGGAGGCTCACTCGCCTGTCTCCAGCCTGACGGTCTCTCTGCCAGCAGAGCAGGGACTCTCTGTTAATCAGCACTCGGCTTCTAGTAATTACATTATTTATTGCAATATGAAAACAGAATAATAATGCTAATCACAAGAAAGGAATTAGCCTGGCCAGAATGAGGCTGTTAATTTTGCTGTGTTGGGTTTGACAGGATCACTTTCTGGAGCATTTTTCTTGGAATGGTTCTGCCTCTGCTAAATTCACTTATTACAAGCTGGTTGCACTGCCCCTGCTAAGCCATCATCTCAAGGTCAACACCAAGCACCGCTCTATGAGGAGTGTAGTAATGCAGGGCCTGAGGTCAATAGATGAATAAACACACCTTTCCCTTATTATAAATGTCTTTTATCCCATGTGCTCTGAATGCAGCTGCCTTCCTTTGGCTCCAATTTGCAATTTATATGCCAGTGTTTTCACTGCTGGAAGAATCAATACACCTGGACAAGACTTGAAATCAGCAGGACTCAGCACTGGCCAAAGGAGAAAGCTCAAATTTATTTGGAAGGTGAACTCCCAAACTTTATCTGCAAATTAAAATAACGTAAAAGAACTCAGGGATGGGGGGCACACAGCCCCAGACTTCTCTCTGGGCCATGGAGACCTGCTGCCAGGTCTAGTGGATTCCTGGCTCCCATGCCATGCCATGCCATGCCATGCCATGCCATGCCATGCCATGCTGTGCCATGCCATGCCGTGCCACGCCATCCCATCCCATCCCATCCCATCCCATCCCATCCCATCCCATCCCCTTTTGCCATTTTCCCTGTGGGTCCCCAAAACAAAATTTCCCAGGGTTCAAACCCCCCCTGATTAACCTGACTTTGCAACACCTTTGCTTGAAATCTTTATGAGTTTCTGAGTTAGAAAAAAGAAGCATCTGTGTCTGGAGGGGGAAAGGCTAGGAAGCATAAAGCTTTCTATGTCCTTTCAGGCTGTGGTCCAGTGCCCCGTAGCTGTGGCTTCCACCTGAGGCAGTTTTCAAGCTCTAATGAAATCCTCCTCTCCCTCTGAGCAGAAAGCATTAAAAACAAACAAGCAAATCTTAGAACACTTGAAGGTGGCTTGATTATTTTTAAGCATTTCCAGTGCTGCCACCTCTGGTGATATTAATTGCAGGTTTGAGATGCTGGGAGTTCTTTTCAGTCCTGGGATCAGGCTTTGTTTTGTTTCTGAGAAGTGGGGGTGGAAAATGTAATCTATGAGTGCTCTGAAATGAGAACAGCCTCCTGGAGTGGGCTCAAGAGGAGTTTCTTCCCATATGTAGTTTTAGAAACTGTAGAATCCTCAGATTTCTGCAGTTTCCAGACATCCACCTTTTAAGATTAAAATTTTCAGCCAATTATTTCAGTTATGAGCTAAAGACTTTTTTTTTTTTTAATTACAGACCTACAGTACTGAGTTTTCTCGCCTGAACTAAATGCTTGGAGGACAGCAGGGGTTGGAAAGGATCATAGCGTGTCATGGTCCAGCCCTTCACCCTGGCACATGCTTGTCTCTGTTCGTTCTCAGCTCTCCCAGCCTGTATTTACTTTTTTCAGCTGAAACCCATTGCTTTGCTTCCTGTCTACGATAAAACATTTGCTCTGTTCCTCTTTGCGGTTGTACCTGGAGATATCCTGTTTGCATTCAGTCTTCCCTACATGAAATGGATCCAGTTCATACAGTTTTCGGTCACACATCTTATTTCCTTGCCTTCTTCTCTCCAGTTGTTTCACATCTTTCCTCTGCCACCAACTTGTCCTTCTGCTCCAGTGGGTCTTTACCCATGCTGAGGAGGGAGGCAGGGTTATCCCACATACCCTGCCGTGTTGGTGTACCCAGCTGTTGGTGTTGCTGCCTTTCCGACATCCCCAGAGTGTGCTCCTCTCCCTCCAGCAGCAGGACCCTATTGCAGATGCTGCAACCCACGATCCCTCCCATGCAACAGCCCTCTTGGCACCTATGGCCACCGAGCCTATAGCTACACCTAGTCTGGAAAATAGATTTCTCCTAAAAAAAACCCCAACCCATAAAAAAATAAATTAAGATGCTTTGGTGGGCCCTGCTTGGATTATCAGACCAAGAATATGTGCACTTTTCTGCTTCTAGGACTCCGAGGAGATTTTCTGTTTGCTTTTACTGACAGAAGTGGAGCACCCATTTGCAAACTGAAGGAGAATTTACAAACTGCCACGTGGGGAGAACGGCATGAAATAACCTGTTGCCCCAGGTGCTGGCCATTTTGTGACAAGCCATTCATGGGGCTGTTCACATTTCACAGCAGACAGGCTGAGATGGGCGGTTCAGCAGGGCTTGTTCGACTGATTAAATCTCTTAAATACCATCCTGCCTTTTTTGTATGTGGGGACAGGAATTGCTTCCCTGTACATGAGAGAATGGAGCAGGGTCTCTGGGCCACTGTCCTGACCCCCAGGATGCACACACAGTTTGGCTGCATTGGTTTGGCACGCCTGGACCCCTCCCAGGACAAGCCTGTTCTGAGGATCATGGGTTGCCCTTGCTCGCCTCTTCCTTGAGACCTTCTGTTGTACGATCCAGAAACAACAAACCCTGGTGCTGGAGAGCCTCTCACCCACCAAAGGGCGGGTGGAAATATCTCCTGGTCCACTTTCTTTTTATCCTTCTCTCTCCCGGTTCACGGCATGTGATGAAGTCAGTGTTTACTCAAAAGAATCTGTATAAGGAGCAACTAACCTTCAAGCAATGACAATTTATCTCTTAAATCAGAAGAAGCCACATCATAAATCAGCTGCAGGGAGCCCTCACTCCGAGGTTAGTTGTGCAGAGTGAAATGCAGCTGGCCTCTATTGAGAAATAGAGTCTTTTCCTGAATCCAGGCTCAAAAGGAGTTGGCTTTCAAACGATAGGGTTTGCAGCTTTCCCAGTTAGACTCCAGCAATTTAGCTCAGCAGTGATGGGTCCAAGGCATCCCCTGACTGAGCTGCTGGACCATCAGGATGGTAGTGACATACTCAGGTGAGATCCCCTGCCCTCCATGCACAGTGATCAGACATTGGAACAGGCTGCCCAGGGAAGCGGTGGAGTCACCATCCCTGGAGGGGTTCAAGAAACGTGTCGATGTGGTGCTTGGGGACATGGTTTAGTGGGTTGGGTGGTGTTGGGTTGACAGTTGGATTTGATGGTCCTTGAGGTCTTTTCCAACCTTAATGATTCTATGATTCTGTGATTTCTGTTCCAGCCCCATCAGCAACTTCACAACAATTTCTCTATATCAGTATTCATCACAGAGAAGGTAAAATGTAGCATGAAGCAACATACTGACCTAAGTTAGGAAATATGTACTCTGAAAACGTGACCCATGAGACCTCCCTGATCTTCTGGGACCACTGAAAGGGAATCAGGATTTATTTTGCTGTGTAACCAAATTTAACAGCCAAAGTTCAGAGCTGATGGTGGAGTAGAGAGTTTTTAACCAAAGACCTGCAAAAATGTGGGGATGACAGTAAAAGTCTGATTAATAATTATTTTTATGAAATGAAAGTGTTTTCTGAAATCTAAAATATGCAAAGCTACACTGTCATTTTGGAAGAAGTAACAGGTTTGATGTATTTTAGTTGTGGTTAACTCTATTCCACTGACTGGCCAAGCTATTATATTTCGAAGAAAACTTCTACCTAGGTTTCAGACACACTTTTGAGAAGCTGTGCATCTCCCAAGAAAATTTGTTCAAGTTCTTCAGATCCTTTTCTTTGCATTCAGGAAAACCGTAGCACTGTGTCCAGTTTCCTCTAACAGATCTAGTGGTAATGGTCACTGTAAGGACACAGAGACCTGGACTGAAGTATGTTTTAGCTGCTCATCTGTATATCCTGTGTCCTGGACTCATGTGAAAGTCCTGTGCTGAAATGCAGACATTACCCACTGCCAACCTTGTTGTTGCTCATACCTACTGGATTGGCGCTTAGTCAGTGTGGAGGTTTCACGCCTCCCGATTAGTGAGTGGATGCAGTCCTAGTGTCTACAGCTCAATTATTTCTAAGATGGACATCTGCTGCCCTAGATTGATCGTGCTGCCTGCACAGTGAGGCACCACTATTTGAACACAGTGGGATGGAAACAGTGGAAAAACTGCTGGGTTATTATGATGTTTATCTCCTAGACTTGAGCAGCAGGTGGGGAAGTGAAAGGCACAGCTTGTTTTGAAGAGAAAGGGAATCACTTGCTCAGGGAGCTGCATCTCAGGAGGGAAAACAAAGCATGAGTTCTGCTCTTGGGAGAAGAAAAAGCTTCAGTCCTGCAAGGAAGCTTGCAAAGAAGAGGTATCAGCAGTGCTATCCTTTAGATAAGACGAAGCATTAATAAAACGAGACATCTCAGCCTGGCCCAGGTTGAGAACTACCTGTCTGGACATGTATCAGTCCAACTCCAAACATGAGGAAGCATTTGTAGCATTGGAGGTAGGTGACTGCCAGGTACCTCTTTGGGGGTGTGTAGCCTCCAGCTTTGAAATGTCCCCCTGCTACCGTGTCGTGGGTAAGGACCGAGCAGCAGTGCATGCCACGTGGTTGCTCCCTTCTCCCACCTTTCCCCCTCCTGGTAAGATGGAGGAAAGAATAAAAAAAAAAGGTGGAACCTTGTGAGTTGAGGTAACGACAGATTTTAATAATACAACATGAGAGAAAGAGAAGATAATAACAAACAGGATTATAGAATGAACACACAATGGAAAGACCTCACTGCACCAAAACACCGCACAAACCCCCAGCCCTCTCCCGGCTAGCTTCCCCTATATACCGGGCATGAGGTCAGCATGGTATGGAATAGCCCTTTGGCTGTGCCCACCTCCCAGCTTCTGTGAAAATTAACCCTGTCCCAGCTGAACCCAGGACATCTGGCCATTTCTGAGAACTGCTTTTTGGTTTCCAGCTACCCACCACACAGGTACCACAATGTAATTGTCTATAAAGCTGGCTCCTTCATCCAAAAGGCTTTCTTTGCTAATAGTGCAGCAGCATGTTGCTCGTGGCTGGGTGCAGAGAGAGCAGGGTAGAGCTGGGGAGTCTGGTCACACAATCCTGCGAGCTCAGCAGGACGCATTGAGAAATAACCCTGAGCCTCATCGTGGTTGGAAAGGCCCCCTAGGGATTTAATTGTATGCAAACCACAAAAGAATGGCCATTAATTTTCTCCTAGCTCATAACGTACAATTTTCCACTAATATGAAAGCTTTAATAAGACTACCCATAACCTCTATGTGTTCGGTAGCAGTCCAGGAAATTACAATTATCTTGTGCTTGCAACAGAATGGGTAATCCCATCAATAGGAAAAATGTCATCTCGTGAAAAGGTTCCCAGCCAAAAGCCATCATTACTGCATCGTGTAATTTGTTGGGTTGTAGTTAATACCGAGCCATGATCACCTTGGGTAGGGGTTAGGACTTTGAGAGGGGAATTTTAATGCTTCTCTAATGGAGCCTTGCCACACAGAGGTTAACCAGAGCTTTGTGCGTTGCCCCTTTTTTGTACAAACCGTGGCTCTCACCATCATCGTGTCCGGGCTCTCCCCGGCTGCCTGGAGTGGGGATGCTGTTGAGCTGGACACCCCACATTCCCCCTGCAAGCTGCAGGGGTGGCAGCTGTTCAGAACATCGATACGATACCGAGATTGTTGTCAGATCTGGTATTCCGACAGCACTGGTGTTAAACCTGACGTTTCATTGCAGACCATTTTTCTCGCATTCTGCCTGACTTTGCTGGGAAGACTGCAAAGCGGCAAGCTGTCCTGTTACTCCTTTTCACTAGGTGGAGATCTTTAGTTGTCCACTAGCACTGGACTCTTGTTTTTCAGTCTGTGCAATCGAGATCTGCTGAGAAACTTGTCTGATGAATTTTCAGATGCTCTTTCAGATCTTTAATTTTCCTCTGGGATGTGCAGCTCTCTTTGCCGAGAACATATGGGCTGACAGGAAATAGGTCTTTTCGTGGCTCCACTTTTAGAACATTCCATGTCTGATTTTTATCATTTATTGACTGATGAGAATGAAAACACTTGAAAGAAGATTTGCCTAACAAACTAATGAAAAGTAAACGAGAGCATAAACAATGAGTGTGAACAGCTCTCCACTACCAACATGATGCAGCAGAGAGATCCCGATCTCTGCAGCATTGCTGGAATTATAGAATCATAGAATCACAGAACAGTTTGGGTTGGAAAAGACCTTCAAGACCATCGAGTTCCAACCCCCCTGCCATGGGCAGGGACACCTCCCACTAGCCCAGGTAGCCCAAAGCCTCATCCAGCCTGGCCTTGAACCCCTCCAGGGATGGGGCATCCACAGCTTCTCTGGGCAACCTGGGCCACTGCCTCACCACCCGCACAGTGAAAATTTTCCTCCTACTGTCTAGTCTAAATCTACCCTCTCTCAGCTTATACCCATTACCACTTGTCCTCTCACTACACACCCTGATAAACACCCCTCCCAGAGAGGTGCTCCAGACACACCCTGACCTAAGCAGGACAAACAGCCCCAGGCCCTCTTAACTTGAGCTGCTGCAGTTTTACCACGTCATCTTGAGCAGAAATCTTCTTGCTAAAGATACAGCTTTCTCCGAGCAGCCATCAGCAAGCAAAGCAGTCCATGCACTCGTATTTCTTCAGAGAGAGATGAGGAGGTAAGATTGGCAGGGCCGGCAGGATTAAGCATCACTCTGTTCCAAATTTCCAGCTAGTGATAGCAAAGAAAAATGAGATCCCATGGGTAGAAGGTCAGTGTTTCTCCACAATAATTTTCTCCTCTGCAGCCAGTAACTAATTAGGAGGCTAGCTGAAGCTTGAGTGTTGTCAGAAGATTAATATTAAATTGGCAAAACTTGGATGCACACAACTAGTTGCCGTAAATTTGACAATCACATTTCGGGTAAAACAAAACAGTAAGTGATAAAAAGGTCAGAAGGATGAGATGGCCACACAGGGCAGGTTTCTGGACTTCTGTTAAGGGATTCCTGTGAAAATTTGGATGGAAAATGAAGATTCATTGTAAAGATATGTTTACATTTTTTGCCACAAGGGAGCATCGAAAAGTTTCTAGAGCTTCACTTGAAAACAGAGATGTTCAGTTGGAAATCGGTATTTTGTCAAAAATATTTTAGAAATATTTAAGGTCAGGAACAAATCTGTTCAACTGAGTGCTGAAAGCTCTTCAAGCTATTTTCTCAAAGAAAGACTGAAAAATGTCTTGCAGAGGGATATTTTTCAGATAAGTGTTAGCAAAATGCTTTTGAGTGGATCATTACAACCTGCTTTCACGTAGCAGCTTGTGTTGCGAGTTTCTGTTTCGGCTCTTCACCTCTACCTGACGTCTCTGCACCACAGTTGGCTGCATTTTTCCCTTGGGAAGGCTAAAACATCAGTAGGCAAGAAAGAAAAACAAGAGCGGAGCTGTGAGCTGGGGGCAGTGGGGAGTGGAGCAGGTTCATGCTGGGGTTGTGGTGGGATGAGACGGAAGGTCTTCAATTGGCCTAGTAGCTGGAGGAGAAGGACTGGGATGCAGAAATGCTGCAAGACAGGGATGCAGAGAAAAGGAGGTGAAGGGAAGAAAGGCGGCAGAGCAGAGAGAAAATGAGATGAAGTGAATGGAAGAGAGTAGCCTGGGCCTGGGTACAGCTCTGATCTGTGGTGAGGCTGCCTGTTGGATCTCAGGATGGCAAACCTTGCTTTGAATACTTAGCATGGGAGAGAGTTTATACTCTTCAAAGGAAACCTTATTTGCTTGGGAAGATTTTTTCTTTACAGGGAATCACTGCAAGCTAAAAATAAAAAGGTTTTATTTTTCCTTTTTTTCCTTTTCCTCTTCCTTTGCCTTTGCGATTGCCTTTTTGCCTTTCTCTTCTTTTGCTTTTTTTCTTTTGTCCTTTTCCTTCCTCGCATGCTTCCTTCCTTGCACATTCCCTCCTGGAATCAGCTGTGATGGTTGTGTTGAAATACTCAGACAGGCCAGACGCAGCTATGCTCTTTGCAATCGTTCCTGTCAGAAAGACTGATGGACGTGTGCAAATGAGGAAAGACCGAGAAATTGCTTTGGCTCTGTGCCACGGAGTTCCTAAGGAATGAAGTCGCAAAGACTCTGGCCTCTGGAAATATAGCGTGGACCATGGATGGGAGGGTGATGGACTCAGATATTTAATTAAAAGCAATAAGAGGAGAATAGGGGAATGTGGAACCTTATTATGGGGACAAAACCAGGGTTCTCCATTTCCTTGTACTGGGTTTGATTCTTGCAGCTAAATGTGGAGAAGAGAGTAGACCCCTCAGAAATTACACTTCCATCTACATCTAGTGAGTGGACCACCATACAGCCTCTGGGGAGAGACTCAGCTCCTTCCAAAGAGTCATTTCTCTGTATATCTCTATCAAATAAAACCTTTGTACGGCCAGATTTGCTCCCTTGGAGGTGCCCGTCTTTGCCCAGTGACTGCAGAGGGAGCCTTGATACCAAGATTAGTCTGGACAACAAACTTTCCGACAGGGTAAAAGAAATTACCCATTCTGCTGGAAATACGTGAATCAAGCCCCAGATGGGGGCCTTTTAAGTCGAAGAGTACAGTCGTTAGCCAATGGCTGGTATTTGACTACTTAAAGTAGGGTTTCTACCAAGATAAAACAGGTCAAGTCTTTTAGCTTGCTCTGCAAACAAACTCATAGCTACCTCAGAACACCTTCAGTTAAACTCAATGTAAGTTGTCAAACATTAAGGAAAAAAGAAGAGCAACAGGCCACCTGGTATTCAGCTTCAAACAGCCGCCAGCCAGAGAGCTGGTGTAGGAGGAACATCTGATGGGAGACACAGAGGGAAAGCGACCCACTTCAGGATTAGATTCCTACACAGTATCTGTTACCTTGGTACAGGTTTCTTGTGCTACTCTGTGAAGATGACATTTCTTTGTTCCTCTAGCCTGGCTTCCTTCTTCTGGTAGGACCTATGGAGATGTATCCTAATAGATGAGAGTCTAGACTGAAGCTCCAAGAAGGAACAAACCCAGCTTGTGTTTAAGATCCCAGCTGGTTTCCACCAACAGAGAGTAGTTTATTCGTTGTGGGTTGAACAGAAGGATACAGAAAAAGAAAGTGAAGCTGCAGAATGGCTCGTGCTTGGTTTGGTTTCAGAACAGACCTGTACTTTAATGAAGAAACAAATCCTATACCGGAAAATGCAAAGGGAGAAAAGGGTTTCTTTTAAAAGCCTTCATGTGGTGAGGCTTCCATGCTCTTCAGACCATTTCTTTGCTGTAGAGGTAAAACAAGAGGCAATTAGAAATAAGGTATTGGCTTTAGTATGCTTTTGAGTGCTGGATCTGTCACCCCGTGGAAATGGTGCAGTCCTCACCTTCTGCTTCTTCAAACCTTTACTGTGTACTTCTTCTGTAATGCCAGTTTAGTCAAAATAAAGTTGTTGAACTCAGTCCTGAATAACTGGGAGAAATTCTGCTGCCTAGGGCACATAGGAGGCCAGAGAAGAAGACTAAGGTTTCTTGTTGATCTTTGAATACCTTGGCTGCTGCAGCAATCAGGATACAATCACTTTACTGGAGAAATGCATCCTATAAAATCCTGGAGCTCTAAACAGCTTGAGGAGACTGAGATCTTCCTTCCTTCTCTGGAGCAAAGTAGGAACAAAGAAATCTCAAAGAATTATAGACAAACTGGTGAGATACACACTGGATTAAGATGATAATTTGGGCAGAAAATTGGCTGAATTGGCTGGAACACTCAGCTCAAAGAATTATAATGAGTCTTACGAAGTACAGCTGGTGACTTCTGACATCCCTTGGGCAGATACTGGGGTCAGCACTGTTCGATGTCTTCATTAACAGCCTGGATCACAGGACAGAGTGCACTCTCAGCACGTGTGTGGATGAAAGCTGGCTGCAGGGGGAGTGGTCAATACCCTGGGCAGGGCAGGGCTGCTCTTCAGATGAACCTTATGAACCAGGACAGGCGGCCAATTGGCCAGAAAACAATTTATCAGAAAAGGATTTGGAGATCCTGGTGGACAACATATTGAGCACAAGTCAGGAGCATGCTGGAGTAGAGACAATGGCCAAAACCAGATCAGGCTAAGTGGGAAGGGTGTAGCAAGCAGGGCAAGGGGAGTGACTATTCCCCTCTATTGCTGATGTGTGAGAGCACATCTGGAAGCTGTGTCCAGCTTTGGGCTCCCTGTAGAAAGACATTGACATACTGGTACCAGTCCAATGGAGGCAACCAAGACAAGTAGAGGGCTGGAGCGTATGATGTATGGAGACAAGCCGCAAGAATGGTGCTTGTTTAGTCTTGGGAAGAGAAGGCTGAAGGGGGAGACATATGTCATTGCTGTCTTCAGCTCCAGTGGGCAGTTGTAGGGAAGACATCCCCTGACTCTACTCGGAGGTGTATGGAGTTTGGCTAAAAGGCAACAGGAAATAGTTGTAATGGAGGAAATTAGGAAAAATACTTTAATCTGAGGGTGCTCAGACGGTGGAACTGGAGCGCAGTATGGCTGTGGGATCTTCATTGCTAAAGATATTCAAAGTTAACTGCACAAGGCCATGAGAAATCTGATTAATTGAGAAAACTGCTCAATCTACATAATCTTATGTTTTGATGAGTCTCATCTTGCAAGCACCTAGCAGAAAGCAAACATGAGAAGGAACAAGAGAAGGAGTTTATGTCTGGATGCAAGAACAGGCTGTTTATCAGTCAGGCTGGGGTATCCTGTCCTTCAGAAGCTCCACAAATACACCATTCAAAGTAGATACATTTAGTCAAATTTAGAGAAAAGAAGATGGACCTGACACATCAAGGTGAGTCTTTGAATGACTTATCGTCATGGATTCGCAGATGCAAAACAGGGTGAGCAGTGCCTCTTCAAGGCAATGTATTTTAACTGAAAGTGGTTTTGGATGAAAAACAGCTGTTAATCATATAGAAGAGTCAGACTCAATAAGAAATTGTACTTTTCTGGAAAGAAAACACCTTTAGAACTCCCTGGTGAAAAAACTCACTGCTCTCTGAACTCTTGGAGATGTGGCAAATCCCAGTGTCCAACAAACTGCACATTTCCCTTCTTCTCAGCTGGCCTCAATATGGGTGGCAGGGAGGTGGAAGAGGGTTTTGTGCCACTCCCCACAGCAGGACAGGATGTCTTCTGGAAGAATATAAAGCCCATCTTGTCCTGCTGCCCCATATCCTACAGGAATATCCTTTAGGGAGCTGGTTGGGGTTTAACCCAGCAGGCAGCTAAACGCCACACTGCTGTTCACTCTCTCCTCCCCATGGGATGGGGGAGAAAATTGGAAAAAAGTAAAACTCCTCAGTTGAGATAAAGACAGCTTAATAGGACAGAAAAAGAAGGAGAAATAATAATAATGATAAAAGAACGTACAAAACAAGTGATGCACAATGCTCACCACCTGCTGACCAATGCCTAGCCAGTCCCTGAGCAGCCACCACCACCCCTGGCCAACTCCCTCCAGATTTACTGTTTAATATGTTCAGCATGATGTCATATGTTCTGTAATGTTCCTTTGGCCAGTTGGGGTCAGCTGTCCTGGCTGTGTCCCCTCCCAGCTTTTTGTGTGCCCCCAGCCCCCTCGCTGGCAGAGCATCGTGAGAGGCTGACAAGTCCTTGACTTGGTGTAAGCACTGCTCAGCAACATTGAAACATCACAGTGTTATCAGCATTATTCTCATCCTAAATCCAAATCACAGCACTATACCAGCTACTCGGAAGGAAATGAACTCTATCCCAGCCTAAACCAGGACAGAGCTGAACTAAATGCTCATCTGTCTCTTACTGAAGCTTTGCCCTTTCTTTTATCCTCAAACCCAGCAGGCTGCATTCATGCAGGGGGCCAAGTCCTGAAGTCCTACTTCAGCGGCTCTAGAAAAGCTCTGCAGGAATGAATTCCTGGTTCTCTGTCCTTCAGCATTAAATCCCCACTCTCTTCTTCTTATGTCCCCAATCTGCTGGGGGCCAGAGACTTGGACTGAGATTTCTCCACTGTGCTGCATGCAGGCAGCTCTCAGAGCACTGTCTGGCTGCACAGAGGATGGTGTTGTCTAAAAAAGGGCATTTTCACTATGTGCTGGGCTGGGAGGCAGCTGTAGTCATGCATCGGGGCATGCAGTGGTGACTCTGCAGGATGAATATCCAGACCCAGAGTGCGATGCCCAAGAAGGGGTACAGCGGAGAGACAACTCCTCTGCCTGCAAGGGGACACTGCAGACCCCTTAGGATTTGTGCTCTTTGTCTTGCTGAGTAAGAGCAATGATGTTCCATGATTCATGTGCAGCCACAAAATGTCCTGTGCAATTAATCCACTTTCATTCCGTCTGACACTTCTCCTATCTGCTTCTGTGGCTCTCCCAAGGTGTACTTTGAACTAGGAAATGCCTCTCCCACGTGCTTTGAGTGAGCACACCCTCCCAGAGCTGAAGCACAGCAGACCCTCACCTCCCTGGTGCCTGTCAGCAACTGAGATCCAAATGTTTGCCCAGCCCAGAAACATCCCAGGAGAAATAACCTGAGGTCCAAGGAGACAGAACTTCACAGACCTGGAGGTTTGTCCCTCCCAGGGCAGGTGGAGTTCATGCCTCTGAGCTCACTGAGGTCTCAGCCTGCTTTCTGCCCGTGGGGTGGCTGCTTTAACAATTATTCTGCCACAGATTCCCAGTGCCACCATGGCCATGCTGGTTAGTTGTCTGTAACTGTGCTGAGCTGGTGCTGGAGTTGGGAGCATTCAGAGAACAGGACGTTCCCACCTCCAGGACAGCAGCAAGCACCTCTGCACAGTGCTAGGATGTCAGCCAGACCAGTTCCATCAGAGTTAGCACAGGGACCACTGCACAGACCTGCATTGTGTAGTGAAGAAATGTCCTTAACCTTCTGCATCTTGCAGACGTGAACCAACCATCTCTCACCTCTCTGACACCATTTGGGAGACATCAGAGGGTCCCAGGAACTGGCCTGTGTGAGAGAAGATGAAGGGGCTTGGGATGAAGGGATGTTATTCTCCCTGTGTTGCGTCTCACTCTCAGGACCCACATCTCAGTTCTTCCTCTGTCGTTGCAGCTGAGGAGAGTCACCTCACTACTGCAGCACTGGGACAGCAGCAGAATGGTGCTGAAATGCACTTTCCTTTCCTTGTATGTCACCATGAGGTGATGCAGCTGCTCCCTGCTACACTTTTTATCTCAGAAAGATCTTATCTGAATGACAGTGTGAGCTTTCCCCAGGGACAAAGAGTGTGGGGGAGGGTGATTCTCCTTCAGAAGGTGGAAATTCAGCCCTGAGAAGGGGCACTGGTTGTCCAGATGCACCACCATCATCTGTCTTGGCTGGAACCTGCCACAGCAAGGTTCAGTGAGCTGCAAAGGCCAGCTACCTGCCACATCCCTGTAGAGACCATGCAACTATCAGGCGAAGAGGTGCCAACAAGCTGGGTCCACTTCTCTAAATTGCCCTCCTCTGCCAAACGTCCCTGTCATTGAGGAATAACCTGATGTCTTCAGATGCTGAGATTTCTGCCAGGATTAATCTTCTAGTTGGCAGAGAAGGCCAATGACAAAAGCTTTTGCCAGGAACAGTGGAGAACAATGGTGGTCGATCTGCTATTCAAGCCAGCACTGTTGTCACAGGTGATGGAGAAAGCAATTATACTGCAAACACAACAGGACAGACTAGAGACTGAGATCCTAGCAACCAGATCAGGAAGGGACAGAGTTGGCTTGCATGGCCGTGATGACTACATCTTGCTTCTTAACCCTGCAGCACAATAAAACTCAGCCCAAGTCGGCGCAGGTTCCCTGGTGTGCTAGGGATTCAGCACCTCCCATAGCCCGTAGGAGTTTGCGATTGTGCATAGGACTGGGTCTAGAAGGACTTTTTTTCCATGCACAGTCCTTCTTCTTCCTAAGGCTTTATAAAGAGACTACTGCTTCTCTCAAAGATAGCCCAATGTAGGTGGGGGTCTCTGCACGCAGAGAGCAGGGATTGGACTGGAGACCTCTGGCAGTCTGTCATGACATGAATTATTCTATGAATCTGTGATTTTCAGGCTGTCTGGGGAGAAGAATGATGTTGGAGACCTGATCCCATCAGGAGTGTGTTCGCTCAGCTGCTAACCAGAGAGGAATTGCTTTCTTGGTGTACTATCCCAGCTTTATACTTCATCTGCATCTTTGCTGTAGGAGATGGGAAAATAACGGATTCATTCATAGAGGAAATTCAATTAGGCAGCAGACACAGCCTTGTGAATATTTAAAGGGCTGGAGATGTGCTGTGAAGGGCATTGGTTGGCCAGCTGTGCAGAAAATCCCTTGTAAGTCTTTACTACAATTTTATGAGGCAAGGAGCAACACAGCACTGAAGAGTCAGACCTGTTTTCCTCCAGGAAAGGGACCAGAGCCTGTGGCCTGCTCTGGGGCTGGGATGGGGAGAACATGGGGTCCTAACCTGCGCGCTAGCTGGGCTGGACCATGTTCTTGGCATGACCATGAATGTTAGAGCTTCAGCAGGAAACTCTTCCTGCAGCGGCTTTACCTGCAGAGGCAGCTTGACTGCGTCTTAACTCTTGCCTGTTGAGAGCAGTGCTCACACCGTTCCTGGCTGCTGCTCCCCAGTCAGCACTGGATTTTATGTATTTTTATGCTGTAACCAATGTAACACCTTGCATAGCATCAGGGGACAGGAGGGAGTCCGGATTTGCGGATGGTGGTATTTGCGCTCCTCAGCAGGTCCACGTGAGCAGAGCCCTAGAAAGCACCTTGTCCAACTGCAACCTGATGGATGGATGTAGCCCCCGCCTCTCCGCTAAATAGGGCTGCACACACCTGGGCAGTGCACGGTAGAGCTTGTCCCCTGCTAGGTGAGGCAGGGTGAGATGCAGCCAGCATTAGGGTTCACCTGCCTCTGCAGGCCTCCACAGTAAAGTTCTTGATACAAACTGGAAAGCAGCCCCCACAGGCAGAGGAGAACCTCTTGGTAGCTCTCCATCACCTCTCCTTCACCTTTTCTTTGGAAACTGCAGTTTAGGCTTTTTCCTGAGCTTTTCTATGTGTCTTGCAAGCTCAGGAGAGCAGAAGCTCCCTAGCAAAGGAAAAAAAAAGGCAGCTCTCAAAGGACAACACAGCAGGATCCCCAACATGCACCTGCTACATCCAGCTCCTCTGTCCGACTCATGCCACAAAACAGTGACCCAGGGGAAAACTGTCCCTGCCAAGCAGAGCTCCTCATTGCTGATACAGCACATCTGGGGCACATCCGGAGCCTGGTGAGCTGTACTGCCAGAGCCAACGTGAGGCTTCTTGCTCAGACAGGAGGGATTTGAGAGAAGAAAGTCCCTGCTTTAGTATTTGCTATCAGTGACACACCCAGAAACACCATCATCACACGTCCATGATCAGCCCAGGACCATGGCTTCCTCAAGTAACCGTCACCATGGTGGCACTGGTGGCACCACCATGGGCAGCAGTGGTTGCTTGGTGTGTTCCTGTGAGGACACACGACCCTTAGCACTAATCAGTCATGATTCAAATCTTCTTCAGTAACTTTTAGAAGATATTTTTCAAGCTGTTGGGGTGACTCCACTCATGGGTAAGCATGATTTAAAGGTCAAAACCTTCTGCTGCACAGCAGAAAGCAGCTAGCGAAGCATTACCTTGTGTTTCTGTTTAGGCATCTGGGGTGCAGGTACCAGAAGGCAGTAGCGCAGTACCCCAGCGATCTTCCCAGTGTCTCTGTTTACCCTTCCCCTGTCCTCTGTTCATAGCAGTTTTCAGCCCTGCTGAACTTCTGATTTCGGAGGAAGCCTGTGCACTAATCCCTGACTGACGCTTGCTGCATGTGGACTTTTGTTGTTGTTTGTGATTCTCCCAAGGGAACCAGCTCCAAAGCCGCATTTGTGCTCATAGCTGTGCAGGCACTGATCCATATCTGTATGAGATTATAATACAAGCAGGTACCAGTGTCGGGTGAGACCGGAGGTCCAGCCAGCCCGGCATGCTGTCCCTGAGAGGCCTCTGCAGGGAGAGTCTAGGACATAAGGACAGGACCAGCATGTGGTCCCGCTTTCCCAGAGCACTTTCTCATCCTTCTGAGCCAGACTTCATTTTTTTCCCAGTCTGGACTTACAGGAGAGCTGCATTTTGTGCACAAAGGAGATTTGCTCTCAGTGAAGAAGATCCCATCATGCTAAAAGAGCAGAGCTGTCTGCTTAAATCCTCATTCCAGCAATCCATGTGAGATTTAGTATTTGATATGACAAAGTTCAAATCAGCTGTCATGTTTCTTCTCAGAAATGCCACGGTGCATGAAGTCCTGCCTATGTTGCTCATCCAGATCTACCTGTAGAGCTGTCTGTCAAAGTCTAGCTTTTGAGAAGAATCCTTTGGGATGGAAGGTGCTGGATAATACCATTATTATCTGTTTCTGAAATTAAAATCAGGTGCTCTAGTACTTTGGAGAATTTTGCTGTATTGGCCTTTGAAGAATCATCTCCAAGGTAAATCCTTCTCCAACTGAAACCCAGGATGAACAGACAAATGCTGCCCTTAGCTGGAGAAGGAAATGTCTAGGAAATGGACCTTGACAAAATGAAATAAATAAATGCAGCATTTTCTCCTGGTGTGCAGCTGCTGAAGCAGTGAAAGACGGAGAAATATGAAGGACAGGCTACTGTAACATATGAGCTCTGTCAACAAAAGAAATGTCATGTCAGCCTTGGATGAACACACTCAAATCAACAATGGACATTGGATTGACTCAGCTGGTGTCAGGATGTCCTATTAAGAGATGGATGACTTCAGAGAGAGAATTTCTCAATCCATTTATATGAAGGATTCTCTTCTAAATTCAAAAGGAAGTTCACAGCAGAATTGCTTTAAAATTTACAACCCAGCATCTGTATCTCTTTTGTTTCCCCAGTGAAGCAAGAGGCAGTAAGGTGAAATATTCCCTGAGCATGTCTGGACCTCACACCATTGCTCAGACCCTCCACACTCAGCAGCCCTCCTACTGCTGGGGCCCGTAATTCTTGTCTGTTGCTGTCCCTGGCACTTACTCTGGTTGAGCCAATATAATCCAGGGCTAGATCATCATTTCTGTTGTCGGCTTGGACTCCGGACAGCTATGCCAGGGTGACAGGCCTTGAGAGCTGCAGGTGTCTTTTGTCTAGTCTGGCTTTCCTGTCCTGAAAGCTAAAGTCAGGATAAAATAATTTGCATTGGTAGGCTGGGGAAGGAGGGTGGGAAACCACCACTTATCTCTGACCCGTTGGCTTTTCACGTGTCCTCTTTCTTCTTTTCCAAGCTCCCAGACCACCAGACTTGGTTTTCCACTCTTCCACTGGTGTAAATCAGCATTGATATGCTAAAGACAACTGTCTGAGTTCACAGGGCATTTAGACACCTAAACTTAGGCATCAGTGGTATTCCTCCATCCTCATTTAAGCCCCTTGGGAGCTGGGTTTGTAGTAATCCCAGTCCCTGCTGCAGCATGTGTGCATGGCCAGAAAAGCCCTGACAACACACAGAGCTGCTTGAATCCTCATTCCTGCCTTACCCCACTGGTACTTACATTATCTTTCACCTGAACAGGATAGCCACCAAGTGTGATCACAGGAGAGACAGCAGTCACTCAGGTTTTCATCTGAAGTGAGTGAGACCTTGGTTGGTGTCCTTGTTAGGGTCTAACCTTGAGATGTCCTGGGGTAGCAGCATTCTCCTACCATCCCTTTCCATGGGATAATCACTGCTTACTGGCTGAATGCAGTTTGAGAGTGGTGGGGAGGGGAGGAGAGGCACACCTGGGCTTTTGACCTTGCCCAACGAACACACAAAGGGCTCGTGAGTGGAACCGCTCCAAATGGCCAGCCCATCCTCTTGTTACACTGAGCTTCTTTCCTAGCAGGCAATCCTGGGCCATTCACTTCCAGTCCCTTATCTACCAGCTGCGATCTCAGCACAACCTGGTGCAATATCAGCAGGCCCTTGTCCTCTGGCCACATCCAGTTTTCCTGACTTCACTGGTTTTGTGAGTGGTGCCCCGGCACATACTGAGCTGGACTTCCATGGCCTTGGGAAACTTATAGTGCAGATCTTTCTCCAGCCAGTGCAGGGTGCTGCCCCTGCCATTTCTGTTTATGTTATGTGTTAGCCTAAACCCTGCTGTCTCTGACCTCACTGGGAGAGTGTCTGGTGTTTCCACCAGAATGAGTTTTTCATTCAAGGATGGCTTTAAATAGGGCTGGTCAAAATCACTCTCAGAATCAGTACTTTTGGGAATTTGTCAGACTTTCAGGTTCTTAAAATCTGCTTAGAGTTTCAGATAAAACAGTTTTAAGTCAGATTCAAAAGACATGAACGTAGCTCACTCATCTGCATAATCTCTGGCTTGCTCTTCCTCTGTTAAAAGCTGAAAACTGCCCCTCTGTTGTCAGTAGTCAGAGCGGTTAGTTTTCCTCTGAGTAAAGACTGTTGTAAAGAAGGTATGGAGCACTGCAGTTGTTACCTGATGTTATCTAATAAAAATTGAAGGAAATGCTAAATGGACATCTTCATGGTCTGAGCTGGGTTTGGTTATCCAATATTTGTGTTCCAGATGTGGGTGATGGAACAGAGAGGACACAGTACATCTGCAGGTGAAATGAGGTGGGCAGGGCTGCAGGCTGGTAGAATGTGGGATCAGGATTTGAAAGGCTATAAAGAATAGGCTTCTCTTCTGTTTTCTGTAGAAAAATATCTGAGGCTTCAGAGCTGGCACAAATGCAATTCAGGAAGATCACATTGCTGAGAAAGGAGCACAGAGGGGCTCCGTCCTGTCCCTCAACCTGCACCAGGACGGTGTAGTCCACTTCTGTGTGAGAGATGTACCCAGCACCCTCAAGTCATGTCTGGCCTCCAGCCACAGACATGGCTCTGACCATCACTTGGCCATTAGACAGGCACGTTCACTTCAGGTGTCTGCTGATCTGGAGCTATCCTGAAGCTATGCAGCACTGTCACTTCTCCATGGGCAATGGTGAGACCTCCACCACAAAGAGTGACAGGTCAGCCACAGACAGAGATGGTCACCTGTGTGACATGGGACCTGGGTGTGTGCAGAGACAGCAGCTTCCTCACCAGTGAGTCTCCAGAAATCCATGGCCATGACAGGAACAAGAAGCTGCAGAGATCTCTGGAGGTACCTCCTACAGCTCTTTCCTGTCTGAGGTGTTTACAGCTGGCTGCAAACTTGGAGCTTTAGGTTTCTTTTTCAGAGAAAAAAAATAATAATCCATTTTAAATGCTTGTATGGAAAACACTCTTGTCTTTCCCCCTGCTCCATGGGCTCCCCTTGATCTCTCACCAGTTTCTCATGAAAGATCACCAGAAGAGGGAAGTTGTTGTTCTCACAACCCCATAAGCCAAGCTGCACTCTGAGCTGAGACTAGGCAGTCCTGTGACTAGATCTGCCCAGGAAATAACTTGTGTCCTCAGCCAGATCTTTTCACAATTTGGCATTTCTCTGTCTTGTTTTGCCACTCAGAATGAAGGCAGCCAGTCCCAGGAGCTGCCAGATCTGAAAATGATTATGTGCATGGCTCTTGATACCACTTTTGCCTCACTGTACAGCAGGGGAGGCTTTACCGGCAGTCTAAAGCCAAGCGACAACGTACCACACAGCAGTCGTCACCCTCCCTTAGGAAGGCACCTGGAGGCACGGCCAGCAGCCAGATCCTTGGCTTCTTCCCCGCTGCCTGGGGGGCTGGCTGTGTACTCCCTTCACCCACGCGATAACAGGTTGTTCATAACAACTCGGTTCTTCCTGTAGCTCATCGCCTGTTGTTGCTCTTCGTTGATGTGTGCACAGATGAGACACATCCCCTCTCGTCCTGTGCTCACTGGCGGCAGATGCTGTGAAGGGTTCAGCTTCAATTCTCTCACTCAGTGGCTGGGCACAGGGCTCTGGCTTGCCCAGGTCGGGGGACAGTCCTGGGGATGGGGACAGCTGGCAGCTGTCCATGGCCACGCAGAGACCTGTCACCCAGCGCATCAACCACCTTCAAACCACTCAAGTGTTGGCTTGTAGGCTGTTTGGTGGCTGTAACCCCCTCAGGGAAGCAGAGGGGGTGGTGGGGGCTGTGCTGACCCCTGCGTGCAGGGGGATGGGGTCCCTGCGCGTACGATATCCCCGTCTCTGCTGCTCCCCAGTGCGTTATCTTTCTTTGGTGGTTCCTCTCCTGTGTCTGACACGTTCTTGGGATCTGTTCTCACATTCATATTAGGAAGAAATTTTTCACTGTGAGGGTGGTGAGGCAGTGGCCCAGGTTGCCCAGAGAAGCTGTGGATGCCCCATCCCTGGAGGGGTTCAAGGCCAGGCTGGATGAGGCTTTGGGCAACCTGGGCTAGTGGGAGGTGTCCCTGCCCATGGCAGGGGGTGGCACTGGGTGGGCTTGAAGGTCCCTTCCAACCCAAACCATCCTGTGATTCTATTATTCTACGGCAGTAAGAAACTAGAGCTGACCCACCCCAGGTGAGAGGATGGGGTTTTATAACTGTATGGTTGGTACTTGTGCTGGTGGAGAAACACCCAGGGACTGCCAGGAGCTCCCCACACAGAAGATGTGATGTGAAGGCTGGGCCCTGCTGGCTGGCCTCTCTCGTCTTTACCTTTCTTCCCCAGGGGGCTGACTGTGGAGTGCAGAAAGGAAACACATACAGCAGCTACTCAAGAAAAAAAAATCAAATAAAAAAATGCTGGTGACAATTAATGTATGTTAGAAGTTATGAACTGAAGATAACTGTCAAAATGAAGCATCTGGGAGAATCTGCATCTGGCACAACAAAGGGATAACGAAGCATAAATTTCGAAGTATATAAAGAAATAAATGTGTTCTGAATTTGGGAAGAAGTGAGGTGAATAGTACATGAGGATGATGAACTATTTTCTGGTCTTGACAGCTAAGGATGATGTTAAACTGTATTTGTCATCAGTGAAAATATTTCTATCAGCAGGCACAGAAAACCTGTGCTGAAGAAGCCTGAAAGAGGTGGTTCCCTTGGCCAAGGGTATGAACTCCCAATAGGCCTGGAAATGCTGGGGAGATCGCTAAAGGTCGGAAGAGTTCTAAAGGTCTGCCAAGTGCCTGTAGGCTTGAGAGACTGACCCCAATCACAGAAACACTACAAAGGCTGAGATGAGATTCTGTCAAGAAAGAGGGGGAATATATTTAACACCAGTCAACAACCTTAGAGAAAGTAGATCTCCTCTGACTAACCAGATGTCATTTTTTTTTTAATGATACACAAGATTGACTGATAATGTTACCTACAGAGGTGTGGTAAAGATGGAAACCCACCTTCCCCCAGAATTAATAAAGCCCAGGCCAAGGGGATGAGGGATCCAGCGCCTTTTGAAGAAGGATGTTGAGGGAAGAGGCTCACCACAAGGAGATATTTCTCATGGGGTTCCAAAGGAGTCTGCATTTACTGGGTATTCCAAGGACTTTATTTTGAGTTATATGGTAGGGATATAGATGTAAGAGTTAAAAGACTGGATTAAGAAAGAAGTCTTTGGTTCCCTTCCCAGCTTGGCCACAGGATTTCTTGAAACACTGGGCAAATAATGTCAATTTGCTGTTCTTTCGTTTTGCCAGCTGTACACCAGAAATACGTCTGAATATGAAAGGGGAAGATTAGTGTTTTTGTGTTCCTGGACTGGAGCAGAATATGCTCCACAGCCTGGAAAATGAAAGCAGGGTCATCCATGTTCATTCTTGCTGCATGAAAGGGCACCCCAGTCCCACCTGCGAGCAACAGTGATCTCCAGTCCCACCTTTCCATGAACTAGAGCTGCTGGGGCTTAGTGACACACACGGTGGCTCTACCAGGAATTGTTTGATTGTCCTGGAAATGAGGATCCTGACCTTGTCTTGAGGGTCAGCAAAGAGTAGCAGTAGCCCAAGGCTGTTTCGACAGGGCTCAACCATCTGCAGTCATCTTCCTTAACCGCTGGTCTGCAGAGAGGACCTGTGAGATCTTGAATTTACGTATTGTGTATCCCATGCACTGTTTTATCCCCTGTTCCTTCTGCTGAAGACACTAAAGTTGGCACTTGTAGGTGTGCCCTGCTTTAGGATTTGGGGTAGGACTGGCCTCCTCTAGGTAGGAGTATGCAGTAACTTTATGAAAGAGCCTTTTCTGCTTCCACTTCGACACGTTGTTTGTCATTATCTCAGGGCTGCAAAAGCTTCAGCTCAAGTGACCTTTTAACACAGAATATTTTATTCTTTTTTTTTTTTGTAGCACTCACAAGAGCATACCACAGCTCTGTATTCGCCATGTATGGTATTTTAGTCCCAGTTTCAAGGGTGCTATCCCATAATCTAGTAATGCCAAACTAAACTCTACAAACCTCCCAAAGGTCTGTTTTAAGAATGTACTCCCTTTTCCCACCCACCCGTTAGACCACACTACCCTGGGTTTGGTGCAGGAGGCTTCACACCAGATTTCTGCAGAACACATACGGACATGACAGCTGTCTGCAGCCCGGCACTGCCATGTCTAACACCAGCTGTCCCACATACACGTCATGTACACACCAAATGACATAATTAGCAATCACATTCCCTAATATTTCCAATTCTCACTGTTGGGAACAGCAACACCACTCTGCTTTTTGTCTGCATAATCAAACAATCTGGGCTAACCACAAAGCCGATTCTTTCAGAGCCTGTTTACCCACATAATATCACAGTTTGGAGTTAGTTCTACCTTTTCTTCCTACATAGTTTGTAGCAGCATCAAAAATTGTTTTGCATTTCCTTTGTAGTATTTGTCTCCTTCCCAGGAATTCAACTTCTCCTTTATCATGATAATATTTTTCCTTAGTTCTGCTTTCTCTTTGTCTCCCTGTTTTCTTTCTTGCTTTGTGAGGTTGTGTCCTTAGCAGTATAATTTCTGTCTGAGAGACCCAGGGCAAGATTTATCCAACAGATTTAGATGTTTTCAATGCAAATATTTACTTTTGAGCTGGTCTAGATTCCCTTTATAGTTGACAGAAGCTCTAGGTATTTTAATGTACATTCATCTCATCCTTAGGTAGGCATCTATGTTGGGGTAGATGAATCATGCTCCAGAAGTGTCTGTTCTCTCCTCTGGTTGTCAGGGGCACTGAGGGTGACTTCAGATGTTGTTTTCCACAGTGAGGTGATGTGAATCCTACTCTCTGTATAAGAAACCTTCTCATCCCCGAAATTAGTATTCTGCTTCCCAAAACAATTACTAAATCATCCTCCTAAGATTTTGTTTTACCTCTCAGTCAGCTCATAGTGTCCAGCAGTAGCAATGATCTTCGCGTTGCCTGAGCTGGATTTTAATCTCTTCTGGCTGATGGGGCTTTCTCACTCATGGTTTTTGCACTTTCAGATGCAGTGGGAAGTCCAACACCACTGTCCGGTGCTGAAATAAAAAATAAAGATTTAACACCTATTCAACACGATGGTCTCATCACTGTATGCAGTTATAGCTTGAAAGGTTTCTGCATATGATTTTGTTCCTTCCTTCATCCTTTGTGCTTTTTTTCTGTTTTGTTATTTTCATTCGTTCAGGCTTTTGTAAAACTACGGTGGTTTTTTGCAGGTATTATGCCTCTGTCCAAAGCTGGCACTGTCTATGTTGTTTGGTTTGTTTCTTTTTTAAATATGTGCAACCCTCTCTTCAGCTTCTCACAGGCTTCTCTAATTGTTTATTGTTGTCCTGTCCTTGAAATATTCTCTTTTGATTTTCCTCTGCCCACTCCTTGCATTTTGATAACTCAGTCACCTGCAGTTTAATCATCTTTCCCTCCCAAAGTCCTTAAGACAGTATGACACTCTCTTGCAACCAGTAAACTGTTGCAGTTTTGCTAAATTTAAGTGAGGATCTGGTTTCCTAGGGCTGCATGCCCATTGTAATTGTCTCAAGTTTGGAACTCCGTGACTTACTCTAGAGTTTATACTTTGCAATCTTTCCAGTAGCTCAGTTGACACTTATCTTTTGTACTGCTCTTCTTCAACCAACATCATTGTGTTTTGTTCATTTTTCAAGTATCTCCATTAATCTTCCTGAAAAGACAAACTCTCACTTGAATTTATTCCAATTATCTGCCCCGTTACTGGAGAGCATCACCTGTGCCTTTACCCTTAGCTTCTCCACTCTGCTCTTCTCTCACCAGCCTTTCCTCTATCGTGTGTCTTTTGTGTGCACTTTCTACTCCGACCTCCTTCCCACAACAAAAGAAGGAGGAATTTGCGATGGAAGGAGAAATTATTCATGAATTTAAGATTCTCAGATGAAACAGTATGTCTCAACATCCTAGTGAGCCAGTTGCCTCTCTCTACGCAGCAGAGATGAACAAAAACATTTGCAGTGAGAAGGATTGCAAGTCATGGTCTTCAAGAATAATAGTTATTCCCCCCCCCCCCAAAGTCAGTAACTTTTAGGGATGTTAATAAATAGCATCGTGCAGTCTTGCACTTCATACTGCTACCAAGAGTGAAATATTTTATGTTCATTTATTTAAGAAGTTACATAGCTTAACATGCATTCCCTAGGATTTTTAGTTTGTAAATGTTATTCACATTAAATTATTCATCTTTAATTGATGATTTGTGTCAAGCTCACTTGAATACAAATTAAAATTCAATCAAAATGCATTAAACTAACATTGTTAAATGGGCTTTAAATTAACCATATACAGGGAAAAAAAGTCTATCTAAACTTGCTCTGCTTTTAAAATGGATTTATCAACTAACTGCTATACTGTTCGCAAAGATGTGGAACCAGACAGCTGCTGGTTACCATGTTCTTCAAAACCTGAGAACCAAGAGAAGTCATCCGTGGCCATCTACACTCTTCTGCAGAGCAACTTGACTGCTTTCTTGATAAACATTGCGGCTTTGCCTGCTCTGGGCAATGTTATGAGAACTTGGTGTTTCCAGCCCTCCCTGTGAGTCTCCTTCCTTCACTTGGACTAGGAAAGCTCTGACTCCTCAGGTCCTTACCTGCAAGGATTTATTGTGATTTTTGTAAATATTTTTAGCTTATTAAATTGCAGTATAATTACATCTTAGGTTTACGTGTCATAATTTTATTTCTGTTTTAATTGTTTAAAAAGGGTGGTGGTTTTTTTAATGTTTCATACATGCAACATACGTTGAGTGGGGTCCACTCACATAAATTTTGCACTTGTCAAGACAGGGAGCAACGTTGAAGTCTGCTGTTCAGGAGTTCCCTATGTCAGCGGAAGGAAGCAGGCTCCTCTTGGGACGGTGTGTCCCATCCTGTGGCAGACATGGGAGGCAGATAAAATGGGTCACCCTGGAGAGAGGCCGCTCTCTCCACACCGACTGTTCAGACATGCTCTTCTGCTGGCTTTGGAGTGGCACAGCCACTGGGACCTGGGGCCTGGACCCTGCCTGTCCCTTGGCTCGGAGCCTGCTGTGCTGCAGCAGGTTGCAGGAGGCACCTCGGCGCAGGCACCGAACGGCTGTTAGTGAAGATTTTATCACTTTGCTAGTGGCCGGTCATGGTGCTGTGACCTGGTTCACCTCTGCTGACTCAACTGTTCAAACGGACCTGAGAGTCCATGGCAGCAACTGCCCATGGGTTTGACTGCTTGGTTGACTCAGCAAAATGTTCAGACCATGAAAACCATTTCAGGTTTCTATTTTTTTGTGCCAGACCTCCCCCTCCCCTGCTGCTGCTGGTGGTCCAGCCTCAGAGGTTTTCATGTACAAGAGTCCTTGAGTGGCTGAAGCACGTCGGGGTAGGCATTGGCATTGTGCCGCCCCACGGCCAGTGGACAGAGCCTTTTTAGTTACAGGTTACAAACTGACAGCGATTGTGAGCCTGCAGACTGGGGGATATTGGGTCAAACACAAAAATCTGGCCAGCGTCATCTCACCTATAACGCGGCCACAGCAAGCTGACACAAAGCACCTGCTGAAGTGGAAAAGACTCTGCTATGCGTGACAAGCCCTTCAGGAGTTCTGTTTCAGAAAGTGTCCCCGCTTGCAAAAGATGGGAGTAAATGAAATACCTTGTTCAGAATTACTGGTCTCTATAAGTAGACTTTCCTTTGCACAAAAATCCCGATGCTTTTATCTAAACCTGCTCGTGAAGGTCTGTAGATCTTGTCTTAGGAGGATTTATTTCTCTATAACACCTTGCATGCTCCATTCTTCATGTTCTTTGGGAATTCAAAGGAAGAAAATGTTTTGAAGGAGATAGGAAGTAACTCTATTGGATAATTTTGGTGCTTAATTAGCTGATAATGTCTTCTCAATGTGGCAACCTGTATTCTTTGTCAAATGAGAAGCCTCTTCAAAGAGGTTAATTTGGGAATATTTTGTAATAAAGATGAATATTTGTATAACAAAATCAGTATATCTGTGTCCCATGAGACAGATACTTTAGCAAGGTCACCGAATGCTGTAATTGCTTACTAAAGGAAGGAGCGATCTATGTGTAAACATTAGTTATTTTAATTGGGGAATTACTTAGTTATCTGACAGTGCTTAAGCAATTTTCTCATGAAACTCAGAAAGACCAGAGAAACCTCTGCAAAGATAATTAAGATGAGACAATGCCTCCTTTAACGATCATTCACAATTTAGATTTTCTTTAATAATTAATTGTGCTCAGAAAGATTATTTTGAGAGCTGGTGGACTTTGCACATAACAAAAGGGCCTGATTTAATGCAGAGCATCAACTGCCTGTTAGGATCTGAGAGAAGTGAAGGCAGATCTCAGAAAATAGCACAAACATGGAAAAAGTCCCATTTTAAGGATGTTCCAAGAATTTCTTGCAAAAGCTGCGCTCACCACACTCCTCCGCACTTCTTATAAACCAGTGACAGGACAGACTAACCACAGAAATTTTGGTCAAATTTGCACACCTCTGGGAAGAGAGGGAAAGAATTCTGCCCCTCTTCAACATGCAGAAGCACCAATGCACAGAAAGGTGAAGGTCATCTTTCAAAACAGAGACTAAGTCAGGGACCGAAACGAGGAGTCCTGCCTTTCCTGGGAGATGAGCCTCAGCTGACAAAAGGAACAGGATCCGGATGTCCTGTCTGTTGAAGGATGCACCATTAGCTGCATTTTGTACGCCAAATTTCACATCACAATAAATTTCATTCTCATTCATTGCAGTCCAACAACCTTATGCCAATCACTTCATTGCCAAAAATATGACCTGGGCCAAACCTTTGCTTGAAGGTCCTAGTGACCGTGTACAGTGGCTCTGCATCTTCCTTCATTATGCTGCAAAGCTCCTGGATCTTGGCAAGGCAGAGAACAGCCTGGCTTCCAAGGTAAAGTCCCCAAGTAATGCACAGGAAAGGGTCCCTCGAGGAGGAGCAGGCTTGGCTGGGAGCTGCTGGCCCTGGGAGAGCCATGGGTGTTGCAGCTCTTGTCTTCCATCCAGGGATGGATCCACCACGATCGCTGCTGTGGGTGAGCAGCCTCGCCAGAGGCAGTTCATGCCTTCACAGAGGCTGCTGGGTAAAGAGCATAACGGTGTGGGGATGTTCTCTAATAAGGAGGCAGTTTGTGGTGTCTGATAAGAACTACTTTACGACAGAACATAATCTACTGTAACACTTTATTATGCCTAATGCAATGGGAGAGTAAACAGGGCTGACGAGAATTAAAATCAATTGCATTCTCTTCTCAATAGCGATATCAGTTTGTCGGTAATTACTTGTTTGTTGTCTTCATTGTGAATCCGAACAATTCCAAGGTTGTTAATGCTCCGAGAGAGAAAATGAAATTACATATTCAATTTATTCTGCGCAGAAACAAATTACCAAGAAGAAAAGAGAGGATTTATTTGCATTCCTGCGGTGGAGTTGGTGACATCCTCTCTAATGGAGCTGCCTTCCTGCCGGGTCCCCGGGGACTTGGCAGTCGCCTCCCAACCGTGGTGGCTTCCTGCCTGGGAGCTTCACTGGTGCCCAGCTTTCTGGAGCTGTCTGGGGCTGGGCTCTGCATCCCTTGCCCCTTTTGTGCAGGGAGGAGAGGCTGCTTGGGGGTCCCTGCAAGCACAGTGCCCGTGTCTGACGCAGTGTGGTGAAACCAGCCTATACTCAAGTCATGTCACCATATCCAAAGAGACACAGCTGGGACTTTGACCCAGATGTGGTTTGTCATGTCCAGAGCAGCCCAAACCCGCTTCCCATTACACTGGTATGATGACTTCAGAAGGACTTTCTGATTTTCTACAGGAGTAAACGTGTGGGGATACAGGGACAAGGGCGAGTGTTTCTGCAATAAAGTATCTGAATTAGTTTAAGCTCTTTACTGCAGGAAATGGTTATCTTTACCCAGTTTAATTTCTACAATGCTTAAATTTACCTTTCTGCAAATCTGACTTAAATATTAATTATGCTTTGCCTTTCTACTGCCTTTCATCTGATGATCTTAAATGTACCACTGGAAGAAAAAATGGTTGGGGGTGTGGAGATTTCTTTTAACATCTTATAGATGCCAAAAGGCAACAAATCATTAGATGGACCTGCTTCCACTCAAAAACCTGGAGGCTGCGTTTCACCCTCTTGGTGCCAAGGTCCAGCCTCAGCGAGCCTGTCGTATGGTCTGATGAGCAATGCAGAAGAGGACATCTCAGCTGAGGAGGGCACAGCGCTTTAACAGCGCGTCTTGTAATTAAATATGGATGTTGTTTGAGCTGAGATGTAATTGAGTGAGACACCCAGTGAAAAGGTGTCTGTTCCAGAGAGAAGGTCATTTGTTTGGTGACCAGGAGCAGAGAGTTGGTTTGTAATGAGACTCAGGACAGCTTTCAACCTGTTTGGCAGGAAAAGTCAGTGTGCAGAGCAGCAAGAAGCAGTCAGAGAGAGGAACAGATATTCCTCTGGGAGGGAGAAAAGGTGTTAACATGTCACACAGCGGGGGGAAGGAGCTGGATACCAGCACGCCCGAGGCAGAGGGACAGGGATTACACTCCTTAGGGTCAGTGCCCAGGAATGAACTCATAGCACCTACCATCTACGGACGGGATGGGAGGAAGGTGACATGGTGCATTGTTAAGAAAGGACACATCATTTCCATGCTGGCAGAAAGGTTGTTCCTCTGGACAAGGCCCATCAGAGCAAGAGGGAATGTGTGTATATGCAGGGGCAACGCCAACAGGACTCGGAGCCTTTGCATCTGCAGCTGTGGCTGGACTGGGACTTGGCTAGAGAGGAGAGGTGCCAATAGCCACCTGTGCTAGCCAAGCTGCTCCCAGCAGAGAGAAAAGCTTAGCCTTGCTCCTACACTGATGGCAGATACGTGCCCAATCGCTGCTGAATCACACCCTCTGTCCCTTTCGCAATGGTCTCGCTCCTGGACCCGTACTGATGCCCATGCTCTTGGGACCTCTGGATAGCTGTGGTTGCTCTTTGTACCCTCTCTTGGTGCAGTGACTTGTGGGAATTGATGATCCGTTGACTAAGCAGAGAGCTCTTGATGGCCTGAGCCTCGTCAGGTGCTTGCATTGATCCAGGCACAGCGAGCAGCACAACCCTGAGGTTGGAGTGGCTGTTAAAGCAAAGCAGCTGCAACGCATTGAGTCTGCTCCAGGCCCGGGAAAATGACAAAAAGGGAACGTTTGCCAGAAAAGAATGTAGAACTAAGTGGGGAAAATACATTTTAATGAAATGCAAATATGTTTCCCAGCATCTAGGAGAGAATTAAAAGCATAAATAAATAAATGAAAACTGGGAGCAAGCATTTGGCACCAGACTTGAAGCTCTGCTTAAAGGGACAGTCCCAGCCCGTTCTGCTTGGGCAGAATTCTGCCCGTCCTCCTGCCACCGTGCTGCACAGGGCATCGGAGCAGCCACTGCTACTGATTTTGCAGCTTGTTATATCTGTTGCCAGCATCACACTTCTGAGGACTCTTTCTATCCTGGTTTGACTTTAAGATGTGGCTTAAGTAAGTCTTGCAGGCTCAAGCAGGCAGAGGAAAAGCCAATACACATTCTCCCACCATGAGTTCACCCATAGGTCCTTCCAACAACGTTTGCTGCGAGTTTGATGCGAGCCCAGCTCTATGTTTCCATGGTACATCATTAGCAGGGCTCTGTGTGGTTCCCCACCTCCATCCCATTTCCAGAGCTTGGCCAGCACCGCAGATGAAGCCATTTGTTCCCTTCTCTCTTTTATGGGTATTTAGCCTCTTTCTCTCCCCGGACAGATGACTGGCTCATGCACTGCCCATGCCTCTGGGCTCAGCAAGGGCAGCAGGATGCTCCTGTCCCTGCTGCACCTGCCCAGAGCCTGGCTGCTGGACTGGGAGGCAAGGCAGGAGCTGGAGGAGGGAGAAATCCTCTCCTGCAGCCTGGCAGGGGCATGCTGGAAGCCAGAAGTGCTTATTTCTCAGTGTAGCTCCTGTGCAAATGTTTTGCCTCTTCTGCCCTGATTCAGCACTCCTGCAAACTCCATGAGGCGCCTCTGTGGAACTTGAGGCCCAAATAACTTTGCAAGTGTTATTTTCCTGAGCAACATTATTCTCATTTAAGACTACCCTGTGAGCATAAAAATCTCTCATAATGATTTCCCCGTCAGCTGTTTCTTTTCAAGACCTTTTTCTCCTTCCTAGAAATGCGTGACACACTATGGAAATTATGTAAAGCTCCTGCTCTCTGTGGCTATGAATAGTGGTTTCTATTCTGTGTTGGTTTATATTTGGGTTTTATAATCACACCCATATTTTAAGTTTAACCAAGGCACAATTTCTCTAACAAGGGCAGCAAACAAAGGGAAGGAGTTTGAGCTGAGCAAACGAGTGCAGTAGTGTATCCTTCACTTTCTTAATGCTTCCCTGCTCCAGATTATTCCCTGCGTGTTCCATTTAGACAACGTATACAAATGATTTGTAGGAGTTATTCACCCTCAAAACATAATAACACAGCAGGGCTGTGCGGCTCGTAGCTCCGTGCCTGCTCGTTTCAGAGCAGCTACACGCTTTTGTGTGGAACTCTCGCCCATTTGTTCTTTATTAAAAAGAAAATTAGCATGAAACCCAGCTCTCCGCTTAATAGTCTCCAAAACTGCCTAGCAAATACTTTTGTTAAACCAATACAAATCTCTGCTGTAATTCCACTTTCCTAAATGGAAGAGGCGCATGGCGTAAATTTAAACGTTGACTGTGACCAGGGAGAAAACAAGGTAACTGTGCTCGAGGTTTGTGCGTTATTGGTGCGAAGCAAGAAGCGGCTCTCTGAGCTAATGGGAGCAGGAAGGAAGCGAGGGCTGGAAGCTGGAAAATAGCATCTTCCAGAGCATGCCCTTTCTATTTCGGCTGCTGGGATTTTATGTGTGGGCAGAGAGCATTTTGTGGCACTTCAGAAGGTTTTTGCTAGGTGTGCTGTAACAATGACCATTCTCCAGCAAACCAGCCTGCATCCTGGTGAAGTCCATCCGTAGATATCTGAGTCTGGGCTAAAGGCTCATTGCACTGTGTGTCACCAGAAAAAAAAAAACCTCAAGCAGTCTTTCTGCAAAGGCAAAAACTGAAACTGGCCAGGGAGAACAGGGCATCAGTCTTGGGGCTAAAGCTACTCAGCTGCACCGAGGATGCCAGATTACACGAATTTTTTGATATGGAAAATGGCTTGTGATGCTCCAGAAGGCTGCATGGCCTTACATGCCCCTGGGGGCTTCAAGTCTCAGGTCTTCACTAGCCACTGAGGCTATGGGAATACTTTTCATTTTTTGAATCCTAAATAAATGTCATCTGTCCAAAGCCTGTAGGACAGAGAATAAGTGTCCACTTCAAACAGTTTGGACATTTTTGCTGGGAATTTCAGTTTTGTAAGGAACTGGTTTGTAAAAGAAGAACAATTTAATGAAAAACTCCTTTCATCGAGTTTTTTTTCTTTCTATTTTTTTGCCATAACAAAATTAAAAATCTGAAAAAGAACTTTGTGTTTTCTTGGTCAAAGTTTAAAGCCAAATGTGATTTGGTTGTGCTTTTTCTCATGGTTTTGGTCAGAAAGTGACAAGCTACTGTCTTCATTAAAACTGAAATTTTTCAATTTTAATTGAAAGCTGGGCCTTGGGAGGACTCACTCATTTTAATGATACTTTTACAAGGATACATCTCTCAGGACCTAATTCTGCATATTAATGCTGACAGAAGACAAAGCACTTTGCAGCATTTAACCTGCCTCTGCTGCTTTACGCTTGGATTTTCTGCTGTGGCATGGTCAAATAAATCCCTTTATAAAAGCCAGTGCCCAGCCAGGTTGTCTCCCTCACTCCTGCTTTGACACAAAGGTGACACTGGGTCTTTGAAAACCCATTTTGGGATGTCTGGTGAACATATTCCTCATTTCTCTTCCCTTGAGTAAGGGCAATACTTGACCTGAGACGAGACCTTGCAGGTCAAGTGTTGTCCTGAACCCCTCTGCCTTTGCTGTATTTGGCTCAGGATGTTGACCTTGCCTCTGCCCAGTGCTAAAATCTGAAAGTGTCACTAAATGTAGATACTGAACCAGATGGATTTGGAGCAGGAATCTGGGAGGGCAAGGAACAAGGTCCAAGGCGGTTAAATGAGGAGGAATAACTAAGAGATGGAGTTCCTTCTCCTCATGCACAGCTCACACCCAGCTCAAGTTCTCCTTCTTCGCTGGAGACTTGTCTTAGTGGCAGGTTTTGGCATGCAGAAAACACCAGATGAGCTGTGAAGATGCAGTGGTGAGGATGAGAAATGGGTGGCCAGGCAAGGACATGGCATCTCCTCTCCTTGCAGCCAGCGCACAAGGGGCTGGCATTCCTGCCTGCTGCTGGTCCTGGTTGTCCCTGGGCCCTGAGATCCAGCTGTGTGGGTGTCCTGTACGTGAAGAGAGAATGGAGCAGAGGGTCTGTTGCTCAGGAGCCACAGAGCACATTTTGTCAGGAGGTATGTCATAACCCAGCAGAGAAAACGAACCAGCAGTCGCCTTGATGCTTGTGTTAATGACATGAGTGTCACCATTCCCTAGCAAAGGCACCTCGTCAGGGGAGAATGATGAATATGTGTTTTCAGATGGCTCATTATGTGGTTTGCAGAAAACCCAGTGCAGTTTAATGAGCAGGTTTATTAGATGGGGAGAGCCACCACATCCTGCAAGTTCCAGGTCTGCCCAGGACAGCCGGGAGGTGACAGGGACAGCTGGAGCCTGGGCAGCCCCAAGCTGTGTCGAGGCAAAGTCTCTATTCCAGAGCCTCCTCCGTGGTGCAGCTCAGCTACTGCAGATGTGGCAGAAGCATGGAGAGGTGGAGAACATGGATGGATACGGTGGCGGCAGGTGGCCAGTTGTTTCATTTCCCCTTTGGGCTGAAGCTCTTCAGGTTGGTTCTTTCTGTCTGAATGCCTACGGCACATCCAAGGCAAAATCCTCACTGCACGGTTTCAACCCGGGTGCTGCCTCTGATGTGTCAGGCAGGAAGGTCCTGCTCGGGGCCATGGAAGTGTTGATGACTGAGGATGCAGCAGGCACGTCAAGTTGTGTTGCACATGGGAAGGCACTGCCCCAGGAAATACAGGGACATGGAAATTTATTGCTACCTTTACTCCGCTGGCTCTGAGCACTGCAGCCTTTGCTGCAATTCCTGATCCCTCTCTGCTTGAGTTTCAGCCACTTCCCACTTGTCCAGTATGTCCCACAAAGTCTTTGGGGGCAGCCCACCCAACATCAGAGAGAGGCAGACCTTTCTACTGCACAAAGATCCCACCTGCCCTCCTATCTGCTGCGGGCCTCAGGGTACCCCCACCTGCACCGCTGTGACCTGTGGTTCTGCTCCAGCCCTGACTGTTAGCAGAGGCTCAGGCTGGGCAAGCTCGCAGCAGCCTGCCTGTTTCTCAGTATTTACGAACTCTAAGCCACAAGGGTAGAAGATGTTTCCTCTATTCCTTCACAACAGGCAGGGGAGCTCCCAGCGACGGCTGCTATTAGGGAGTGAAGAATGTGATCACTGAACGTATTTCCACTCATTATTTCTGTGCTTTTTGGACTGTAGCAGATGGATCTTCATTAAGGTGAATGCAAGTTTTAGGATGAAGCTGCTTTCATTGTTAAAATGGATCTTCCAGTAACCCCAGGAAACAGGAAAGTGAGAAATATAATGGCAAAATAAAGATGCCTTTAACCAAACAGTAGAACTGTATTTCCTGCTCTTGAAAGGCCACGCACGGCAAGCGGGAAGCAGATCCCAAGAGGCTCTGGGTTAGGTTGAGTAACTGGATAGGGAGGGTAAATCGCAGCTGAACAGGTATCTACAGGATGAGCACAAAATCCTCCCCCCCCTCCAGAAAATCACATTTACTGGGCTTATCCTCAGGACAGAAACCCCAGGACGCCTGGCTGTTTGCTAAGGGTCCATGGCTAGTGGCCAGGGGGAACAGGCAGTTTGCCGAGGACGGCTTGGGAATTCAAACATGAGCTGGAAAATGTCCTTAGAAACTGGGCTGGGCAGAGGGAGGGAGAGTCGCTCCTCACTGTGCAGTGTTCCTTAAGGCACCTGGACACTTCTTTGGGTTTGATGTCTTGTGAGCAAAAGTGGCCACGCCAGGAGCAGCCTGAGACATGGGTAATGCAGGATGCCTGAAGGCTGAGGGTCCGAGAGCAGCTCAGGCTTGGGGCTGGCACCCAAGGACAGGCAGCTCTGGAGCCTCAAGCCTCAGCCTGAAGACACCCTTCTGGTCTGGGCTAGCTGGTTTGGAAACAACCCTTCCTTGCCACCTGACAAGGAAAATGGGTCGTGCCAGGGATCCCCTTGCCCACATAAGGGCAGAGAGGAGGGGAACACCAGGGTGACCCAGAGTGACAGGGAAATGACAGCCACAGCCATGTCCCAGTACTGTGGGGGTCACTTTCTCCTGGGAGTTTTATCATTTTGTGGGTTTTGTCATTTCATCATTGTCAGTGCAGGCTGACCCTTGCAGGTGGACAGATGCAGCCTGGCCACAGCAGAGGATCCAGATCCTGCTCCCCTGTTGGTGCCAGGACAAGATGGAGAATCACAGAATTGCACAGTTTGGGTTGGGAGGGACCTTTAAACCTTCTCTAGTCCAAGCCCCCTGCAATGAACAGGGACATCTTCAACTAATCAGGCTGCTCAGAGCCCTGTCTGACCTGACCCTGAATGTTTCCAGAGATGGGGCATCTACCACCTCTCTGGGCAACCTGTGCCGGTGTTTCACCACCAGCATTGTGGAAAATTTCTTCCTTATATCTAGTCTAAATCTACTCTCTTTCACACATGAACTGTTCTCCTTGCACTCTCCAAGAAGACTGACTAGCAAAGACACTGAACAGTCCCCTGCTCCAGACATTATGTGTTTAAATGCCACCGAGTTGCCCTCCCAGGATGGCAGAGCAGAGAAGCTCTCTCCTTCAGCAAGAGATGGGCTTGGCTGGTCCCTGGAGGAATGTGTTTTGCAGCCGCTGTCACACTAATTGCCCAGCAGCCCAGCTGTGTGGCCTCCTGGCGTGTTTTCAATCCACTCACCGAGCTGCTCTGGGTTTTGTTTCAGTTCAGGATCCTTTGGCAGCTCTGTTATTTTGTACTCTGCATGTGCCACTCTTTGTAAACTGGAACTGCTCCGTGTTGAGATAGAGGCTGGTAAATACTGTAATCACATGTGGCTGTCTGAAGAAAGAAATTTGGAACTAGGTTTTTTTTTTTTTCCTTTTCTTTTCTTAAGTGTCACATCTTGTACTGTTTTAACTCTCCTTTCCATGGCCTCGTTGCCTCATTGGAAACACCTGCTGAGGCAGAAGGGAGGGGGAATGAGGATGATTTGCAAGTCACATACAGCTCTGAGGACAGAGAACTTGACAGAGTAGGTAGGTCTCTGTAATAAACTGTGTCCTGCAGGAAATCCTCCCCCTGAAGGACGTCCCTGAGGTCTGGAGACACCGGCCCCGCAGGCACTTTGTTAGCAGCGATTTCCCAGGCCAGGGCTGGCCAGCTGTGCCAGCAGTGGAGGATGTGCTGCCATGCCCAGACACCTCCACATGGGTGCCCTATCGATTGTTCACCTCTCGGTGATTTCTAGGAGCAGGCGAATTTTATTCATCTGGCTGCAGAGAGAAAATGAGCTACCTACAGAGCTCAGCATCTTGCTGCATCTGTCAGGAACCTTCCTGTTTTCTACCCATCGTTCAAACTCAGCTTTCACTCCTCTCTGGAGTTTAAACCTCCTTAGCACTATCCCAACGATGGGTGTCAAGTCGCACATAAACACAATGGTTGCCCCCACACTTTAGTCACCTCTTTAGGATCTGTTTTCCTTCTTATTAATTGTCCCGCATTTTATTTTCTCATTTATCCCCAGCTTGGTAAGAAAGGAAAGCCTTTGAACAGGGTGCTGACTAAATACTTCTGGATCTTGTACATTTGCCTGCTTTGTTTTGATCCCATTGCACGGAAGGATCAAAAGGGAACAAGTTTAATCGTGGAAGATGACAGCACCAACACTGAAAGCTCTGGGAATGTTACCTCAGAGGCACAACCTCACTCGGGAAGCTGTAAACATCCCTTTCAACTCCTAAAATAATGAAGGTGCCTGACACTTCCTTGTCCTCTTTGATCTTTGCCAGCAGTTTCAACTCTGTGTGTGATGGTGCTGGTGGGTGGGATGTGACTTGTCAGAAGCATGAAATAGGGACCAGGGTGGGAGAAGGCGAAGAGCCAGGGTCCAGCTCTGGGCTCTCCCTCTCCTGACCGCACTGGAGAGGGACCATCCCCTCAGAGGAGGAACCTTCCTAGTGAACGAGCCTCAGACCATCAGTCTCAGGGATCCAGGCTCCCCACAGGTGATATCACATCCGAGGCAAAGAAAAAGAGCCATGAAGGCTGTTGTCCCACGTCCCTGTATTGTCAGGGTTACTCTGAGGCAAAAAGCACAGTGGAAGATGCTCGTTCCTTCCTTGTCGCAGAAAGACAACAAATGAAAACAAGACCCACAGCACCTGCCAAGATGCAAACCAGGGTGGTCTGGGGCTGAAATGGAGCTGGTTATGAGCACTGTGAGGTGGGAGCAGGGGAAGCCTGGGCTGGGGGTAACACCGGCCAAGGGAGCAGGACACCTCTGCCCCAGGACAAAGAGGGGGGAACGTCAGCCCAGACAGAAGGCGATGCTCAGAGCAGCTCCACATTGCTCCCTGAAGCAAAGGAGGCAGTGAACTAATTTTCACAAGCCGATAAACTACATCTGGGTAGAAGCAGGGCAGCCCTGGCAGCAGTGGAAAGTGCTGGCTGCAGGGATGATGGTTATTAACGACCGACTGTTCCTCTACAGGTGGAAAATTCTTTCTGTGGTATTCTGACAATAAAACCCAGTGCTGATCTAAAGGAAAACTCCCCCCGGGGGGTACTCAAGCTCGAGCACCCAGGCCGGCTCTGGCTCTGCTCACCCTTCCTTGCAAATCTCTGCAGCAGTCTGGGAGGAGGGAGCCGGGACTTCAGCACCGCAGACTCATCTCGAGACACTACTTCTTTTGTTAAAAGGGAACAACTCTCATCTCCTCCCAGCAGGATTCAGCCCCTGTGCCTCCAGGTGAGATATTTGTGAGCTCATTAGCAAAGCCCTGAGGTCTAGCTCATAAGTGCTGCTTGCTGTTCCAGCATGGGAAATCAGGCTGCCTTTCTCAGCAGATACCTTTATTAAATCAAGCTGTGACCTTCGGGATGCTTAGGCAGACACAGGCTTCCACTCTCTGCACACAGCAGAAGTGGGTGTCTGCTAATTGCTTCCCCCGCGGGTCCTCACACCAAGGGTTATCATTTTTCCCTCCACTTAACAGTAGTTAGAGAGGAGCTGAGCTGCAAATTCCTGGGCTGCTGCTTTGCCCCCTGCCCGGAGTGCCAACCAGGAAAACGTCCTTGCTCTGTCTCAGGTATTTCCGATAAAGCTAACAGTTGTGCTTTGCCTGCAGTGGTGTCGGTGAGCAGAACGATGCTCAGCTGGGAGGTCAAAGCATGCTGCATCTCACAAGCGTCCTGGTCCTGAAACAAACCCTCCTTGGATCCAGGGCATGACCCTCTGAATGTGGCCTCAGTGGCTGAATTGCTCCGTGGTACCCGAGTGTCGCACACAGGTGGCACATGTAGGTGCCATGGCAGGTGGGTTTTTAAGGACCAGCATGTAGGGAACAGGACAGAGTGGATGGGTGCTCCTGGAGCAGCGGCTCCCATGAGCAGGATGGGAGGTGGGAGGGTTTCTGCAAGCTGTGACCCTGCAGGGCAGCCCGGAGGAGCAGCAGCCAGGGAGGGAAACACTGATGTGGCTTGTGGCAGCTGTGAAAAAGCCTGGTGTTACCAAACTTCTATGATTAACAGAAATGTTTCACCCCTCTGCATCCAGCCAGTGTCTGTTTTAATCTTCTGGCTGGTTTGATTGCAAACGGTAACCCCTGAAACCATGGCTCTCCGCCAGCTCCATCTTTCAGAGACTCGCTCCTGATGCATCGTGGCTGCTGGGTGAGAGATGGTGTCACTTCCCATTACTTCAGCCATTCACCATAAATGATATCAGACGTGTCATGCACGGCCGCCTTTCTCTTGGCATTTAGCAATACAAGCCCGCCTTTGCCTGCAGAGGACCTGGCATTATTCCTCGCCTCGTTGCTGGCTTGAGCTGGTCATGGCTCTTTGTGACTCAGTTTCCCCACTGCAGATTAAACCCAACTCCTTTGCTAGCAAAACGTGTCAACCACAGAAAATTGCTGCACATGGGCAAGGGGTTGCCGTTCTGCCACAGAGATTAAGAGAACTGGTCAAAAATTAACAGTTGTTGGGGAAAAGTGTTCCGGTGTGTTTCTCTTTTACCAAGTTCAGATTCTCCGTATTTCCTGTGTGAGGATATTTTTTGGGGTGAGAATTTTTTTACATTTTTATTTTAAGTACAAATAAATTCTTTTTTCCCCTTTTTGAAATTTTGCTTTCCACTGTTCTATTTTTCTGCAAAACTTTGCCAGCATTGGAGGGCTGTCAGATTTGTGCAGTTTCAAAGCTTTCTTGTCACACTGCCACTACACAACAGTGAGGATTTGGAAAAGGAGAAAGGGGCAAAAAATAGGGGAACACTTTCCACTAGCAGAGTAAATGGGTGAGGAAAAGATATTTAAAATATAGCTTCAAAGAAATGTAGAATTAAAAATAAATACAGCAATCATACTTATTTTTCAGAAGTTTTTGCCTTGAAAAATATGGATAACCAGCCTCAAGAACAAGGTGCTCCAGCAGATCACAGCCCTCCACAGCTCGGAAAAGGTCCTTTGCAGATGGGTTCATTAGTCATTTTGAAAGAAGTAAAACTATTTACCTGAGAAATCTTCCTGTCTTGATGTTCTGGTTTGCAAATTGTGTCTGCATGTGACTCTGCAGGTGCAAACAGCATCCTCTAGAACAGCCCTGGCAAGAACCAGCTCCAGCTACACTGAACAGCTTTTGGGTCTGGGTGGTCTTTTCTTTTCCCTTTTCCCTTTTCCCTTTTCCCTTTTCCCTTTTCCCTTTTCCCTTTTCCCTTTTCCCTTTTCCCTTTTCCCTTTTCTTTCCAACCTCTCTCAGGGAGCTATGTTTCTGATGAGCCAGTGCTCGGAGCACCTATCAATCCCCGTGGCTCTCACTGCTGAACCTCAGCTGCTGCTTCCTGCAGGAGCAGATCTGTTTCTGGCCCCTTCCAGGTTTTCCCTGCTCAGTGACTGGCTTGCATTGGCAGCGCTTTATGAAACCCAGTCTTTCTAGGAGCTGCTGTCTTTAACAGCGACCACAGCAGCTGCTTCTCCATTCTCCTTCTGATTTACCAGGAGTTTCATCTGGCATCGTCTGTCGCTCTGCAGATATCCACTGCTGTAGTTAACACTAAGTTTCCACAATTATCTACAGCTCCATGAATGCCCCTCACAATGTGTTTACAGACACTAGGAACAGTCCTGTTTCTGGTTTTTGGCAGAACCTTTATTTCCATTAAGTAACCAATGTGCGGATGGCACCATGTGGCAGGCGAGCATTTTATAAACGATGGGGCAGTTGTGTGTGTCTTGTGACTCGTTTCAAGTCTGTTTACAAGCTCATCTTCCAAATGAGTATGAAAAAAAACTCCTTTTCCAGGAGTGGTCTCCATCATCCTGATGTTTTTTAGCTACTCCTCTTCCAGCGTGTGCTGGCATACAGAAATATTCTGGCTGTGGGAGCTTTCCCTTCAAGTCTATAGCCCTTCATTGCTCACAAACTTTTTTTTCCTCTGTTACTGATGCCAATCATTTTTGTATTGCCAGCTATGTGGAGAGGCTGTGCCCCTGCTCAGCACACGCTGGCTGTGCAGGCAGAGCCATGGGGCAGGGCAGTGGGGAGGCAGGCAGAGGTCCTGCGGGTGGCTGGGACCTGCCGGAAGGAGTGATGGAGTTGCAGACGCAGCACCCAAGGGCAGCGGGCACAGGACGGGAGGGAGGGATGCTGTCTGACTGCATGGCTCTCTCTGTTCCTGCTTCCCCTGGCCTGTGGGGAGCTGGGAGACCCCTCCGGCACTGCTCTGCCTGGATAGCCCTGGAGAGAGAGCCTTGCCATCCTTGATTCATGATCACAGGTGACTGGCACATCTCCTGGCACTGTTTTCTGGCAACTCTTCCTTTGTCAGATATCTTCTAGCAACATTTAATTAACAGCCCCAAGCCACCTGTAATATACAGCTTCACCTTGATTCACGCAGTATATCATGTACGCTCTCTAAGTGCTCGGTGGCAGCGAGAGGGTGATCCGTGGCAGAGAGGTGAACCCCAGTCACCTCCTCTCGGCTTCCCCCGGGTCTCACAAGAGTCCCCTTGCCTGAGGACAGCACACACACCAGGGATGGGCTCCCGAGAGGAACAGGGTGGGTGTCTTCCCCACAAATGCCTTGTGAAACACGAAGAGCTCCCTGAGTGCAAGTGAATGCTGCAGGCAGGTGTTTATTCTCTGAAACACCCACAGCTTGGTATCACCTCTGCCTTTACAGGGGCTGAGAGCTCTGAGGGTTCATCCATCACCGCTGTCCCCAGAGGGGTCACAGGTGTCTGGCTTGTCCTGTCCCCTGCTCCCTCAGTGCCATCCTAAACAGCTTTTCTCTTTCTCTCCCTCTGAGCATCAGTGGCTCAGGGGACCTGAAGAGCAGTCCGTGCTGTGACCTTGGGTCTCTAGAAGACAGCACATCCTCTGTCCCTGTCCCCAGGCTGATGGTGGGTATTTGCTGTGGGGACAGCTATGAACTTGTGCAGCTACTGCTGCCCATCCCTCCTTGTCCGATGTGTGGGTGCCACAGGTCCTACCAGGGTGTGAGACCCTTTTCTCTGCCTTTCCCAGCTCCTCTCGCATTCAGGGATGGATGATTTAACTCTTTCATGCTTAGCTCAAGTCTGCTACCACCACAACCCCATCAAATAATAATGCAGCTCTGAGCCTGCTGTCATACCTTGGGTTGCTTCTTCTTCAGAGCCCTATACGATGTAAAACATCCCCCTGTTCACCCAGAAGAGTCAGTAGGAAGAAAAGAGAGCTGCAACTCTGAGACGAGAGCAACTGCCTGACTGTAGCAGATCATACTCCTTTTGCAATGGGTTCTCTCATTTTTTTTTTATTTTAAATTAAAACAATGCTTAACCTTGATAAATTGTGATTTAGGCTTATGAGAAAATAGACTCAGGAATAAATGGCTTGCTCCAGCGTGAAATTGAATAAATCTGAGTTGAATCACAGAGTGTTACTTACAGAATAACAGTAAATGATGTGTGTGGTTTATTGCTAAACAAGAGCAGAGCTCTGGAAATGAGGTTAAAAGGAAAGCTGCCAAGGGTGCATTTTGCAGATGTTTCCCAAGCAAAAAAGAAAACTCTGTTAAAGAGGAATTAGGAGGGGAGCATTTATAAATTCTTGACTGGAAATAAGCATTAGCAAAGCAAAAGTAGCAGAAGAGAAGGAGATGGAGTCAAGGGACAGGATCAGGTTAAAAAGCAGAGAGAAGTCTGCAGAGTCAGAGAAATTCCAACTTCTTGGAACATTTGCAAGACATAGGATTTATGGGACCTCTCTCCATCCTTTCTGGTGCTTCATGTCCCCAGGAGGACCAAATACTCTGAAGCACTTAGCACTGGGGAGCCACCAACACAGAGTGACAGGGACAAGAGCTTTTAGGAGCTGAGTGGATCTGAGAGTATGGCCAGCCGCTCGGGAAGTGAAACGGGGACTGCTGGCACTGGGCGCCTTTGAATGCAGCCCCTGAAATGCAGTCGGGCTGCTGAACCCTGCCCTCACGCTGCTATCTCTGTGCGGGGTGGGTATGAAAACGAAAGTCTCCCTGCTCTCTCCAGCAGCCCGCGTGCTGGCTCTTAGCAGTGTCTGGTCAATAAATCAGCTCTGAAGTTTCTAGGCCATGTAGCATTTGGGATGTGCGTAGACTTAAAAGATCTTCTAGTTTTCCAACAGTATTTTACAGGTTTTCTTCCACCTGAGGAGCAGCTTACTGTCAGCCCTGCCTGCCAGGGCTGGAGGCTTTCTTCTCTGCACACACCACACACATGTTCGTCTGTAGGATGCACCAATGCTTGTATCACAAGGTAACTGCTGCCAGAGAACAGCAAACACCCATGGGAGAGCAGAGTTCTGCAGGCACTGCCAGCGAAGTGCTGCTGCCACGTTAACAGGAGACCGGACCAGAGGTAGGGGGCACCTCCTCGTGATAAAGTCCATGGATAGAGGCAGAGGTCCCGCTCTGGGAGCCTGACACATCCCTGCACTGGCACAGAGAGGTCTGCTCTGCAGAGGACACAGCTGGGGAGCCTGCCTCTCGCCAGGGGGGTTTCTGGACAGGAGAGGGAGCGGGTCTCGGAGGCAGCCACCACGGCAGCACAGCCCATTTCAGTCTCAACACAGCTCTCAGCACACAAAGTTTAAAGTTAGAAGGGGGAAAGGAGTGGGTGCTGGAGGTCCTGTCTCAGTATTTGAATCCTGTAACTCAGCTTTAATTCCTGGAAAAATAATTAAGGAGAGTAGTACCTGGAAAATATGTGAAGGTGAGTAAGAGTCTTGATTGTCAAAACCAAACCACACCAAACCCATATAATTTCCTTCTTAAAGAGGGTAATTGATCTTGGGGACAATACAAAGGCAATAGATATTATCTGTTCTGATTCAGTGGCACTTTTAACTCTCTAGGTCAATAAATCCCCTTAAACAAGCTAAAGAAATATGTTTGAGATTAATCTACCAGATGGGGACACAGAACTGGGCAGCCAACCAGGATTAGAGAGCAGCTACCAATAACTCTTTTTCAGCCTGGGACAGCTTATCCATAAGACCTTTCCCAGACCTTGGGCTATTCAACATCCCCATCCATGTGTCGTACGATAGAACAGAAGATGCCCCCATGTTCCTTGCGTTTGAAAATGGCCTCAAATGGCATAGGACTGAAAATCTTTTTAAATGACCTTGACATAGAGGAAACAGTCAAAAACCCGCTCTAGTCCAGAGTTCAGTAAGGATGATGTAAAACTCTCCTTTTAGGTGGGAACCACCTGGGGATGGAAGATGGGATCGCACAAGGGTGTATGCCGTCCTGTGTGTAGGCAGGGCTCAGGACACCAGGACCCTCGCCCAGGAAAAGGTCCAGCTGGGACATCATGCCCAGTTTGGAGTGCTGCACAGTGTGACAACTGGAGTAACCCAGAAGAGTCCAGAGGTAAACACTGAGGACAATCAGTAACTTAAAACCCTGGAGTGATCCGATGAATTGGGATTGTTCAACTTTGGGAAAGAGAAGGCAATTGCATACTCAGTCTTGTGCCATGTCATTGGTGGCCAAGATTTATTAGTCTAATTGTATGATCATAATACACCTTCTAAATTGAATGGGGAAGATCTGAATCCATGACTAAAGTCTTCAAGAAGCTAGACAAGATGGAGAGCTGATTTTATCTTGGGAAAGGGGTGGCACAAGCAGCTAAGGTCTGTGGGATCCTTTGCAACCTTATAGGTCTGTTCCATCACATAAAGGATGGAGATACTGGAGCTGACCCAGCATCCTGAGATGGAGCGAAAAGAACTGGAGAACAACACAGGACACAACCCAGGCTACTGCTCATCTACCAAGTCAACGAGCCATGTTCCACTGTTCACGGGTCCCTAGGATTGTATCAAGTCCCTCAGCTGTATTCACTGAAAACCAAGAGAACAAACGTATACTTCCAAGTTAGGGCAAGCTCATCTCATGCTCCGTGTTAAGCTATTAAGAGAGCAAGTGACCCCACACCTCAACATCTGCTATTGCTGGCAGCATCCCTCCTTGCTGGCTACTGGGAGGAAACCACAGGAATAATCTGTGTCACTGGTGCCTTTTGCCAGGCACTCTGCAAATGCCAAGTGCCCAGAAGCCCCATTCCCTCCCTTGACAACAGCGAATGGGGACATACCCTTGAGTCCTCCAGGAGGTGCTGCCAGGACAGGACCCACAGTGAGTTATCTGACCCAACTGTCCCACAGTCCCCAGGAGCTGCAGAGTGAACAGGTTACTCCTGCCACTTGGTGGGCTCCTTTTGAAGGGCTGAGTCCCCACGATCTGCCGGGGAAGTCTTACCAAGCACTCATGCCATCCCAACTGCAGGTCTTAGAGGAGGAAATTATAAGGCTCGTGGTATTTTGTACTCTTTCAGTGACAACCCAGACTGGACACCTGCTATGCAGAGTCATCTCTGAGCTATTTCCAATTACTTTGCCATGTTGGGCACTGACCCATAAAACTGATGGCATTTACCTGTCGTGCAGTGGAAGTTCGGCCACCCGCTGCTCCAAATGTGACTGAAAACACAGGTGTGGACCAGGGGTTTATTTAAGATTTGTGTAAGTCTTGTTTTCCTGTCCCACCTAATACTCCTGCAGCAGCTGTGTGTGTTTCCTTCACGCCAGCTTTACTGTTTCAAGCAGCATCCCGGGTAATTCTGCCCTTTTACTCCTTGGTTATACGGGTAACAACCTCACCTGCTCACACCATAACCTGTAGGTTAAAACTGCACTGCAGGCAATGGCACGAGCACGGAAATTGTTTACGGGGTCACAGATGTAGCTGTCCAAGTTGGCTTCTCTTAAATATAGCTGGTAGCTATCTGCAGGGGAAAGTAAACATTTTCTTACCACATTCCATCTTGACTATCAACAAGCCTTGCGCTGAATATTCCCTAAAAATTGCTCTTCTGGGTTTTATTAAAAATATAACAAAAATATATCCTGGGCAGAAGAAGTTACTCCACAGGTACATTTATGTCTAGGAGCCAAATTTAGGTAGAGCTGCCGGCCCCTGGAGTGCAGTGGGGTTAGCTCCACATTTATGGAATCTTGGTGATTACATGACAAGGCTGGAAGTGGTCAAGAGGGAAAAGGCCTTCCATTTCTTCATCTGACTCGGTCAAAGCTGTGCTTTTCCAGGACAGTATCATCTGGTTCTCCCCCTTGTTTGAGGGCGATGGTGACACCCAACTTCACGCAGTCTGAGCACTGGTTCCTGGTGTCAACGTAGTGGGAAGACTTGTCAGTACTCCTGCTGCTTGGAAGTGGTGGCACTTCACTAAATTCAGCAAGACTGGGGTACTGACGTGGTGGTTATACCTGCTCCAAAGGACTCCTGGTTGCTCTACAGCTTCCATAGCTCTGCTCTGTAGCATAGACAGCAAAGCAAAGCTTCAAGACTGTGTGATATTTTGTACCGTCCAGGACACCCTCTCCGCTACTGCTGAGCTAACTCGAGCAGCGAGTGTGTTTGGAGTTAATTGCCTGCTATTTACAAACTAGCCGATGAGTGTTTAATTAGTTTTCTTAATTTAGACATGATCACCTAAATCTAAGGGGGAGCCATTGAAAAGCTGTCTACAGCTAGAGACTCAGAGAAATTCATTCACTTTTGGTACTTCTTTTCCCAATTTCTCTTTAACTGCATACATCATTGTCTTTGTTTGGTTTTGAGGTTCAGAAAAAAGCCTTTTCCAATTGTTCTGTGGATCTCCTGTCTATTCACAACATCTCTAGCAGCAAAGTCTAAGTGTCCAGATTGTCTGGGTGAAGTCTTCACTCAGTACTACTCTTCAGCAAGGCGCAAAAAGAAGCAACAAATTTTTTCATTGACTCTCTACCATCTAAGGTGACCTCCACTGAGCAACCAGCCTTTGACAGGCTGCAGCTGGATAGGCAAGATGCCAGTAAGCTCAAGCATTTATCATCAGCCACATCTGTGGCCTTCCTCACGGTGACAAGTTCAACCAAAAGGGTCATCCCTTCCATTGAAAGTGGCAACAAAGGTTATATTGAGTTTCTCTACTTCCAAAACAAATCCTACTCCAGAGTGAAGGTAGGACATCTTCAGGAAGATCCGCTTGTGCTCAGGGATATTTTCTTGTCCCTCTGAGATACGGTCACATTCACATTCAAAGCTTCCAAAAAAAGTGAATTGTGCACACACTAAGCAGGCGTTTGCCAGAGACTGAAGTGCCTTAATAACGTCTGCTCTGATTGTGCTCCAGCTCCTACAAACCCATGACTGGTTCTCCTGACTTCTCCATGAAACCTCAAAGTCATTAAAAGACCTCAAGTAGAGATATGACCTGATACTGACACAGCTCAATGGACAGGCTGATGCCAGTGTTTTCTGGAGAAGGTCCTAAGGCATTTATTCTTTTAAAACATCCATATGATCTAGAAGCAGTGAGCTTCAAAGACTGCAGAGAACAACTATAAAACCAGCCTGTTCAGGAAGTCAGCACAGTCAGCACAGTCTGCTGCCCAGCCAAACTCTCCTTTAAGACCACAGAGAAAGGACCCAAAATGTGCAGTTTCACAGCCAGGAAACCGAAGATCCTTGTTTTCTGGCACAAGTGCCACTGTTCACCCCAAGGTCTCAGTGGCTTCTGACCCTTGCTGAAGACGGCGTGCCTTCTTGGAATGGAAAGTCAGCATCTGCACTGGGTGGTTAAAGAGGATGGAGTTGTGAGGGACCTATGCGACCAGGCTGCCTGACCTGCTGTGCAGACAGAGCGAAGGGCTGTCCTGTATCAGGGATGATGAGATCGTCTCCCAGGTGTTGCTGTCTCACATGCTGACACCATAACACAGCAAATCACACAACATCTTCGCTCAGGTGAATTACAGAAGTTTGTCACTGTACTCCCTCTCAGCAAGTGACAGAGGTCAGGAGTGGAACAGAAAAGTGGAACAAGACTTCAGGGGGTGTCAATGGTCCAGCTGGGTGCCCTCCAGGGCTGTCACTGTGTCAGGGACAGCATTTGATTGACTCCAAATCTTGCAACAGCAGCTGGATGGGGGATCAGCAAGCCACAGCTCAGCAAAATGCAACTTACATCCAGGACTCCAAACAGAACTCCGACTCTTTGGAAGCAAGTCAATGACAGTCCCCTGTTCCTCCACAGCCTGTTCAGCTGCAGGTAGGACTCAGCCAGCTCAGCAGAGGTGTCTTATGCCATTTGAGATGCTGTAGGATATTTTGCCTGTCTTCCAGCTGTCTCTCCAGAAAGACAGTCTGCTGAACATACTGTGTTGTATCTGTCAGCCTTGGGCAGATGTCATTTTCTCCAGGATTCCTGAAATGGGACTAGACTCCTGTGTTAATTAAGCACCTTAATGACTCAGTCACAACACAGGAGAATCAGTCCCAACTTGAGTTAAGCAGATGTTTTGCTTGACATCACCTGCTGATCACAAATGTTTATTATATATGTATTTGGCCTTTTTATACTGCACCATTTTCCCAGCAGAGCTCCTCAGGGATGCTCGTGACTCTGTGTTTTGTTGGATTTTTTTTCATTGAACATACTGTGAGCAGCTTGAAGGCAGCTGAGTGCTGCGAAGTGGAAGCTGAAATCAGCACACTTCCCTTTCTGCTACTACCACGACCTTGGAGATCTCATTTAACCTCTCTGTGCTTAGGGTCCAGACAAGGAGGATGGAGATAAAGCAACTCAAGGCTTCCCTACTTCATGTTCTTGAACTGCTGCAAAGCTCTCAGAGGAGAGGGCTAGCTGTTGGAAACCTGAAAAGCCAGTTGGCAAATGAAGGTGCTCACCCGAGCGCTGCTGCTCTGTGCAAGGTTTCCATTCATTAGTTGACCTCACTGGCAACAATGGCAGCCTGAGTACCTCTTTCCCATTAACGAGAGCAAGTGCTTGATCACCTTAGTGCTCTGTTTCCAGCATCAGTAGCTGATATACCTGGTGCTGACCGGAGACTTGCAGAAACTTTTCCTCCCTCTGAGAAAGATGTGAGCGTAGTCCAAAGCTGGATGGAAGTGACAGAAACTCTACAAACTCTCATTTGGGAGTTAATTTACTTTCTGCTGATGTTGCAGCAAAACCCACCTCCCACTGACAGAGGCATCATTTCTCTTCTGTCAGGTTTTGGGTGATCTCATGTGTCTGAGAAACATAAATATTATATAAAACGCTCCTCAGAGCCCACATTTTTTGAGAAACAGAGCACTCTATAAATGAAAAAAGAGTGTGTACGCACAGCTCACAGCAAGACATTATGTTCTGCATTGCAGGGTGGCCCAGAGTAGCAGCTGAGATGGGGTCTTGGCAGTGCAGATAAAGAGGGAACTTCAGACAACAGGCAAACTGGAGAATAGAACAAATAATTTTTTTCAAAAGTTCCAATTGTGAATAAAAAACTTCATGGGTCTTCGAAGTAGACAGAAAGGAGGTGGATTGCCTGCAAGATGTGCAGTGACAATATTATTTACATTTCATTGTTGTCTAGGAAATATTATCATTTTACCAGTTAGTTCTCCTTAAAAGAAGAATTCACACACTTTCTATTTGAAGAGTTTTGAAGTTTTCCCTGCTCACAAAAGAATGAGCTGTTGCTGTGACATCCACCTAAGCTGCCACTGTTGTTGCTAAGAGATTTTACTCACATGCTTCACCTTCATCAGGGGAGCAAAGCCCAAAGCTAGAGCATCTCTGCGTAGACACTTCTGGATCTGGTCTACGTACATTAACTTAGATATAGTCATAAGTAGCCCTGAAACACCTAGAAAAATGGTGGGTTTTCTTCCTAGGAATGAGCAGCAGCCCCCGGCCAGATCAGACCAGTCTGGCATTCCAGCCAAGAGGCTCAGGTGTCCCCTGTCTGGTGCAGAGCACCACTGCATCCAGATGTGCAGCACAGCTGCTTCACTGAAGCAGCTTGGCTGTGCCCGACCCTGTTGAAAACAACCTCACATTCTGCCCAGACTGGGAGGCTCATGTTAATGAAACAGAATCGTGCGATGATAACTTTCTACTTCGATGGTCATAAATATCTAGGGATTTATCCTTGTCTGGTAGGTAATATTCTCCCAAAGTGACCTTGACAGATCACACAGAATCAGTGTAACAGAGCATCGTAAACAGGGTAGTGTGCTGTGTGTAGTGGAAATTGAGAGCTTCATTAAACATGAGACAGTCATTTAATTAAAGTGAGTCAGACATGCAGTCCAGGTGAGAGTGGTAATGTAACTAGGCTCGCAACTTGGGCATTGACTCTGTGCATTTTCCTGAGGCCTGATTGATGCTCCCAGACGTATTTTCAGAACAGACTGAGTCACATCCAGGGAAGCTGCCCCTCCAGAGCAAAGCTAGACTTCAGAAGCAGCCTACAGGTGGACATCTAAGTGCAGATGCCCTGATCTGGAGCTGAATCCCACTCTGCACGCTGACACTTCAGATGGCCATGAGGATTTGGACTGAACCCCTTGACAGGAGGTTCTGACTGGTTTCTGCTGGCTTCAGTTTGTAGCATCCCACCCCACTATTGTATTTTTGAGATCGATGCTGATATGCATGGTCTGTGCCTGCAGCTCCCTCCAGTCCCCTTGGTCTTTCATGGGACTGGAGAACCCAGCACACCCATTTGCAGTGAGATGTATTCAAGATGAGTTTAGCCCCTTGTTAGCCATTTGCAATGCTAATCTTGTATGTATGCACTAACAATGGACAGTTAATGGGCTGTCTAAACTTGCTCAGGTCCACTTAAACCATTAAGTTTGCGATAGTGACAAAGGCTGAAGTAGTTCACTAGGTTAGGGGCGGTGGTGGCAGTTTGCCAAAGGACACTTTCCTCATTGGGAAACTGGGAATAGTATGGGCAAATGAACCTTTAAAAAACTCCTGGTTGTCCCTGCTCAGTTTCTTAGAACTCGGTCTGAAGACAGTGGTGTACCCTGCTTTGGTTTTATTACTCTTCCTTCCTGTTGTCTTGCCTGGAGAATTTGTTGCTTGTTGGCCTGTCAAGAAAAAAATATAGATGAGGCAGTATTGAGTTTGCTTCGTTGTTTGCACAGCTCAACACTCAACTTTTTGACACAAATGCCACAAGGCATTTGCTTCCCCTGGATTCTTTTCTCTTGTATTTCGTAATCCTACCCAACTCTCTGAGTTAGAAAGTTTAACATCTGGTGCAGCTCTCTAGTCCCTATATCTTAGAGAACAGATCAATACACAAAACCCTTATCAGCCCTTCAGTGTCCTGACCCTAGTAACGGGCTTGTCCTCCAACATTGTAGGGAACAAACATGATAAATGAACAAGATGATTGATGACATTTTGAAGAGCATGTTCACTCCATGCTCCTCACCATCTGCCACTCAAACATGGTTAAATCTAGGGGACCCTTTCCAAAAAATGCTTCTCTCTAATGTTTGGTATATTATCCCACTGATTTCAAAAAAGGATAAAACTGAAAATCTGTGTCCTGACAGTACTAAGACAGACATTGTCTGCTGATTCAAATTAAGAAACTTTACTGCAGAATAACAGCAATTAAGAACCACATCCCCTTGATGCACAACAGAAAGTCATGAAGCTGCAGACAGAAACACAAACAGACCTGTAGACAAAGGGTGCGTTTGCTAACAAATAAAGTCAGGGTGGGTGGTGGGGGGAAGATAAGGCTGAAAGAGCCTACTGTGGGAGCTGCAGCTAACACCTGCTGCCAGATGAGCTGCAAGACACTGGGACTGCAGCAATGTGCTGTGCCTTGGTGGTGGGTGTCTCTAACAAGGTCCTCCCAGGATCTCTGGAGGGTTCCCCATGCCCGGCTGCCTGAGCTACCCTGAAGCAACAAACAAGCTGTCTCTTCTACTAGCTAAATGAAGCAGCACTCTCATTCTCACACTTCTTCTGCTCAGAGAAAGGTGGAGAAGCTGCTGTTCTGAGGGACCCTGCCCCTGGGCATCACCGTGGACACACACAACCCAGTCTGACTTTTGGTGGTCATGGCAGCACCCAGGTTATCACCCCTAAGGAGGGTCCAGGGACATTCGACGGTGAGACTGTTCTTGGTCTGGCAGAGCTGCTTGTGAGAAGAAAGCTCTTGGAACTCTTGGAACTGCTGAGTTATGTCCTGCGAGGGGAAATTAAAGCCCCTCTGAACCAGTGTGGATGGAAGGGATGGGGAAGCACTGCGATCAGCTTGTCCCATGACTGTTGGCAGAGCAGGCTGAAGGCAGCAGAGTCCTCACCAGTCCTGAGCTGTGGCCAGGAGTGCCAAAAAACCTGTGATTTCTACAGCAGAGAGTGATGCTCAGAACACTGATGGGAGGAAATAAGGACTTGCTCTCCCCAGGAGCAAGCACTTGGGACAGGTTTTGGGCAAAATCCGGTATCCTAAAAAGGGACCTGTGAAAACAAGGAGAACACGAGGGAAGCCCGGGGAAGGTGGCCAGAAGGAGAGACTGCTCATGGAAACTCAGCGTCACTTACTGACCCTCACTCTGCTGGGAAGTCAAGTTTAAAATGCTCCTGACATGTCCCTGTGGGACAAGGGGAGAGAAGCAGAAGGCAGCTTGCACCAGGATACAGCAGGTGAGACATTTCCGTTAAGAGACTTCTGGATTTCCAGGGCTGTCGGCACGCTCCAGGTGGGTTTCCTGGCTGATGCTATATATATGACTTGAGAATCACATCTGGTTAGGGTGAATGAAAAGAGCAGCCACTATCTGTTTGCCTGTCGCAATAGCTTATTGATTTACTGTGCCAATAAGTCTGCAAGTAGTATAGGAGAGACATTAAAAAATGTCCCTCTTTAAAAAAAAAAAGGGGAAAAAAAGGAAGAGGCAAGAGAGTGCCTGTCTCCCAGCTGTAAACTTTAACTGTTCTTTGCTGTCACATGCCTGCTTAAGAAGTTATTAATCCCATTAAATACCGAATAAAGACAGTATCTGCCAAAGGATATGAGCCGCTAATAAACTGTAATAACTAATTACAGTCACCCATTTATTTTCACTTCACTTTAAATTAAGTGTCCTGGCTACTTAATTGTGTACAGCAACTCCCTCCCTGCACCCAGCAGCAAGTGTGTCAGACAGGGACCAGGTCTGCTCGGAGCACGGGCGTCCTGGGGTGCTGGGACAGCCTCCAGCACTAATTGCCTGGAGAGGCTTCACCAAATTAACTGCAAATGGCTGTTTAAAGCCGTTGAAATTTCCTTCCTTTCAGTTCTGAACAGCCATGGAAAACAAGATTTGGAAATGTGAAGGAGGCTGGGGAACAGCTTTGAGATGTGTGCCTGGGGAATGGCTTGGTTTTAATGAAGGTCCGCCTGGCGACAACAGATGAGCCCGAGGTGCTTCTGGTTTGTCAGGATGAATCAAAGCCACAGCTGAAGCTGTGCTGGAGAAACTTTGGACAACAGCTGCTTATGGTCTGGAGAACAGGACAGCCCCATGAAATGCTGCCCACCAGTCCTTCTGGAGAGGTTATTTAATTAGAAACCTCTGCAATTTCCCAACGGAGGTGGGAAGAGAAGATCTACACCTGCCATGGCCTCCAATGCACCAACAGTCAGTAATTGTCCTGAGCACCCTCACGTGGGGCCTTGTCCTCATGTGTCCATTGACCAAGGAGAGCAACTGAGGCTCAGCCTGATCTGTGTTGTGAGTAGTTTTGTGCCTGGTCTTGTTCTTACATTGTCCCACCTTGCTGATGGGGCTTCCCAGACAGACTCTGGAGTAGTTCTTCTAACTGTGAACCTATCTGATGATCCCTGGACAGTTGACCAAGCCTGATGCTGCTGTGGGATCTGCTCTTCAGGGGCAGAGCCCCATTCTTGCTACACATTGGCACTTGGAGATAGCTCTGGGCTCCAGGAAACTGCTGGTGAGGACTTGTCCTACTGCTTGAGCAGACTGCACCCTCCAAAATTCCTAACATGGTCTTTTTTTGTGGGTTGTGATGGGTCATCTGAGTATCCTTGCCTTTCTTCTGCACCAGTGGGTCTGGGTGATGCCTTCCAGCTAAGGTGAAAATGCTTGGAGATGAATGATCCCACAAGGTTCCTCTGATGAATGTGTTCCAGTGCTTGGACTCACCACAGTTCACATCATCTCCTTTGTTCCAGGATCTCCTAACTGTCCATTTTGTCTTCTGTAATGGAAGCAGTCACAGACCCTTATAAAATGGACTTGTATAACTCCAGAAAAGTCCAATGCCACCCCAATGAGAACCGTTGCTGAGGTACGGGCTAACACTTCTTGGTGTTCTTCCTCCTATGAATCAATTCTTCCCTGTCCTTATCTTCTACTATGAGATGGAGCTGTTTCCTGTGGAGGGTTGTGTTAACATCCCAGACAAACTCCTAGTTCCCAGGTAAGCAACCTTTTTTTCTCATATGGCTTTTTCATTTACAGAGGATACAACTCCCAACCAAAGTGCAGTATCATGTAAAATAGAGATGAGATGTTTCTAAATGTACCTACCAGTGCAGTAAGACTTTGCTGCTCCCTGAAGGCACTGGTAGCACCCACTGCAGCTGCTGCCCAGACCTGGCTTCTCATCAATGCAGTTTCAGGAATTTAAATTTATTTCTGAAAATGTTTTAGCTTGGAAGTATCCGGTTTTTTTGTTGTTGTTGTTGTTTCCTGCGAACAGAAATGTAAGATCCTCTATTGGGCAAGGAAAGCCGCTTTGATGGAGCATGAACTCCACCATCTGAAGCTGTTCATGACACAAGGAGAAGTTCAGTGTGGGGTGGAAGGTCCTTTCCCTGCCTTGTGCCGCTGGGGCAGCAGCTGTGGCTCACGAGAGTGGATGAAATGCTGCCAGTCAGCTGCAGAGTTTGTAGGTGTCAGGATAAGTGAAGGACTTAGACCGAGCCATGCTCTCCTCAGGACTGACCACAGCCTATGCTGTGAAGCAAACAGTAGCCCAGATGTCAGCAAACCCAGTATCATCTGTGGCCTTCACCCACAACTGACTGCAATGCCCTGATCCTCCTGGCTCTCCAGTATCCTGCATCATCACAGGGTCCAGCAGCTCCAGCAGTCCCTGCAGCCCTAGGAGAGCAGAGCTCAGTCATGTGCTCTGTTGGTGAGGATGAGGATCTCCTGAACCCCTGGGATGGAGAGCTAGATGAGTAGCTTTCCTGTTACAGGAGTTATGCAGGAGTGGGGAGGGAGGGTGCTGTTGACCCTGGCAGAGAGGAAGAATACCGGAGCTCCATGTCTGGTCCTTCCTGTGGTGAAGGACACTTTCCCACACCTATGGTAGGGCTTGGCACAGTGTAGAAAACTCACAGACCTGGCTGATTACAGCCTCTTCAGATCAGGTCCTGCAGGTGAGCCATTCCTCTCCAAGACCAGGCTGGTAGACATTGGCTGGAGGCAGTGAGCAGAGCTGAGAGGACGTGGGAGCGGCATTAAAGTGGCAAAGGAGCTGAGACAGCTTGGGCTGAAGCTCCAGAGAGCAGCAACCTGGCTGTGGAGCTCAAGAAAGGGTCTCCAGAGCAGGGGTCATATCAGCTGGGGACCAGCACATTCCCCCCGTTTTCTTGTTACCTTGAAATCACCCTGAACTCATGACAAAAAGTTAGGGTTGAAATAAAGTGTAATTAGAAAGTCCAAATATAGGTAACCCAGTTACAGTATGTTAGCAGAGCCCTGAGAAGCCTCTTCCTCCGTCAGGCAGCATTCAAGCTGTCAGAACATTTGACCAATACCACCCTCGGGGATCGGGCTTTCATGCAAGAACTCTTCATCCTCAAATTTCCTTCACAAAAAAAGGTAGAAGTTCAGGAACACATATCATCTTCATACGCACACTCCCTTAAACTTTCTATTTGACTTAAAGCCCTCCACCCGTCCTTCCCAAGGATTTCTGTTAATGATTTGGCCTGAAGCACTCTTTATGGTACCCAGAGCTCCTGAACATGGAACGCGGAGCCATCCTTGGAATGGGGAATGGGGACATCTCTCACGGTGTATATGTCTCTGGTGCAGCACACGTTGGTTTCAACTCCCTTTGGAGTCACACAAGAGGCACGAGTATTTCTAGGGTGTGACTCGTTGGACCGATGAAGGCAATCAGGGGCTATCGGTTTGTATGTTGAGATCTTCAGTGTGGCTGGGTGAATTCCAGCCTTGCCCTCCACAGAGGGCTACACACTTTGACAAGCACACTGCTCACCCACATCACGATGCTGACACGATGATAACTCGTCGTTCTGGGGTGATGGCAGGTCTGGCATGTATCACCTCTACTCCAGGTTTTGAGGGATAGCACCCCAACATTTCAGATCAAGAAGAGTTCTGCTTTTTTTCCCCACTATAACGAATGTCACAAAGCATTAGCTTGCTGCAAGTCCTAAATTGTGTGTTATGTCCAAGTGGGAAAAATAGGAAAGAGCATAAGCTCTGGGGAGATAAATGTAAAATCATAATAAGGCAGGCCAAGAAATATTTCGAGGAACAAGTTGCTAACAGTATAAAAAATACTAATAAATCATTTTGAAACACATCAAGAGCAGGAACACTGCCAGAGAGTCTACAAGGCCAGTAAATGAGTGAGGCATGAAAGGAATGGCTCACGGAAAGATAAGGTTAGAACAGAAAAACTAAATGAATTCTTCATATTGACGTTTGCTGTGGAGGAGCTTAGGGAAATTCTAGCAGTGGAACGTTTCTTTATGGGTTGTGAATTGGAGGAACTGCCTCAAATTAAAGAAATGAATAGCTTCAAATCCCCACTGGGGTTTGGAAGTGGCAAGTCCATCAGATCCCACCTGTGGCAGCTTTCCTCGTTTTTTGTATGAGATGAGAGATTCATCCAATGCCCTGAATGTCCTCTGTATCAATCATTTTGATCTCACAGCAAACATCGCTGATCCCATCTGAACAACTGAGCCAAATTTTATGTGATGAGATCTCTGCAGAAGGATGTGCGTTACCCTGCAATTTGACTTTCTTTGGCACCATGGTGTGGAAACCCAAAGTGTTCCCTACTGCTTCCCATGGCAGATGAGGATCAGAAAGATCCAGCGGTGTTTGGACTTCATGGAGAGAAGTGAAGTTTTGCACACGAACTCAGATAATTAGAGATAGCCTCAGGTTATTTCCCAAGGAAAACAGGCACTTTTGATTCAGTTCTGGGTTCTTCTGAGGAAAGAAAATAATTATTCTAGTCATGTGCATCACTTTTACTATGACTGAAAACTCCAGTTCAAACCTTTTTTTTCACCAGCTTTACAGCATAATCCACTGACAGGTGTCTTTGAAAACGAACAGGGGAATGATGAAAGCTAAAATTCAGCATGACTAGAGCCTTCTGGTGGGTAGATGCTGTGATACGAGTGCTTATATTCACTTTCCCTACACGAGTGAAGGGGACTGCTACGCTGCAGTTGTTGGAGAACAATTCTGTGCTTCATCAGTTCTCAAAAGACAGAAATGCCTTTGTCCTTTTTTTGTTAGCTGTCATTGTTTTTCCACAAGGTCCTGGGCTTTGCTTTCCACCGCATAAAGAACCTCCACCTTGCGTTGTCTCTTACTAGCTTCATTTAATGACCCCTAGCTCCTGTACTACAGACACAGAAGTCAATTCTTGTCCATCTCCTCCAGGCAGTAGCTTTGTCTCTTAGAGCCATCTACTGCAGTTGACCCTTTTACAGCCTGGCAAGCCCCAGACTGCTTGGATGTTGAGGGCATAGAAGCCACATCTTTCATCTTCTCTATTGCTCTTTGAACTTCCTCCAGCTCTGCTATAATCTGTCTGATTTAGAGGATTGCACACTGTGGCATAAATACAGGAGCTCTCTCGCGTGCCACAATGCCCAGCTCAGCGCTCAGCTTTTTACCTGTGAAGTTCAGATCACTTTTCCTCAAGCAGATGACTCTAGAATTATTTACACAGAATTTCAACAACCATTGTCACTGAGTGATTATCAAGCCAGTCTGTAATTTTCCCTATTCAACCCTTGTTCATTACATTAAACAAACCAATATCTCCTAAAAAAACCCAATATCATCAGCAAATTTCAGATCAGTATTCAACTGGATTTCCAGGTATTATAAAACTATGTTTATGAAAACGGGGATGGATGAGGGACCAAATGGAGATTTTATAAAATTTACGGGAAATGAGAACGTGGCACCTAGAGACATGACTACCTGGAAAAAAGTGGAATCATTTATCACCCATGTCCTGTTGCAAGTAAAGCCCTACAAGGTCAAAAGAAGGCAAAATTCGTAGCTGGTATAATATTGTGCAGGTTCAGTGATATTAGAGGCAAACATGATCCTGGGTGAGATGTGAACCTTTTGCAGGAGGCAGCGGAGCCCCTCTCCCCTTCCATTCCCCCAGCCTCTGTGCTGCTCTGACCACTTTTGTTTGGCAGTATTTGATAACCATTATTTTGCATTCAAAACCTTAATTCGATATATTTCATGTGTGTAAAAGTGGAACTTTTCATTAAAATCAATCTCTGGTACGAAAAGTTTGGAACAAACAGTCAGTGGGATGCTGCAGGAATCAATTACTCTCCTTCGTCAGTGAGGACAGAGCAGGGAGCGGTGGGGTCGGTCCGTGATGGTGACAATTCACTGTGAGGATTATGAAACCCCCTCTAGCTGGCATTTGCCATGAAACAAGCTGTCAGCAGAGGTTTCGGTGACACGGGAAGCTCAAAAAGCAGAGCTGATTGAAAACTGGGAGATTTTCCCAGGGGAAATTTCTAAGTGAGACAAAATTGTCAAACGCTCTGAGTTTAAGTTTCCAGGCAACAGCTGGAAACCAAAGCAGCATTTTCCTTTCGGAATAGGATGCTTTTTAGCTCTGTTTTCAAACTGAAAAGTTAAGGTTTTGCATTGCCTCCTCCATGTTTCCCTCAGCGAGCCACAGAAACAACAGACAATCAGGGAAAGCAACTTGAAGAAATAACAACTTTTTCTCTCATAGAAAGAAATGTTCCCAGTAACTCCTCAGCCCTTTGGCACTTTCAAGAGCCTGTTACTTTCTCTCTGCAAGAAGAAGTTTCTACACATTGTCACAGTCACAGAAAGAATAGCCAAGTACTCTCATTTTCCAGTTGAAAAAAAAAGAAAAACTGAAGATTTGTGGAAAAAGAGAAAATCCACTAAACATTTTGTTTGGCTTCTCCTCATCAGCATTTCCAAATTAAAATACATAGAATGGAAATTTTCATTAGTCACAGTTTCTGGAGAAATTGTTTTTTAACAAATCCCGCAAACCTGAACAAAAACAACAATAAAACCCCAGAAGTCATTTCACACAAGTGAAATCTACTCCGTACAAAGAGCTGGGTCTGTAAAACCAGAGGAAACCATGCAGAGCATGACTTTGGCAGAAAAAAAAATTAAAAATTCTGCTGATTAATTGCTGTGGTTGTCAAACCCTGGGAGGTGCTGGCATTCCACCTCTGAACCCTGATGCCAGGGAGTGTCTCTAGGCTGGATCAGTTGTGTTTGTTGGGTCAGTTAACCAGAGTGGTCTGGAGCCATCCCCTGAGCTTGATGCTGCAAGGTGACACAGTTCACCTGGCAAACTTCTGCCACCTCATTTGTCCCACTCTCGTTTTCTCTTCCTGCCACCTCCAGTAGCTTGCAGACTTATTTTGACACCTTCTCTCTGCATCCTCCAGCTCTTCACACCCCCTACTCTATTTTGGACTTTCCAAGGCTTTATGCATGCCTCAGTTTCCCCCACGGAGCTGCCCTGCCCCGTCTGCCCCCTTCCCTCACCCTCAACACTCCAGATCCCCCAGGCTCTCCTCTGTCCTCTCCTCCCCTGGCACTCTTCCCCACGCTGACAACTGCTGCCCTCTGAACGCCAGCCCTCTCTTCCGCCTCTCACCTCCTCCCTATGGACTGTGCGTTCAAGGAACGGCAGGTTTTTCTCCCTCTGATGTGCGTGTGGGCTCTCTGGCTTTGCAAAGTCTTTGCATCTCTTTGCCGGTGACAGCACAAGCCAAGGCGTGCGTGCCTGCCCTGCTGACACGCTGTGGTTGCTGGACACATGTTGACCACAGCATGCTGTCTTCAGCCAACAGCTACATTGCTGGGACATTTGCTCTTTTAAATGAAAGGTTTGATGTCTGGCTCAGAGGGGACTCTCATGTTTTCTTTTTGGATTAAGCATTCAGCTCTAATAGCTGCAGAAAAATTACTAACTCCAAACTTGACAGTATCACCCTGGGACTGTAATTATGATGTTCAGAAACAAAGCAGTAGGCAGCACACAACTGCTGTCATACTGTGCATTGCTTTTCCCTGTTCAGGGATGCTGCTGCTGCAACTCAGCTCATGCTAACTGGGCCATACTGGGGAGAATCCACCCTGTGCCAGGGGCTACAGGAGCGAGGATCCTCACGAAGCCAAGTTGGGATGCCTCTGGTCATTCAGATGCTACATGTCCAGAGGCCACCGCCGTCCTTTGCACAGTCATGGGTGCAGGCGCCTGACAGCAGATGTTTCCTGCAACTGGAGGACACTGCTGGATCTGTTTTGTTCACGGCTTCAGAGCTCACCATGGTCCTGGGACTGTAAGGTCTGTTTACCATTTAGGAAGAGTCATTCTTGCAGCAGTTAGGTGGGATTTAGTGGAGTTTTTCCTGAAAAACACAGAATAACTCCACAGAGCAGCAGTCATAGATAAGACCAGTGGGAACTGGGATCCTAGTTGTGAATGGGATGGAGTCTAGTTGGAGGCCTGTATCTAGTGGAGTCCTCCAGGGTTCGGTACTGGGACCTGTGCTGTTCAATATATTCATCAACGACTTGGATGAGGGAATAGAGTGCACCCTCAGCAAGTTTGCTGATGATACGAAACTGGGAGGAGTCGCTGACACGCCAGAAGGCTGTGCTTCCATCCAGCGAGACCTGGACAGGCTGGAGATTTGGGCGGGGAAAAATTTAA
>WKFP01013921.1:367218-407417 GCA_011057875.1 Pterocles orientalis
CCCCCCCCCCCCTCCATCTGGAATTCTAGTCCGGGAAACTTCTTTCCCCATTGGATAGGCAAGGCAGTTTGTTCATCTTAATTCATCTAATCATTAATCTAATTCTGATTCAATTAATTCTAGTTATACTGAAGGAATGGAAATTCGGATCGTTTCCTGCGACTGTTCGGCTATTACAGCATGCACCCACATTGCCTCCTCCCAGAAAACTCAGGATGGATGATGCAGACACATGCCCTTTAGGCAAGCTTGTGGCTCCTTTGCAGGAGCCCCACAGAAGCTGTTTTGATTTCCCCCTTTGCCTCAAGGACATCCACATTCTCCAGCAATTGCCCACTTTGAGTTTACTGCAAATTCCAGCTGGAAAGGGGCTCTTTGCAGTTAACATTGCTCTGCAAGAAGCAGGAAAAAAAAATCCTGAAACTCACTGAAATTGTCCCCACTCCGGGAGTGGCCCAGCTAGAGACAGTCAGTGGTGTGCCCAATGAAATAATTATTGGAGTTTCAGAAACATTTTCCATACAGGAGGCATCCAGTGATCAACCTGATCCAGAGCCTCCCCCTTCTTATATTAAAACAGTTCCCACACTTACCCAGCACATTAAAAACCTGTGGTTTACTGACGCATCCTCCCCAAGGGAGGGGAAAAAGATGTGCAGCTGCCCTCAGCAAAGAACGTAAGAGAACAATCCATCTAACATTTCTCATATTAAAACAGGTTTGAGAGTGGACTGAGTTCTTTCCTTTTCCTTGCAGGAAGAAGAAAGAGGAAAACAAGTCCGATCTTTGCAGAAAGAGGAAAACAATTCCGGTCTTTGCCTGTCAGAAAATACTGGTTCTATCTATAAGTTGACAAGTTTTGGTGTGGCAGTATATGTTAGCATTTAACCTCTGTCTAACAGTTTGATTGGCAGTTTGATAACATGTTTAATATGTACGTGTTACTGTTTTGAATGGTTCTCATTCTCCTCCCCTCTGGGAGACACAGAAAGGAAGGAGGGAGTTGAAACAATAATCTTCCAAACCTCACATGGGAACTGATTCAAAGATTTGCAAGAGCATGGAATTCCGTTGTTCTAAATTGGGTTGTCTCTGTTACTGGAGAAAATTATTTCAAGGGGCGCACCCATTGTTTATGGTGTGCTGTTTACCACTTCAATCCTCAGATTTTGCTTTACCAGTGAACCTCTCCTGATGTATCCATCTCCCACAAAGGGTGAGGTCTTATGTCCCTGATTTCAATAACTCTGTGTGGATATGGCTTCATGGAAAAAAGGCAATTTCTTAATATGCAGTGTGGTATCATTCGTATACGTTTTCCTGGAGGAAGTACATTGGTAACAACTAACCCAAAATTACAATTCCTTTAATTGGGAATTGAATGATAAAACTGATTAATTCTTAATATGTTATTACTTAAGAAACAACGTGGTGGTCTGGTGTGTTAAACCTCCCTGAAGGAGAATGTTGCATTATAATCCGTGTTGCTACTACCTCTATTGAAGAGGCGTGTGACAAAATGAAGATCCTGATTTACCTCAATCCTACGGTTTTTGGGACTCACAAGGTGGGGAACTTTTACTGTCTTCCATCTCTTCTCTCTTCACTCTCTGTCCTCTATATTCATATCACCACCTGTTCGCTCTGTCGGCATTCCCATGGTCTGTGGGGCTTTGGAGGTGCTTCGTCCTCCAGCAGCTGGATGAATCTGGTGATGTGCTTCCAGGCGGCTGTCAGATCAGTGCCTCAAGTAAAGTGTCGCAGGTGTTACCCAATAAATTTTTTTTCTCCAACGGCATTATTTTCTTTGTTACTGCTTTGGATTAAATGAACACATGAGGTGTTTGTGTGATGGGGGATCATGCCGCTGTCAAAACATCAGGGGAAAACCTCTACACCCTGCTGGGTGAGAATGGCTCTGGTTGGGTATTCCTGGGCTGGGAAAAGGTCCCTTCGCTTTCTCTCAAAAAAAGTGTATCAGTGGCTCTGATACACTGAAATCAGCTTCCTGAAAAAGAATGGAAACATTGGTCACCAACAAATTCAATTTTCACCAATGTAGAGAGACACAAATCTTTAACCAAGAACAGGGCATCTGTAAAGCAGGGGAGTTAAAGCCCTACATTCCAGACTCATGGTGTCTCAGGGGATCTCATCGGTCACTGATTGACAGTTCTGTTTGGGGGAATTGCTTGTCTTTCATAGCTTCACAGAAAAATCTGCAAATGACCTAATTATGACCCAAAAATTCACACTCAGAGAGAGACCAAATACATAAAATCATGTGGAGGTGTATGTGTATTTATAAAATACTTACAAACACACACATATATATTTATATGTTTAAAATAACCTTATAACCTCACAGCAAATCTAGATATTTCAGGAGGAAATGTTTTCAGCATATACAGGATTTGTGGGAAATACTGCCTTACATTTCAAAGAGCCCACATTAGCAGAACAAAATACTTTTCTTTGTCTTGTTTTGTTTTGTTTTCTGTTCTCTGTGGAGGTCTCACCAGTGGTAATTTTTTTTCCCTGGGGCTTGTCTAATGGCTACCCTCATGGCCTGCCTGCCTTTGTCACCCAGCCCATCGGTATAATCAGGGCAGGCTCCAAAGACACACCATCCCGTGGAATTAATACTCTGCCACATAAAAGGGTCACAACAGGCATGAGGATGTTATTTTTTTTTCTGTGACAGAAAGAACAAGGCCTTTTGTCAAATCATAACATTGCACAGTGTTCTGAAAAAAAGAAATGCAGTCTTCTGCCAGGTTCACCTGAGGTTGCTGAACTCCATTCAAAGCCAAGAGTCTTCCTCCAGCGATGAATATGCTGCAGTGCTGGAGCCAAAGGTCCTTCTCATGCGTGAACAAGCTCCTCATCTCTCTGAAGGCTCAGAGCATCACTCCTCTTCTACTTGAACCTCTGCCCTCCTGGTTGGAAAGCTGCAGCCAACAGGAGTGGCTGGAATAGCTGAAGGAAGAAGCTTGTGTGACCTTGCTGAGGAAGAGAGCAAGACACCTCCAGCATCCTGAGCCCTGCTCTGGGAGACCTCTGCATCTTCAGCCAGATGCCCTCCACCAAAAGTGGGCACTTTCTCTTCCCCATCCACCATCCTGAGTGAAATCCTGCTGACGTTTTCACCTCTGTATTACAGCACTGTCATTGCTGCTCTCTATTAGAGGGGGACACGTACAACTTAGTCCTTGGCTGGGAGCTCACCTGGGCTCCACACGAGAACCTGTTCAAGGTTGCAGGATGTGGGGGGTTGTGTGTGGGGCTGTGTCCTCCCAGCCCCATACAGCTCTGCCCTGTGGTCGGCACTGGTCAAAGCCACCCCCTAAGGGCATCACACTCTTGTCTCGTGAGAGTTAAGGGAGGATGCAGGTTGTTTTGCACAAAGGGAGCTGTTGAGGGGTTGAAAAGATGTGTCTGCAAGGGGTCACCCTGGTCCCTGGACTGAGCTTGGGAAAGGGGATTTGCTCTCCTTTGGGGTCTGTGGGAGGTGAGGAAGTCAGCTCTGGTGAACCCTGGGGGGCGGTCCAAGACTGAGACTGAGGCTAGATTCACCCACCTGAGAAGGAGTTTGAAGTCAGACACCCGAGCCTGGGCCGATCCAGTCTCCACCAGTGGAGATCCCTACCAGCAGAGAGTGGGTCATCTCGGAGGGCAGGAGACTCACCCCCTGGAGACCTTCACCCCTCCTCACTGGAGGCACAGAGAGCTGAGGAAGCTGAGGTCTGGTGGGAGAGGTTTAATTCTTAAACAGCAAGAGCAGGGAGGTGAACTCAGGACGATTTCCAAGGCAATGAACTTGCTCAGCGGTGTTTCAAAGAATCGGATCGCACTTACCGTGATATCAAGCTAAACAGCTTTAGGAAAGGAACAACTGTGCCTGACAAGCTACGCTTATTACAGTGAGTCAGAGGAATCCACTTGTGATAAAATGTGTTTACTTCATGGCAGCAGGTACTAAACTTCTGGAGAACGGAGTGATTCATACCCATGAATCCACCTGAGGATGATAACAGGCTTTAGTGTAACAGAGCCCTCCTCGGAAGTTAGTCTGCTCTTTAATTGCCATCCTTGGCAAAAGTGGTAAAGGAAAAATATAGCCACCTTTTTAGTGGAAAATGTTATGGGCCTTTAAATAGCAATGAAGATGAATAAGGTAAGGCTGCTGACTTTATTGGGCTTGTTTGCAGCATTTAGAAACAAAAATCCTGAGCTGTGGAAAATCGGGAAATATCTTACACTCCGCACACAGCACAGAGGAGGGGGGTTGCCAGCCAGCTCGCTTTGCATCTGAAGAGCTCCAGCTGAGCTCCAGCGCTGAGTCAGGCAGATCCTCCACACCAGCAGGCTCCTCAAGGACAACCTTTGCTCCCGGGCTGCGTGCTTTAGCCATCTGGGTGAGCTGCCCTCTTCGACAAGAAGGGCAAAAGAGCAGGCAGAGGCTTGCAGCTCAGACCGTCTTGGTGACATGCCAGGGAAAATGTCATAGACCAGGCTCTCTCCTGGTGAACTGAGCAGGGCTGGGAGCACGGGCCAGGGCTTGGGGCAGGGACCATGTCTGCATTGCATGGCTTGGAGAGTGCACCAGGGGGGCAGAGGGACCACAAAACCCCCTTCCATTAAACCCGAGTCTGTGCTATGCCAAACTGACACCTGGTCCATTCCCCCATCAGCAGGGTCTGGTTCAGCGAGAAGGGGCCATCAGCCCATACCCACAGCCTGCACAACGCTCAGGCACCACTCACATTTGTACAGTCCCTTCAGCTTCATCCCCACATCCCTGGCCCTTCACTCCCACTGGGAAGTGACTGGGCAACCCATGGATGCAAATAGAAAAGTTCTTGTGACACAAGGTGGAGGGTCAGCCCTCAGGTCTGGGGCTGTGGGGAGCTGTGTCCAAAGGGAAAATCCAAACTGCATCCAGCTGATGTCCTCCCCTGGTGACAGCAGTAGCTGGGGCTCATGGGCCAGTCTCCCTGGGAAGCCCAGTGGCCCTGAGTGGGTGGGAGCAAACAGGCACATAGCCATGGTCTGGTTTATTCATTGAGAGGCAGCTTCAGCCCAGAAGATGAGTAGTGGCATGAGTTGGGGGCTGGACCAGGTTTCTTTCCTCTGTTCCCTGCTGAGGTTCATCACCACGGGCTCGGTACCATTCTCGTGCGTGCACACAACTGCAGGGGCATGGCAAGCCCCAGGTACTGACATCTCGGGTGTCTTTGAAGTTGATGGCTGCTGGTCTTTACCATCGCTACCTCCTTTCTCTCTATTCCATTTGCAACCAAGCCTTTTATCAACTCCCCTCTGTCTTCAAGCAGCCAGCAGTGTGCATTTAACCAAGGAAAGCATGCCGCAAACCGGCTCTCCGTGCATGGGAACTGAGGCGCAGGATGGCACACCGGGCTTGGGAGACGGGTATCTTCCCCACGTCAGCACAAGGTAGACATTCAGGATCCCACAGCCCTTCTGTGATTTCTGTCCTACAGCAGTGACAAGCTCAGCTTCAGTGTCTGAGTGACCCACAACGCCGCAGGGACAGGGGAGGGCTTAGACACAGCGAGGCTTAAAGACGTGTTCGTCCAACAGGTTGGGACTCAACACACTAAACAAGGGAGTACTGAGAGCTAATTAGACCAGGAACTATGCAGATGCTTATTTTGTAAGGTCTGGCTTCCTCCCATCTAATTAAGCAGCTTAGGAATTTGCCAAGAGAAAAAACTCCTGCCCTCTCAATTGCATGGTGGATATAACTTTGGACTCTAAGCGATGCTTACAGCATCTATAGCTTCAGTGCATCACTTAGGTAAAGAAAACGTGGGCCCAGAGTAAAACAGTTATTAAGCCTATACAATAGGGAGAGTCTCTGAAATGTGATGTGTCTCGCATTTCTCAGGTCTTTAGGACACTCTCTGCTCTCCTACCCCTGCAATCCTCTCAGGACTCACAGCTGCAAAGAGGGAATTTTAACTATTGAATTATGGAAAGACAACATCACCTGGGACAAATGAACTGGCAATGGTGGGGTGGAAGACAGGCACTCACATCTGGTACCTGAACTTCAAGACCTCAAATCCCTGAAGGAGGGAGAGAGGAGCTGCAGAGCTCCAGTGGTCCAGGAAATGAAGGTGAAGTTCTGTCATGTAGCTTGTATTCAGACATTTTCACTTGCTCCTTTTAATTTTTGACTTCATGAAAAATTCAGGTGGGTTGTGGCTGCTCCCTGCATCTTGGAGGTGAAGTGAGACCGAGAAGTACACAGGACAAGCTGGAATTTCCCTGCTACCTGCTGCCAGATGCATGCAGCAACTGCTGCCAGGAGCATCTTTGCCACAGGCAGAGCCAGTGGGAGGAACTGTAATTTCCCCGCAGGCTCAGCTCTGCAGAAAATCCTCCTTCCCCTTCTCCCTACCCCACCTCTCTCTGAAAGACACTGTAGGCTGTGAAAATGATGAGGACAATAAAATGTGCTGCTCAATTATCCTGTATAAGAGTTGATATAATTCCAGCCCACAAGCACAGAGTGCGCAGCCTCCCGTGTCCCATGGATTAACACAGTGTGCGTTACACTTGCTGGGGAGAAGATTAGGGAATGAAGGGAGATGGAGGGGCCAGCTTTTATTTAATCTAATGGTTGTTCTATCCGATTTCCTGCAGCCTCTTTTGATTTTCAGTAACCAGGCAATAGAGATTGGCTGGGTTTTTAAAGGCTTGTCGACACAACTCCTGATAAATAAAGATGAGCTTCTACAAGTAAGTATTCTCTGTGAAACAAAGGAGACAGTACCCTGGGATCATTTGGCCAGAGGCACAGGAGCAGGGAGAGGATGACAGGGAAGAATTAACATGCAGAGCCTGGAATCTAATATTTCCAGCCATAATAAGCAAAAGGAAGAAAGTGAAGAGCTGTAGAAAATCAGTTTAAAATGCAAACCCAGAAAGGATGTGAGCACTCCACTCCAGGGTAAGTGCACTCAATGTCTCTTAGGGGCATAGTGCTTTTTGGTGGCTTCTTACTCCTCTCTGTGCCACCAGGGGACCCCCAGGGGAGGGTCCTGCACCAGAAGGACACAAGTTCAGCTCATGCCAGGCTGTGCCAACAGCACCAGCTCCCTCATGATGGTCCTAGCAGCACAAGGAGAAACTTCCAGGAGCCCCTGGGATAGGATTTCGTTTGAGATGACTGTACCTAAATGCAGGTATTGGAGTCTAACTGAGTCCTAACAGCAGGATGGGGGCTGGTTTAGATGTCTAAATGCCGACTGCTACAGTCCACTGATAAGTTGTCATCCCAGAGTTGGAACTGCTGGTGTCCCAAGGGGGACAATTCTAAACTGCAACATGGTGAACATCTTGTTGGCTCCTACCTAAGCCAGGAGCTGGAGAGAATGAACCAGTGGGATGACAGGACTAATCGTGGGCTGTAAGCGTTCCTCTGCTCTAGGAGAGTCCATGACTCAGCTTTTTGCTGTTCCCCAAAGTGTCTGTATCCAGCAGGCACTCCTCCTAGAGCTGGCCTCTGTTGCTTCATTCCCTCTACAAGGGTGTTAGGTCCTGAGGGTACTGGCAGGGGCATGCTCATGGAAAGGGGCAGGTCGCTCAGAAAGCTCTGGGGCCAGGCAGCAAGGATCTGGCTTCTTGTTGGTCTGATATCCATGTGCTGTCTGTCACACAAGGAGCTGTACCTGTATCTCACCAGCTGTGTCTCTCCATGGCACACCCATGCTCTTGCAGGCCACTTCTTGGTCTCATTTCTCCTGCTGGGCCAGCCTCTTGCACGGCATTCACTGCGGATGTGATCATCCTCTATGTCTCCAGAAGGTATCTCCTGCTGGGCTCCCATCCCCTGTTAATGAGACTGACATTTCTCTGTCATTTTTTTTTGTCCTATGACTCTCTATCAACAGCTGACTGGGGCTCTCTGCCCCATGCATGTGTGGGAGACTCCTCCTTAAAACACAGCTGCTGAGAGGACTCGCATCTGTTCCCGTGCTGGCAGGGCTCTGACAATTTCATATTACCTGGCAGGCTGTAGAACAGAGAATTGTCCCCATCATTTCTGTCTGTCCCATGGCTCCTGCTCTGCATCGTTATCTCTATCAACACTGAAGTCCTGTAACACTGGGGAGGGGACAGCAGGAATATTTTCCATGGAAGAGTTGGTTTTTTGAGTGAAGGACAGTATCAGACACGCAGTTTTCTTCTTGGAGGCTCCAGACACTTGTGCAAGATTAGGTATCAGCCTCCGCTGGTGTCCAAAGGGAGTGCAGAGTTACCGATACGGTTAAAAAGTTAGCAGCTCTTTCTCCAGCACCTGGAGCTAGTGCAGAGGTGGTATAATGAGTTCACATCACCCCCCCCTCCCCCCCCCCTTGCCCTTCAGGGGAAGAAGGGAAAGAGAAGTCAAGATCTGGTGCTCCTGACAAATACGTCAACACCTATACACAACTCAGAGCAGCCCCAGACTGTCCAGCCTACTCCAGGTGTCTGCCGTACCCTCAGCCAGCATCTGGATGGTGAACGGAGAGGTTTGGAGTCACGCTCCCAGCTCATTGCCCTCAGCTGGGCCCAGTGCATCCAGTTAGAGAAGTTAGCTAGATCTGCCAGAGTTAGCCAGAGTGGTTTTGTGATGGTTGAAGCTTGTGGGGTTTACCTACCTCTTTCAGGAGACTCCATAAGTGAGTGTCCTTGAGGGGGGACTCTTCCCTAGAGTCATCCTGACTACCTGGTGTCCCTCCTAGCCCACTGTGCTGAATGCAGTGCCTAGTCCTCATGTGCAGGGTAAATCTGCTGCTAAATAAGATTCTGGAGTTTTTCATTTAGCCCAGAACTTGATGTGGACTAGACTCAGGTTCTTCCCTTGTTCTGGGCAGTGATTTTCCACCCCATCAATCATCCTGAGTGCTGGAGAAAACCTAAATATCCACCTGCTCTTCTCTGGGTATGTATGATTGCCTCCCATGAGTGAGCCCTGGTCAGCGTGGCAAGGTCACTGCTCTGAAAGGACATGTGCTGTCGTGGAACAACCCAAGGAGTGGTTTGTAAGCAGCCTGATGCAGAGAGAGGCAAAGATTCCTTGTTTCCCCCCATTAAGCATTTGTTCATGGTTTGTTAGCTACTTGCTGTATTGAAGTCTCATCCTTATAACAAACTCCAACTAAGAGATCTTCATGGTGACCGTCTGCAGGCACTGAAGTGTTCTCCAAAAGAGCAAAATTACTGAATGTCCTTCCATCATTGCATTGGGAATTCTGGGTCCAGTGATCCCAACAGGCCCTGATTTACCTTTTCCTTTCAAGTTAGTGGTGCCAGAGCCAACCCCAGCTGCGCTGCCCACTGTCCCCCTGTCCCATGGAGGAACACAGCAGCACTCTCCTGAGCATCTGCCCCCACTACAACTGCTCCTGGTGCTGTGGCACTGGAGGTGGTCCAGGACATTCCCCAGCAGAATCTTTCTGATGTGTCAAAGGACTCTGCTTTCTTTGGGAGAAAGCCATGTGACAGGAGCTAGAAAAGTCTGAGGACAACAACAACTTCAGGATCTTGTCCCAAGAGTAAGAGTCACGGCGTGGGATGGCTGCAGGAAGCCACGGGCTCCTCCATGGTCTCTGCCAGGTCCGTGCAGCATGGCCTGGTGAGGATCACCCCAGCTGGCCCAGCCATGCTGGCAGTACCATTCCCCACTGAGATCTTCAGCAAAGCAGCTCAGCAGACTTTGCCGCAGCTCTTGAAAATGTCACTGCTTCAGCTGCCTGCTCTGTCCCTTCACTGTCCCCGTGGCTCAGGGTGGGCTGGACATTGGCTGCTGCAGACACTTCAGACTGGCAATTTGTGCAAGCTTGCTTTCACCAGTAGCTGAATCGAGCAGGTTGAGGTGAATCGGGGTCACTGCAGCATGGCTGCACCTCTCCTTCCTTCCATCAGCTTTGAGCCAGCGAGTTCTGACTTACGGCAGCACGATGGGGGCAGATACCTGGACCACAACAGCTTTAATAAGCAGGGCTAAATCTGAGAGAGGTGTTGGTATAACGGTGCCTCTCACGGTTATGTCAGCAGACTGCTCACAGAGGGAGCAAGGGCTAGGGAGAAGAGCTGGCGGACTCCTTAGACCCCTTTTGTTTGCAGTCGGTGCAGTGTTACCTGCATTTGTCTCATGCACTGACATGATTCGGCCCCTTTCTGCTGATGGTCACCTCCCTGCTGAGGCATCCAGGAAAACCCTGAAGACTGCGGGTGTCCCAGTGCTCGAGGAGATGTGTAATTGACGTGCAAGTCTGGCAGGGTTGCAAACCCTCTCCTGATTTTTCCCAAAGGAATTCAGCCTTTCCATTGAACACCACTTCTCTATCCACTGCAAGACACAAGTGAATGGCAATCAGGGATTCCCATCAGTGACACTCAGTCACTTTGTCACAGGCAGAGTGCTGACGTGGGAATCCACAAGCAATGGGTCAGCCGTGGAATCAATTCGTTTGGTGTTATACGGTGTACTTTGTAATTACCGAGGCTGCTTTTAAACTTCATTTAAGGGCCAAGGGAACAATTTTTGATTTATGAAATAATATCTTTTCCTTTCCTAAAGTAAATATTTGGTGTCTGCTAAGGTTGACTCTAATTCATATCTTGCTGCAGGGTAAGTTCTGTAATAATGTCACTGTGTTTGCGATAACAGACAGTAGCTTTGTTATAGACCAGAAGAATTCAAATAACAACCAGTGTTGCAGCAGAGAATCCCAAAGGAGGGGGACGAGGGAAATGGCTCCTGTTTATCACTGCTGGGACATTAGCAGCAGCTAGGTTAGGTCACCTAGGTACTCCTGTGCTAGATGCTTTCCAGATGCTTGTAACTTTTCAAAGCTTTGCAATTTCCTGCTTCTCTTTTTTTTTCTTTTCTTTATGTGTGATCTTAGACTACTCAACCAGTTTTTTTCTCAGAGAGAATATCTTCTGAAAAAAACATAACGTCTGCAGCCATTCTGATGAAACGTGATTGACTGACCTCCCCTGGCCAGCAGAGCACTGCTGGAACACATCAATCGAAGGAGTCATTTTCCAACTTATAGGAGCCCCTTCCTTTTTCAGTGCTTGCTCTGCTGGGTCAAGACAACAGAACTGGTCATTTCTCCTCTACTGCTACACAAGAGGTGCACTTTACAAAGAACACACTTGCTATAGCAGCCACACTGTTGTGGGAAGGAGGTAGGAGCTGCGGGAAAACAGCATGATTGCGTCTTCTGTGCAGACTAAGAGCTACACTGGGAAGGATTTCATTCAGAGGAAGGCAGCTACAGGCAGGAGAACACATGTAAAAGTTCACCCCTAGATCAAAAAAAATTGAGGATTAATTTTGTGGGGCCTATCATTGCACCCTCTTGCTGAAGGAGGTGAACAAGCTTCACTGAGGCAGGCAAAGCAGCCTTGTGTGAGGACTGAAAAGACAGCCCTGGAGAGCAGTGGGGAGAGAAGGATGCTGAAGCTGCAAGAGCAGAGTGTGCTGTCACCTGGACGTACGACATCAGGATAAACTTGCTCAGTGGCCTTGGTTTCAGCTTTGTTATCTGTTGGCTGGGTTAGGGGCTAAGAGCCCTTAACTTCTGCTGTTCTTGTTTTGTCTGGTGAGACAGAGCAAGCCTCTGGTTTGACTGATTTGTCCACATATCCAGGTCCCACAGAGCAGTTCAGCTGGGTGGTGAGGCACAGGCAGGCTGGAGGAGCAGTGAGGGCTGATAGACTGGAATGACACCCTGGTCCCTGTGGGAATAGCTGCAGATGTCCCACAGTGCTTGGGTTCAATCATGGAGAGCTACACGATGTGGCAAGCTCAGACCAGCCTCTGCTGCTGTTCAGACACCCCTCCTTTTTAATTTTCTTTGAAAATTCCTATATCTTTGCCTCATTTAACTCTTTTTTTTTTGACATCATCATAGGAAAAAAAAACAAGTGGCTAAAGCAGACTTTGATCTAAGGATGCAGGAAGCCAGTGGGCTGCTTAACAAAGACATTTCCTTCTGGCTTTGCCTGTACAAATAGTGCCCAGCTCTTTAACAGTGTCGTTCATGGGGTGATCTCAAAGTACTCCATGGGCGTTATGGAGCCACTGTCATGACTGTTGTCAAGGGTAGAAGAATCCACCGTAAGCTTAATTGTAACTGCACCGTTCTTCTAACTTTCTGACGACTGCTCCAACCTTCATCTTATTTTTCATGTCTAGGCTCAGCCCAGAGGACGGTGCTTTGTCTGTCTGAATAAGTGTTGAATTGGACAGGCTATTTTTGAGTTATGGGTATCTGGGAAAGCATTCTGCTTTGCAGTTTCTTGGAAGCTTACTATGAAGCTTATGTGTTGCTTTTGCTTGTAGATCAGGAAAATGCCTTGAAGCAGAGACTTCCAACTTGTAGTCACTTATCTTCTGGAAGAACTCACAGATGAGATTATTTTGCCACGTTGAGATTGGTTGACATTTTGCTAATTTAGAGGATCTATATAAAAGGCTGGAAATGAAAACAGACCCATGCTATATGCACATCTGGGCAAACTGTTCATTGTGACTGAGATAATTAATGTATGCTGTCCCTCTCTTCTAATTAGTATCCTAGGAAAGCTCATTACTTGCTTAGATGTGCTTGGGAGTTGAAGGCTGCTATTGCCTCTTTCAAAAATAGAAGTCACTCCTGGCATGGTGCTGGCGAGTCCTATTCATTGCAGCACTTTTCAAGACAGGGTTTACGGTTTTATTCGTTTCAATAGGCAGCAATCTCTGTGGTAGATATAACATCAGTACTGAACTCTTTACCAGAGACCATCACTGGCATTCATGTAGCACAACTGGTTGTGTGAAGTATTTTCAGCAAAGATGGAGCTGTGCAGCCTGAGGAGCCTGGGTGCTGCCTCTGGAGTACGTTTGTTATTTGGAGAATGAAAGTGCAGCACAAAAAGATGGAAAGATTGAAAGAAATCCAAAGAGGAGAAGAACTTTTGAAAACATCCTCTGGCTGGGGTTGGGGAACAGGGAAGGTGAGCATGGAGGGAGCAAACACAAGTGTTCAGGATCTCAGTCCGTTCCTTTCAGCAGCACTTTGCTGTTGGGTTCAGAGACCCCCATGTACAAGCTGCAAGTGATGCAAAACAAAAGGACTCCACGCAGCACTGTGTCCTCCTCTGATGCTGAGCCTCCCCCAGCCAGAGGACTGGACCTTTTATCCCCTGCTTTTGGACTGAAGGACTAGCGTGCAAATCCTCCCCTACCAATGGCTGTGGCTGCACACTGAGAAGTGCCAGCAGGAGCAGAGGTATTTGCCAGCACTACTGATGCTTAAATTAAAAGGAGTAGCAGGAGGCATCGGTTCTAGAATTGCTTATTTTTTCAAACCATTTTGCAATGGCTGTACATTGTGTGTAGTTATTAATAGCCTAATGACATCGTCACCTTCTACTCCCTCTTTGCAATTGCTCAGGATTGAATGCCAAAGTCTTAACTTTCCCAGGAGGTAATTGCTCACTTGCACATGCCTTTGGCAGGATTTATGTTACACAGTCACAGTTCTCTCCGTCCTGAGAGTGACAGGACCTGTTTATGTATGCCAGGATGCAGATAGATCATTGCCCTTCTCTCCCACAGAACACCTGCACTCTCTGCCTGGGCAGCCTCTGTGGTGCTAAACCATCCCCCTCTGCCTTGGATGGACCCCAGGCAACCCCTCCCTAGCCCCAGTGCTCCTGGTACCTTGGAGCAGAGAAGCCATGGCAGGAAGCAAAGGGCGACAGAGGATGGGCAGGAGAACACATGATGTGCCCACCCTGCAGTGACACCCTGAGATGTTCTGCACAGGCATCTCCCTGCAGGAGGTGGATCTGCATGCAGCAGAGATTCGTGTTTAGCCATGCCCCAATGCAAGAGAGATCCTCTTCCATGCTCATGGCACTGGCAGCCTGGTGCGGTGGTCCTGTGGGATTCATCGATAGTAATTCAACCCTTCACGGTGGGGTGGCTCTGGAGGAGTCTGTTGAGCAGACTATGAGAGGATCCTTTCTCCAGCTTGCTACAGGACTAAGACCTTCCTCACAGCTCCTGGCATTCCTCAGATTCAAGCCAGAGAAGTGCAGACATAACCAGAGTGCACACATGCACTTGGCAGAGACATTGGGGTGGTCCCAGAGATGCTGCAATGGTTGTAACCAGAGCAGGTCATCGTCATTCCCCTCTACCACTGCCCGCCATGTGCACTGCAATGAAATCACCCTGTTATTCCATGGCGTTTGGTAGACTCCTGGAAACAGCCTGTCATTGTGTAGCTCCCTCAGCCTTCCCCCAGCAAGTGAAAGATGGTACTTTTGCTCAGTGATGGATTGTGCCTGGGAATATGAAAACTTGTGCAAAAGTCTAATTTTGGCATCACCCCAAAACATTTCTGCAATGCAAACACTTTTCTGCAGCAGCTTCTTCTACATTGTACGTGGTGTCAGGGAGAGCCACTCTTGTACTGGCCTTGTACGGGCAAGGACGGGGTGGCTGGACCTTGCGTCTGTGCCTGTATCTGGTCCCACCTAACCCAGAGGATGCAGTTGCTTCAGCCAAGCTGGTGGGATGTCCACATGTCCCTCAGTTCTTTCTCCCTGTTGCACACGTGGGACTACCCAGAGCAGGACAGGACTGTGTGCATCTCCCCTCTGATCTCTGCAAAGTTTATTACCATGGAAACTGGAGGAAACCCTGACTTTGAATTAAGGGGAAAAAAGTCTCACATGGACAGAGGCTTGGCTCCCGAGGATCCCCACTAAATATGTTGTGGATGGTGGAAACAGAAGGGCCTTTAATCCACTGCCCAATGTTCTCAATGCCGTGGTGAGAAGGCTGGCAAAGCACTGGCTGGTGTCAGGCAGACCCTACGGGAACTGAATGGGGACAGGGCAGGGACACAGCACTGCTTCTACTGACTTTGATAAGGTCCCTCCCAGCACATTAATGTTTTTTGGCAAACAATCCAATCTTTAGGGGTTAATGCAGGGGATGAGGCTCACTTCTTTAGTCATCTGAAAAGAATAACTCCATTGATGTAACTGATTGTTTAACTTGGCCTCATGTGCCCAGGTCTGCTTGGCGTTGAAACACTCTAAGGCTGGGACTGCAGTTACCTCTTCTGCAAGAGGCTGGAGGCACTGGGAAGACCTGTCTAGATAATTAACAGAATGTCTCAGGAGGAGTTTGGAAAGAACCTGTGAGTTTCTTCTCCATAGAAAGTATGTGAGACACCATTGCAAACAGCATGTGAAGTCTTCATTTTTTAGCAGCGCGGTGATGCTGATGTGGACCCTTATTTGCTAGGCAAGGCCTGGAGAATACTATTTCTTGCTTGCTGTCTATCACGTGCTTTCATCACACTGTGTTAAACTATGGATCTCAATATAGATGGGGGAGAAGACTGTGCATTCAAGAGTTCTAAAAATTAATCCTCGTCTTCCAAAGAGACATGCTCTGAAGACACTTGTGTCCACAGGTCCTCACTGTGTCTGTCTGGCCTGGCACATCCCCACAGCATCCTGTCCACCTCCTTGTCGGACTGACCCCAGAGACTCCCCCTGCTCGGGTGAGAAGGCACTTATCTCTTTTGTCCTGTGTCCCCCACCCCTGGAATTTTTATTCTGCAAAACAGAGCAGCCCTGGAGTTTGCATCCCACTAGCTAAAGGTGACAGCATCTGAGTGAAAAAAAGAAAAGGCAGATCCTCTTCAGAAGGGTGATTCATGCATAATTTGGCATCTTCTGCCTGGAAAGAGGACATGGAAAATGCAATATCCTTCAGCATCAAGGCAGAGAAAATTCCCCTCAGGATTTCTGATGTGCTGCATGCTGAATCTTCTTTCTGATTTAAAGTCCATTAGCAAACCCTGCTTTGCTCTCTACCTGTTTAATATGTTCCCAGGAATTTGTGAAAGTGATTTGTAAACAATGGAGTCTCCTGCTGGGAAAGGCTGGTGGAGAGGTCCCTGGCCATCGCACACCGTCACGTTCAGCACCAGACAGCCACTGCTGAAAAAGAAAGCAGCCCCAATCTTTCTGTTCACACCAGGCCAAAGCAGTGGCTTCATGGACCTTCTCTGAGTTTACCCTGGAGATCAGGGTCCTCCCCGGTGCTGGAAAATCATCCATGTGGCGTCGACAGACTGAAGCCTGCAGCAGTCCCAGGAGGACAGTCAGAAGTGGCTGAGGACACTGCGATGGGAAGCTGGTTGTTCCTCTGCATCACAGATCAGAGGCGAAGGTACCCAGCCCTGCATCCCCTACAGAGCTGTGGGAGAGGTGAACCCACCCAACCTGGCACTGGTGCAAACCACAGCCAGGACACGGGAACTCCAGCCACTGATGGGGATACATACCCTCATGCTGGCTTGCACGGCCAGCCCTTCCCTGCCCCCGTCCCCACTGCAGGTTGTTGCATCAACTCGTACTTTACACCTGGGGCTGATCCCCAGAGATTCCTTCACTCAACACATTTCAAGCCTCAGCGCTTGCAAGTGTCTCTGTGCCGCCTTTTGATGTCATCCCTTCAAACGCCAAAATGACTGTGGCCAGAGGGCTGAGGCTGACCTGGATCCATCCGGAGAAGAAACTGCTGAGCAAGCCCCAGGTGGAAATGTTTTGAAACTTTCCAAGCCTCCTCTTCTTCTCAGGCACTCACAGCATGGGTCTTTCCTGCTGCCCTTAGTCTTTCCTTTCTTCTTTCTCTCGGAAGCAGCAGCCTTTCCCAGCACCTTGCTCTGTTTGAGGTCCAGCTGGATCAGTGCAAGTCAGAAATAGCTCTGCTCAGGCCCCCTGAGATACTGCCGGGCGTTCGGAGCGACTGAGGAGAAGCAAAGCCCAGTTTCCCGATGGATGCGAAATACCTTTCTTCTGTACACACCTGTTTGCAGTAGGAAAAAGCCTCTAAACAGACTTCTACATGTAGATGAAGTATTTTGCACAGCATTTCCAGATACAGGAATGATACAAATGCTCCTGTTTCACAGGAAGCAGTCTGGGTCTGTCAGATTGACTGCAGACACCTTAATGCAGGTTCAAAGAGCCACCCTGAAGCCTGCTCCCTGGCAGGAATATTGCTGCCACTGCCTGATCTTTCATCTGTGTATTAGAGTCATAGAATCACAGGATGGTTTGGGTTGGAAGAGACCTTCAAGCCCACCCAGTGCCACCCCCTGCCATGGGCAGGGACACCTCCCACTAGCCCAGGTTGCCCAAAGCCTCATCCAACCTGGCCTGGAACCCCTCCAGGGATGGGGCATCCACAGCTTCTCCGGGCAACCTGGGCCACTGCCTCAACACCCACATTGTAAAAGGAGAGGTGTTCCAGCCTCTGCCCATCTCCGTGGCTCCCCTGGCCCCGCTCCAGCAGCTCCGTGTCTGTCCTGTGCTGAGGACCCCAGAGCTGGGTGCAGCACTGCAGGGGGGGTCTCACCAGAGCGGAGCAGAGGGGGACAATCCCCTCCCTTGCCCTGCTGCTCACGCTGCTGGTGCTGCAGCCAGGGTACAGCTGCAGAGGCACAGAATTGTTGAGGTTGGACGTAAGGACCATGATGGCCCTGTCCAGTCAGGTTTTGTGTATCTCCAAGATCAGTGTAGTGCAAAGTGTGTCAATAATTTATTCCCCAATAAAATACTAGAAAACTGAGAGTTAATGTTACACTTAAACCAAATTCAAACTTGTTAAAGGAAAAGAGGTTCATCTGAAAGAGCCAAATGAATTTAAGTCTGCATTCAGTAGTTCATAATGGGGAAAAAAACACACACTATATACATAAAAATATTCAAATTAAATTATGGAATACAGCTAAAGTGATTGACTCAAAAACTGCGTTAAAATTATCCTCACTCTAAGATGCTTCTGCAGGGCAGATGATGCCTTTCTTGATCGTATTTGCCTTCTTTTATCAGCACAGCTGACTGTGTTTTATATCAACCTATTTTGCTTAAAGTGCAGCTAGGATAGGCTAGAAATTGCTAAAAAGGCGATTATATGGGAACTGGGGAGAAAATAATATCCCTTTTCACAAAACAAACATTTTCCAGGTTAGACATTAAATTGTCACTGAGAAAACTCTCCAGTGGATGGCCCCTCCTGCTGCTGCTCTTGCTGGGGCTTGGCCTGGCCATGGACCCCCCTGCAGAGGGGGCAGTGTCCCAGGACAGCCATGGGGACCACAGGCAGGGTTGATCTGGGTGTCCTTGAGCTGGGCAGGAGCAGGGAGCCTGCAGGTATGGGTGAGGCTCAGCACCTCTCAGCTGCACTGGAAAGTATCTTTGTGCAGCTTTTGCTGCTCTGATCTCATGTGAAAACTTCTCTGAGGAGGGGTTTCTACTTTTAGGGGAGGTCTGGTTATCCACCTCCATTGAATGCTTTTCCTCCCCTACATGTTGTGTCTCTCCCATCCTCTGCTTCATCGGGTGGTCCAGCACGTCCATCTCTACATCCTGAGCGCCCTGGCCCTGGAAGAGCCCACGCAGCAGTGCAGAGTGATTTATTTCCTCCTCCATGTGCTCCTGCTAATCCCAGGCAGTCGGGTTGTCAGGCCGTGGCTCCCACTCTTTGCCCCACGCTCCAGCAGAGACCTCGGCAGCCGTGTTGCAGCAGCGATGGAGCAGCCAAGAGACAGCCAGAGGGAACATCCCCTGGGCAGCCCTCTGGGTAGGAACTGCAAGGCAACAACCTACAGCACCGATTACAGGCTTTGAAGAGTGGTTGGGCATCCTGCCCGCCAGCACCATGGCATGAGTTCAGTCCCTGAACTTCCCAGTCTCATTAACCACAGCATGTAATGACCAACAGCACTTAGAGCAGCAGAGCTAGAGCCCAGCCAGCCTTGGCCTCAGCACCATTCAGCAGCAGCCAGGGGGACACCTTTTCCCAGCCGTGCTGGGAACTCATTGGCATTATTTCCCAAGGATTGGTGCAGAAGACAGCCTGTACTGGGACACTTTGCCAGGTTCCCAGCTGGTCCCATGTGATTCCCGTGGGAGCTGGACAACAGACATCTGTCTGCTGCAGGAGGGACCAACAGGACTCCAGTGCCTGCATTTGAAAATCCCGTGTGCCAGGTGGGATCTTTAGGCACTGTTAAAGCCCTGGCCCTGTTAATAAGTGCCCAGTGTTCAGTGTCCCATGGCTGTGCCTGGAGCAACAGCGCTCTGCTTTGAGTGCCCCAAACCCCTTTAATGTTCAGTTGAGCCCTGACTTCTGCAAATCCAGGGACTGGGCAGGGCTGACGGGGTGGCTGTGGCAATAGGGAACCTGGATGGTTCCTGTGACCTGAGAAGCCATCTGCAGTTTGCTTCAGCAGCACTGCCTGCACCGAGACCAAGCTGACTGAGGCCATGTAGGACACAGCGCCTTGACCTGTGTTTCATTGAGCATCTCCCTGTGGAATCGTTACCGTGACTAAAGAGGTTTTCCAGGCAGTCCAGCCATGGCCCTGTGCCCTGAGCTGGGAGCTGGAGGAATCCTGGGGATGCAGGCTGTGGTAGCGCTCATATATCAAGTCAAGGACGGCAGCAAACAGAACTTGTACCCAGCCAAGAAAAGTTCCCAGTGCTGCCTCGAGGAGGGGGTGTGCTGGGGCTCTGGAGAGAGGGTGGAGAGGGCTGGGGCATGGAGGTGGAAAGTCCTGCTGGGAAAGGAGAACAGAGTCGAGAATGTTGACTTTGCCAGAAAAAGTTGTTTTAAAAAAATGAAATTTTAGTGGAGGCCTATTTTTCTCTTCTCTTCACCATTCTGAACGCACATAAAGCTGAGCTTCAAACTGTCCCTGCTACTGTGAGAGCCAGAAATGTCTGGTTTCTCCCCCGGGGACTGCTGCGATTCTCAGGCTGCTCTTCTTCCCCGCAGCTGCAAGCTTTAAGAATCGTCCTAAAAACCACAGGGCTCATGATAAAAGCTTTGTTTCAGATTGTATCATGTACCAGCAAGAGCTCTGGTTCCAGGCCACTGTCGTGGTGACAGTCACGAGGGGTTATTGGCAGAAAGTGCCAGCGTTCACTTCCTTGGAGAGGAACATTGTGGTAATGAGAAAATAAGAGATTTCGGCTGCCTTGCCCAGCTGAGCTCTCAGCCTGTATTACCTCAGGCACAGAGAAGAATGTCTTTAATATCATCAGTAGAATATGAGTCATCGGGGCCTTTTTTATCCTTTTTTTTAAAAAAATATTTTTTAGGAAGAAAAATCAGAAATTCTGCTTTGTATTTTATCATGAGGAGAGAAATGGGTTGAAAGGTAATTGGATCCTGTTGCTTCCTAAACAGCTAAATATTTACATATAGGCTGGGCTATTCATCACGGCCCCATATGGCAGGAAAGCTTGCCATAGCACTCTGGGGAAACTGCTGTGCGCGAGTGTGTTTGTCTCACAAATGTCTCCCTGACAGTTTCACTTTCATCACAATCAGCTGTGACACCATAATTACAGATTTGGGGAGGTTTTCAGCCTCCAAGTGATTGATTGTTTGATACACACAATTTAGAAGATAGATGTTCTTATTTAAATCAACTACTTAGCAAAGGAACTGGCTACACGGGAAACAAAGTGGAAACAGTCCGTGACTGTGCCAACATCCAGGACAAACTCTGCGCTTGCATTTCCAGCCCTCTCTCCTCCCCGGGCTCTGGGCAGGGGTGATGGCAGACACGTGAGAGTGGTTGCTGCACGTTCAGCCCCCTACCTCCTGTCTGGTGACCCAGGGGTCCCCCACACTGCTTCAGCTGAGTCCTTGCCCCTGCTGCGTGTGGGCATTTCCAGTTCTTGGCTCCCTGGAAATCCTCTTAAGTGGCCAAGGCAAAAGGCCCTATTGCCAGGGTTATTACTGGCCACTGATTCACTGCTTTCAACCCGTGGTGGCACCGATCTCTGCTAACTCCAGTGTGGGTTGCCCTTGCCCCGGTGGCAGTAAATCCCAGCGAGAGGCAGGGTAGATGCAATTTCTTCCCGTTTGCTCCATGTTTACCAGCTGTCAGTGTTATGGAGCAATAGCACTCCCGGTCCAGTTCTCTTGTGTCAGGGCCGATCATTTTTTATGGCTTCTTTTGTAGATCCTAGTAACTCATCCTGGCTCCTGCCACCTTTCTCCATGCTGGTCTGTACTTAGAGCATCCCTCTCTTGCTAAGGGCATGAGAATCTACAGGAAGACAGGGCAGGCTGGGGAGGTGAGGAGAATTGTCCTTTACATGAGGAAGCAGCTGGTGTGATGGATGCCATGGATGGATGATGCTGCAGCTGAGAGCCGATGGGTCAGGACGGGCAGGCAGACCAACACGAGCGCTTGTGCACACACAGTCTATGCACGGTGATTTTGCTATTCGACCATGCTGGCCAGCGTGCTGGTGTTCGCATAGATGGAGATGTTGGGTTTGGAATGTTCAATAATTACGATTTGCTAATGGCATCAAGAAGCCTGACTAACAGGGGTGCCAGAAAGAGCTGCTGCTGAGGTCTTAATTCGATTTTTGTCAGCTGCTTGCAAGGCCTGTGAGTTGTCACAAGCTGGCTGTCACTGCTTGAACAAAACCCAAATATTTTTTTTTTTTTTTTTTTTTTAATCTGTTGTGTGCCCTTCTGGCTCTGAAGCTTCTCTCTAATGAAGCAGACAGAAATCCCTGACCTGGAATAAGGTCACATTTCCTATGGAGGGCCATATGAGGCTCCTTGTTCTTCTCCAGAGGACTCTCATCACTGGGAGAAACCGTCAATCTCCTTCTTGTGCTCTCTGCCTCTCTTTAGGGTCTTTTCTGGAGTCTCACTCTTTCAGATCCATCAACGTTGTGCTGTTCCCTTCACAGTGCTCCCCTGAGGGAGGAGGGATGGAGAGCAGCCCCTCCCAGCCCAGCCGGGAACGGAGCAAACAGGGCGAATTTGGAGAATTTGGAGCTGCAGATGAGCCCTGACAAGGGCCAGGACCTTCTGTGCAAACACAGCCCAGCCCGCACAACAACCTGATCCTTGTTCCAGCTCTGGAGAGGGGCCGGGGCTCTCCTGAGGTCCCCCAAAGTCCTTTAGCCATTTTCTCTCAAATCCTCCCAGGGATCCCCGCTCTCACACGATCTCCCACACCAAGTGGCTCCTCGCAGCCTGCTCCCTGAGGACAAAGCAGCTGTGTTCATTCCTCCTCCAGACCATTTGTGCAGCCCTGGCAATACCTGTATGACCGTGGAAGGAGGCAGGGTGACCAGCTGGCTGAGATCCCAGCTTTACCGTGCCTGGGTGGCTTGCTGACAGGACCACCCGGGGTTGGCAAAATCTTTAGTCCTACAAGTCACATCTATTTGGGGGGACAAATTGTGGTTGAATGAGATGGTAATTGTTACATCCACAAATTCTCAAAGTTTTGTTTTCTTGGACATCAAGAATGACAACATAGCAAAGGTGATACGTCTATTTTCAGTCCTGGGACTTTTCCAGGCACCACTTGCCCCCAAATCTATTCTTTATCTCAGGTTGGTGCTACCAGTGGTCTGAGGCTGTGTCTGACTCTTCCTTTCTGCTCTGCCTCCTTCTGCATGGTTTCATCTGCGCCTGCCTCCCCTCCGACCCCCAAATTGCTAGTGGAGTACCCCACAAATCCTTTCTTCACCCACTGGCAGACCTTGGAGCTGTTTCTGTTTTGGGGGCTGTAAGTGCTCCCCTGCTTGCCCTGGGGAACACCTTCTTCTACCGGTTAACTCAGTGCAACCTAAATGAATGGCAGAACTCCAACAATCTGCGTCTTACTAAATCTTAACCCCGTCCATGACGCTCAAGTTGATATCCTGGTGGACAGGGAAATGCTGACATGAAATAAAGGCTCTGTACTTCTTTTCAGGATTAATTAAAGGCAGACAATTTTAGCATCTTCCATCAACAAATCCCTTCCTTAACCGTTTTAATTTTGTTGATGAAGTGCAAAGACTTGTGAAATTTACTTTGCAGGACATTTAATATGAAATAAAATTAGCAGCTACTATTTATATTCTAAATGGGCCATTCAGGGAACCTTTCCCAAAATGCAAGGAGAAGGTAAAGAGGGAGGCTTTTAACCTTCTTAACCTTCTTTGTGTGTAACACTTGCCTGAGAGTTGAATGGTAAATTGTAATTAAGCTAGATGGGCGGAAATGACTGGCAGAATTTTTTATTTTTTTTTTTTACAGAAATCCTTTTTTTCTGCTGGGGGAGGGACAGGTGCAGTCAGCAGGTTTGGCTGGGGATGCTAATCCTCTTCTCCCTGAAATTGCTGATCTGCTTTGGTTGGGGTTGCATACAAGATGCACTTCATCCTGCACTCTGCATGAGCCATTGCTGAGCCTGTCCGGAGAAACCATTCCCTCTGACTCCAGCAGGCCCTGGATCAGGCCAAGGAGGTGTTTGCTGTGCTGCTGGCCATTCAGGCAGTGTTAAAGAAGCTGAAATTCAGTGTGTCAGGCACCAGAGATGGTAGTCAGGGCTCATTGTACACCTGCATTTGATTGCACCTCAATGCATGTCCAGGAAAAGAGTTCAGTAAGCTGTCCAGTGAGTTTGTTTCAGGGTACCCATTCCCCAGTAACAGCACCAACCCAGGAGGTACTGCTCCAGCTTTACTGACCTAAGTGCTGTCTCAGCCCAAACACTGCCCTGTGGTCAGAAAAAGTGCAGAGCCTGGGCAGTGTTCTGGTCCAGCAAAGTCTTGGTCCCTCATCCAAAGCAGAATAACTCAGACAGCAGCAGAGATGCTCTCAGGTCACTTAGACCCAGCGAGCTGAGAGTTTTCATGTGATCATGAGGGTTTCTAGAGTCTCCCTTGTGCCAGGTGTTGTACACACATGGAAGTCTGTAATTTAAATGGATGAATGATGTTAGGGGAATGAGGAGCTCACACGCCCCGTCCACAGCCAGACAGGACATCAGAGGAAGAACCAACGGAGCAGTTACAGCCTCATGGTCTGTCTTTCACAGCGCGAAGAGCACAGCTGCTCACACATGCTCTGGTTCCTCGCCTTGCACAAACGGCTCTGTGTCAGGGCCCAGTGCCACCCTGACACGTGTCACGCCAAGCCTCTTCTGCTCTTGGCAATGAGGTGTTAGCTCCCTGCTGAGCCTGCTAACACCAGGCAGGAGCTTTTCCATCGCCATAGCAGAACATTATGGAAACATTTTGGAAGAACGTGGGCACAACTTTCACGTGGCTTCAGCACCATATGCCTCCTCCAGTCCTTCATTTCTGTATTCCTAACTCCAGGGGCTTCAGTGAAGCTACTTTGGATTTACACCACCTCAGAGGAGAGGAAAATAATAAAAGTGAAGTCCAAAGTCAATGAACAATTGCTTCATCACTCTTACAGAATTGCCTTTGTAATTAGATGTGGAAGTAGCCCCTGGTTGTGAACAGATGCAGAAACTGGGTTTTTAAAGTTATCTGGAGGTCTCAAAATGTAGTCAGGGATTAGCAGGATTTTTAAAGTGTTTCCACCCTCTGCAAATGCCAGACATGCTCAGAAATAGCTTCTCAGTGCCATAAGGCTGGCATTTTGTAATCACAGGGATCAATTTAAAAACTTGCATTCATATTATCTGTAAAAAAAATTATCATGTGTATGCATGTGGATGTGTGTGTTAAACAGTATTTTTACCCTTATGCATTAATCTAATGGAAGAAGAAATACTAACCATTTCTACTAAGGAACAGAATTTGTAAAGCAAATAGACCTCCCTAGGCTGAAATTTGCAATAGGCTTTGAGCTCAATTTATCTTCTGGCTGGCAGAATTTATCTTGTTTTTCTGTAAAAATTCCAGGTAAGGCAACAACAAAAATAAGTGGTTTTTTTTTTCTAGAAACCTCAAGGCAAATATGATTTAGTGTTTGTGATATTTGTTCTTGACAGAGCTAATGCTTTGGTATCCTTTCCCTCTACCCCTTTAGATGGCACAGCCAAAAATACTTCATGATATGTGCTGTGCTACTTTCCCAGATGTATCTCGGAGACGGAAAAATACCTCATCTGAACCCCTCAGCTGCTCATTCCCACTGCGCATCCTGAGCAGACGAGGGACTTGCTCTTGTGCTTGGCTTGATACCAGCAGCATGGAAGGGAACTGGAGTATTTCCCAAGTGGGATGTCTTTGCAGCAAACAGTGAAACCACTTCCAGCATCAAAGAAAAAGACCAAGCGCTGTGGGTGACTGTTTGTTAGTGGTGGAAAGTGCCACGAGTGAGAGGGCAGCAGGGCAGAGCCACAAGTTCAGGGCTGTATTCAGAGTCTAACAAAGACACCTCCAGGCTGCGGTTCAGTTCCTGGACTTGCCTCTGGGCTCCTGCATGTCCTTGGACTCTCTCTGCCTGAGGTTTCTGCCTATAAAATGGAGATGGTGTTAATCCCTGACCACAGCGGTGCGTTAGGAGAACAGATCTATTGATGATTGCAAAGTGTTCAGGTAACTATGGCAACGGGGTGCCAGAGTTGCCTCGGGTAGATATTCGGTCTTGTTGCATCTTGCAAGAGGAGAAGTCAGACAAAGTGCTTGAACGTGCCCTGAAACCTCTCCGTACACTCGGTGCTGACTCATCAGAAGCTACCAGCCCCTGCTTCCCCTGAATTATTTCAGGAAGGTTGCTTATGTTGGGAATGAAGCAATAGAGGAAATTTTTAAAAAGCACCTTGCTTTATTGCTTGCTGGACAGATTATACCCAGCATCACGGCTTTAACTTGGAAACAGTCCATTATGTTTTACGGCAATAAAAAAGAAAGCCGAGATATAAAATTTATTGCCATGAGATAATGAACTGCAGGGGTGAACGTTTGGCGTAACGCTTCTCTCTGCAACACGCGGCAGCTCTGCTCTCGTCTGGTGATCGTCCTGCGCACCTACTTGCAATTTGTGTGTATGATGCAGAAGCCCTGAGCCTCCCTGGTAATATACCAGCATTTTCATTTAATCAAAACAGTTTAATCCACACTAAAAAGAAGCCAAGACAGGCAAGGGGGGAATTGATCCATGAGAAAACAGTAATACCATGAAGAGGGAAAGCTTATCTGAACCCAGGGGAAATACGGGTGGTTGCTTTTTATTATATTGCTAGATGACAGGCTTTGCAGAGATGGGCTGGGACAGGCTGCACCCGAGCAGCCCCGGTCTCTGGGCTGGCCCCCAGCCTCCCAGTGAGGCCATGGGGACACTCTGCCTGCCTGGGTGCCGTCCTGACTGGGGCTGCTGAAAGGGGTCAGTGGAAACGTCTGTCCCTCTGTCCAGGAGCCAACCCCATCCTTGGTTAGTGTGTCTGCACCTCTGCTCCTGCTCCCGAGTTAACAGGAGGTATTTCCAATAGGCCTGGCACTTATTTTAAACAGGAAGCTTGATTTTCTATTTCCATCTCCCCCACTTATCTTTGGGCAGAGCTGTAATTTCTTTGTATTGTATTGTATTGCATTTTGTTTCACTCTTTTTTTGTGTCCAGTGTCTTGAAGACGCAAGCAGAGCAGTTAAAAAACATTCACGTGAAGCTTGTCCTTACCCTTCCTTTGCCTGGTCCCAGTGCTCCCCAGTAAGTCTCATTCCCAGTGGATTCCCTCTGGCATGGCAAAGGCTCCACAAGCCAAGTGCGCTTCCCCTCTCGCCAAGGACACTTGTCCAGTAGCATCGTTTAGGAAGCTCTGCTGGCAGGGGGCCAGGGATGCAGTAAAGCTGATGAGCGAGTGACCTTGGCTGCTGGCTTCCCTTCCTCATGGAGGGCAGGGCTTGCACCACAGCATCTGCTTCCTCATTGCAGATATAAGGAGCTGAGCTGAGATTCTCCAAAGTGATTTAGGAGCCTGTATCATACCTTCAAAAGCCAATGAGGTCTTACAACTGACATGACTCGAGCACCTTTCCCTCTGTAAGCACACTCTAAAAAGCTATATTTAAAGTCCCCTGAATGTTTCAGAAATATGGTTCACCGTAACTTTGAGTAAAATGAATGTTTTCACTCACTTAACAGAGCGCCAGGTTCTAGATGCTGTTTTCACTCAGACTAATGTCAAGACATAAACTGCCCTGGGCACAACTCCAGATTAGTCTCAGTCCAGGGATAGCCCCAAACCATTGTGTTTCACTTGAAATGAAATGCAGGTGAGAGTAATTGATGCAAAGCTGCTGGAAGCCATGCCTCTCAGGGCCACTTCCAGCTTTTTGCAGAAAAAGAGCATTGGGGATATTTAATTGGTTTTGTCTAGCCAAGCTGGTCTGGATGAAGTGTTAAGTTCCTGTGTCATCCAGAGCCACAAAGGGCTAGAGATGTTGTCAGAGAAACCCATCACATCATGCTATTGGCTTCTGCATTGGAGTTTGAAGCTGTCCCAAAAGGTATCGCAATAAAAAGTGACTGCAGGCCAGGTGAGCTGTCTGTGGGAACTTTTGGTTCCCTGATCTCAGAGCAAGTGATCCTCTGGCTTTTACAACCAGGATCCCCTTTGCTCTCCATTGTACCAGGGGTAACTATTCTCCTGCAAAACACCTCATCCTCTGCTCCCAGGGAAGTGATCTGACCACCACCCTGCAGTGTCACGTACACCTTCACTTGCCTGTCCCTGTGTCACCTTGTGCCAGAGACCACCGATGGTGGTGTGACCCCCCCCCTCTCCCGAGTCCCTCAGTACTTGGTGCAGCTCCTACCCACCAGGGCTACATAACAACCTAGGGTAAGGCAGGAGCAGTTTGGGAAGGCGGTGAGCCCAAGCATGAAGGCACCCTCTTAACGTCTTCTGCTTTTCTTGTTATTGGAAATAATAACTCTAATCAATCACCTCCTGACAGCCCCATGCACCTGCCCCTGCCCTGTGCACTTGCACCTGGGTCGGAGCCCAAAAGGGGATCACACACTCTGCTAGAGTGCAAAGCACCAGAATATTTGGTCATCCCACATTGGGCTCAAGTGGAAAAGTCCCTGACAAAAGTCAGTTATGTCAGATCCTATAAATACTGATTCTAAGTCAGGCCCTCTGAGATCTCGATGGCAGCACGATCAGCATCTCCCCTGAGCTCAGGACCAAACAGGTCTAAGGACCATGTGCCGGTGAAGTCGACCAAAGGCCAGGGAGAACTACTTCTTGAGGCTCAGTTATCGCCCGTTGAGGAACGCTGATGTATTGCAAGTATTTATTCTAAACTCAAGAAGGAAGAGGGAGCTTTTAACTCCAGGCTAGTGTCCTCCATCTACCTCTCTACAGAGGAAGGAGAGAGAACTTTTAATTATACACTACACTCTCTGCTTACGTATTTCACTGGATCCGAGTATTTCCGTGGTGATTGGTTGTTTGTGTGTTTGTTTGTTTGTTTGTTTCTGTGTTTTGTGTTTTTATATTATACATATATTATATATTATATATATTATATATTTATATATGTTATGTTTTGTGTTTATATACTTGGGATACTTTGTAGTAACTTAGTGTGAATCTTCTCATTCTCAAATCTGTAATTAAGTTGATATTTTAATCATAACATTATAGTGAATCACCTTATTAATAATTAAATTGGTCAATGACTGAGTGCTACTAAAATTTAACCTTTTATTTGCCTCACACCGCTAATAAATCTTAAACTGTTGCTAAATCATAACTGTGTGAGGTATTTAATCTGCGACACCGCCCATGGGTGTACAAGGTGACCACAACACTCAGTACTGGGAAGAGCTTCTCCAGGGACCTTTCTGAGGAGATGGTGCCTCTATGGCAGGGTACAGGTTGGTCATTGACCCCAGTATGGGGGGGCAGGATCAGGGCAGACCTGTTTCCTGTCACCTGGGGGCTAGAAGCCAATGAATGAAACCATTCAGCTCATGTACTCAAGCAGGCACTGGCTGCAAATTGGGCGGGTCAGGTCTTGCTCAAGGAGGCAGGCTTGCCTGCACCCCTGCAGCATCACCCCAACTCACTGAGGTCTTCATCGTGAGCATCTCTGGGCTTCCACCAAGCAGGGCTGCCTCTCAAAGGGAAAGAGCTCCTGCAGCACCACTCGTACTATCCTTTATTTAATTGTTTTCAAAGCTTGGCACTAGCCCAAGAAAAGTTTGGAGGTAAGTCTAGTGACAAAGCAGCCCTCCAGAAAGCAATACATTTTGTCCGTTTCCAAGGGAGCGGGTTTGCTCTTTGATCTGGTGGCTCCGAGCAGAAGGGAAGGACCTCTCGCATCTTGTTAAACGCTTTATTCACACACGTGTAATTAAGATATCCTATATCTACAACTCGGCATGACTTTAATTAGAGACATTTCAGTGCTGGAAGCGCTGGCAGAAACAGATAATGGTGCTGCCTTTGCGCACTGCCAGGAGACAAAACCGACCACAGGAAAAGACAATTTCTCCGTAAATTAACTGCACACTCTGCCTTGCCATTTGCTGCTTTGTCCCCGACAAGGCTGATGGAACAGAGATGAAATGTGATCTCCACCATCCAGAAGCACTCGCCAAGTTCACGGAATGTGAGAGCAGCTGTGGGCACGTGGGGAGGGAGGCACAGAGAGACACACACAGACAGGCATCCTTCTAACACAGCTGATGGAAGAATGGGCAACAGACCCTGGCTGAAGATCTCCAGGGACCTACCTATTCCCAAGAAGTCTTAGCATAGGGCAGCAACAAGACAGGCTTTATCCAAAACCACCCTACGCTGCCAACCCTGTGTCCAAACCTGGTTCAAGCACTGCAGGAGGAGAACAAATCCTTCATCCTTCATCCTCCCACCCTGTGCTGTTTCATCCTCTCTGGGCTTCAGGTTCAGAGCCACTGGTGAGCCTGGTTTTGAAACGTGGGCGTAGACACCCATGGGAGGAGGATGAGACCCAGTATGCTTCCCCAGCTCCTCCTGGAGTGCTCCCAGCCTGTTAATAAGTTAGTTCAGGATGATTTCCCGGTTTTGCCCCCATCGCCAGCTGTTGATAGGAGCCCTGAGACTGCACAGAGCTGTTAGCCGAGGAGTTAAAATGACAGTGCTCGATGACTGAAGGGTGGATGACATAAGGGGAAAGTGGGACTTTCTCAGGCCCTGGCGCTGTGCAATCAGAATGTACAGACCCATTCAAAGTGGACCCCTACGGTTATGCATCTTTAAGGCTTCCCCAAGGCAAACTTCACTGAAATTTTAGGATCCACATTTAGTTGTAGCCAGACAGTGGTGGGTGCTGATGAGGTTCATCATGCTATTCTGTGTGAGCTGGTCTGAGGGACCTGTCAGAAAGAGAATCAGGGCAGAGATGATAAATCTAAGATTGAGAGAAGTCCTGGAGCACAGAGAGAAAGAAAAAGAGAGAGAAAAGGTTCTAAAACTATGTTCCAGGGTGAGGCTGGGTCTACTGGGGACAGCATGATCCTTGGATCTAGAAATCCAAAGAGACCAAGTGACAGTAGGACAGAGTTGGTGATACCTCTTTATTTGGTCCCAGTGACATCTCTAAAGGTTCCTCTGTTCAGATACTATCCTCCACAAGGAAAGCAACATCAGAAAGGAAAACCAGAAAGGTTTCAGAACAGAGACATGGGAAGGACTGAGATCTGGAAAGCCTGGCTCAAGGAGAGATGGGAAGAGAGAGTTTCTTGATTACAGAAGTTCACTGGTCGCAGTCTAACAGTGAGTACAGGAGGAGATTTCCAACATCCGAGGGTACAAATGTTACTTGAGAAGCCAAAGGCCAATTGAGAAGAGTGACAAGCTAAAGCCAAGGAAACTTAGACTGGAAAATAGGTGACCACATTTAACCTTTGCAACTCCATGCCTAATTCTTCAAAATCTGCTCATTTCTCATTGTCTTTCTGCTAACCCTTCCATCCCACCAACACAAGCTGTGACCCACGAAGAAATCTCTGGGTTAAGTTCCCTGGTCTGTGTTATCAAACCAAGTCAAGTCAGGATAGCAGTATGTTACAATGGTCCTTTCTACACTACAGGTAAGATTATTCTTGCCCCTCCATCCTACTTCAGAATTGTTGCTTTGGTGTGGCAGGACTGTGATCAGAGAGGGTTACAAAGGTGACTCATGAAATAAAGACCGGACACTGCTCTGTCTGTGGGCTACATACATTTTGATTTAAGTGCAGCTTTGTGAATTTCTTGAACTCATGGGTTGATTTGGGGAAAGATACTAAAACAAGCAATAAAGGAAGCTGCCACTTGAGAACTCTTAAGAACTCTTTTTTTTTTTTTGTTATCTGCGAGTGAGAATTGTTCTCTGCCAAAACAGATATCCACCCCCTCTGCAGCTGGGAAAATGGTGTTTTGCCTTCAGTGGCCTGAGCTATTCAGCTGTTTGTAAGAGCAATGAAGAAGATTGTTTTCTCTAGTGGACAATATCCAACTACTAGCTTATTTTGCCATTCTCTGTGCATGCACAGGAGCTGTACATCTTGGCTGGCCGCTGTGCTGTCTCCAGAGGAGCACTGGCAGAGCCCCTGCCCTGGAGCTCAGGTGAGACAGGCAGGAGCAGAGGGCAAGAGGCACAGCCAGGAGGTGTGCAGCAACACCAGCAGATGCTGGGAGACTGCTGGGAGAAGCAGGCACACAGGCTGTAAAAATGGTGACCTGGGCTGTGCAGATTTTAGTGCACACCGGGAAGACACTACGGAGTTTTGATCTGAGAACAAGGCTGAGAAACGGCCACCCCTCCACTCTTGCAATTTGTTTTTTTCCTTTTTTTCCAGCTTCTCTAATTCAAGTTTTTTATCCTAATTTGTGTTCAGGTAAGACGTAGTTCAAAGCTCAAGAAGCATTTTGCTATTTTTGTGCTTTGTTAAGAAAAACGTGTGGACAGATCCACCTCAAGGCTGTTGTCTAATTGGAGTGCTTCTCCACCATCTCAAGAACAGGATCCATCTCACCTGCCTCCAGATCAGCTCGGTTGATATCTTCGCCTGTTGCGGTCATCCAGACTCCTCCTTGGCAGAGAAAACAGCACTCAGCTTTACAGCCTAATGGCCTCCTTCAGAAGTCTGCCGAAGGCCAAGGTGAACAGCCTCCTGAGACCACTTCTGTCTCTTGAAGTACTACTGCAGGGGCTCAGCGACACAGATTTGAATGGGAACCCCTGGCTTAAACTCCGTCCAGAATGAAAGGACATGACAGATTTAACAAGACAAAGGAATTCCTCATGGGTTACTAATAGCACAAATATATCATTGGTTCTGGAGACAGATGCTAAGCAGTTGTAGCCACTAATTGAGGGGAAAAAAAATCAATCTATGGCTAAGTTAAAAATAAATAAATAAAAAAATTTAGGGAGTTTTAACTCAACAGAAAGTTTGAGAAGTTGTGGGATATTTTGATTTTGGACCCATTACAAGCAACAAAGTGGTTTGACAAAAGATGATAGATTTCCCAAAAGACCATACTTTAATTAATTTAAAAGCATAAACCAATTAACGTATTTAATACTAAACACCCATACAATTAATTTTGTACTCAGAGGTATTTAGGGAAGGGGAAGGGAAAAGAAAAGCCGGATTTCTCATAGATAAGTAGGAAGTTCATTCACTTTGGCACAAAACTCACAGGGAACATGATGAACACCCTTTCAGGTGAAAAACTCAGCTCTCTTAGTAGTGGAGCCATCGTGGGGCTGGAAAGTGGCCACATATTTCTGGTTTCAAGGGAGGAAAGCGGGCAAATGCTTCTCCAGATCCAGCCGCCACAGTACCTGGATCCAGGCTGGGTCTAGACCATCGTAGGACCAGGTTCTTGGCAATGAGTTGGGTCATAAACAGGAGAGGCAACAGTGCCTTCCTTCTCTGTTTGCTTCTAGACTGACTGGTCCTGAAGAGCCCATCAGGGCTGGGTGAAGAACAGGGTATCAGAACTGATGAATTCACCTAAGCAGGCAAACAGCTGGTATGGAAAATGTCTTTTTGTAGCAAAAAACATTGGTTTCACTTTGTCATTTTAATTCAAATATCAATTTGGGGAAAATGCTTGGAGTCAATATTTCTAAATGACCCATGCTTGTTCAGGGATGACATTCAGAACAATTTTTCCTTTGCTGAGAAAAAAAACCACTGCATTTCTGTTTGCCTGTTTTGCCAAAATGAAGCATGTCCTCATTAAAGATTTTCTTGCCTGGTGTCTTGTAGTTAACCTGTGGCTATAAAAACATTATGACAATGATTTTGCCATCTGTGCCAATATTTCTTTAATATTATCTGATTATATGGGCCCCATTCTGCCCTCCTTTAAACCTCATGTCTGTCCCCTCCAGAATAAGCTTTCACTGAAGGTTTGAGGGGCTACAGATTTCTCGATGGAGATTCTAAAAATCATCGACATCTGAACACCGTCTTCCTCTATCTACTCCCCTCGTGAAGTGGGATCTGGGTCCTGCTGCCCCACACCTGGTACCCAAGCACATCTCAGAGGTCTGGCTCCCCGTTACTAGCTCAACGAGCTGGACTGTCTTCAGTGAACTTTCCCACAGCCTCAACATGTGGAACCCAAAACTTCCCTCGGTGAACATGTCCCATATGTGTCCGTGAGAACACAGCTTTGCTCTGGCTGCCTGAACTTCTTTTGCCCCGTCTGTCCCAAAACATTTTTGATGGCTGCCTGCAGCAGCTCATGAGGAGGTGACTCAGCTTTGTTGTTTTTCCTCCAAACTTTGAAGCTTGCAAAGGACATCAGACTGCTTTAAATACCCCCTAGTTTCAGGTGTAGCTTCAAGTGCTCATGCTGCAGGCTAATAACACTCCAAATGGTGGACCTAAGCAAGGGAGAGAGGCTCGTTTTCATCCAGGGATCAGAGTTACACAAGCTCAACAGCACCTGTAGCATTGCTGTAGGGGCTGGCTAGAGTGTATTTTTGCTGGAAAGCTTTTTACCTAGGATTCGTGCCCAAACATCTCCATACATAAAGTTGTCTGTGAACTTTGGATGTGTAGCTGAAGAAAAAGACACCCAGGTAAGAGGACTCATATGTCTGGGTCTCACTTGTGGGAGGTTCTGGGTGACTCTCCCAGGAAGCCTCATGGATAATTTGTCTGCATCTTCCTCTGTCTTCCTCTGATGGAGAATTGTTTATTTTTCTATTTTTCAGCTTAAAGCAGGGAGAAATGGAAGACGCCTGAAGCAACAGTTCATGTTTGCCAGGTCGTTAGGAAACCAATCAGAGAGGGGATGAAGCTTTGGGTGATGTTTTTCGCTGGCATCAGAGAAGGAGGGCACGGCCTGCCCTATTCAAGCAGTTCAAAGAATTCTTCGTAGGGGGGAAAGAGGGCTAAACAGAAGGATTGGGAGGAAAAAAAGACGAAGATCAAATAAGCTTTAAAAACCTGGATGTCTGTGATCTCAGATGCCTTCTGACAATAACATGTTATTGCTCATCATTACTGCAAGGCAAAATTAAAGCTGCTTTAACACTTCAACTGTGCATTTCTGGACTGTGGCATGCCAGCGTTTCTTCTACGTGTAGCAGGAAATGGAGAATTTCTGGGTTTATAATAATTGTTTGGAGGGCAATGAAAAGATCCTGAAGTTTACCCGCGGCTCCTGCTGTCAGCTATCAGAAGCCTCACCCCATCTAAGCACAGCTTTCATCTTGGAGCACATCAGTTCGCGTTGGGCTCTGGACTGAGCACTGAAATTGCTGGAAGCTGGTATTTTAATGGGACTTCTTGGCTGTTTTTAGAAGGTTGTAGTACAGCGAGCACAAAAGAGACTGTCAGGAGAAAGGGAGCTTTATAAGCAGTCCTAGTGACAGAGGCTGTGTCCTGTGTGGCCGTGGGGTGCAGGAGAGCTTCAGGTCACCGAGACAAAGCTCTGGCAGTGCCGAAGCCTCTCCCAGAGCCTGGGCCAGCATGTCCCGAGGCTCTGGGTTGTGCTGCTGTGTGGGGAGATGAACGTACAGCCAGAAGGAACGCAGCCGTCTTCAGTCCACCCTGCAATCCTTGCCCTTCATTGGGAAAGATACAGCGTGGGGTCTGTGTCCCCACATTGCCTGGATGAAGGGGACAAGTGGAGATGGTTCAGCTGGTGGCAGATGGTTTTGCACAGCCAGGACCTCTCCTTCGTTGCCCAGGCTCCTCTCCCGGAGTCCCAGCCCATCAACTTGCTGCAAACCAGCATGGGAAGGGCCTTCAGACTCTTTTCTCTGGGAAAAAGGATGGGGCTGTTTGTGGGACACCACCCAGGTGTGCAGAGTCACCTCCTCCAGGAATGGGCATCGAAGGCAGGCATCCTTTACGGGGACTTGTTTGACCTGTCCCTCTCCTCTGACTGCAGCCAGGGCGCAGGGCAGCCAGCTCCCAATTCTGGATGCCAAGAGGCAGCAGAAATGAAGCCTGACTCTGCTGCTAGAGTCATTTGTTACTTGTGACTGTTAGTGTTTGTTTCTTTGGGAATTGCCTCACTTATTCTAAATAATTTAAAATTTTGTACACAAAAACTAATCAAGAACCCAAATTATCTCCTTTTTAAGCATGGGAAGATATGCAGAATCAGCCTGAAATCATTTCAAAAATAATAAAAGCAGATTCAGTGACAGACCAAAAAGCATAGCGAGGCCAGCTGTGAGCTGGTCTAGGTTTATCTCAGCTACTGAAAAGCAGACAAAAAGTATTGGTATATCTCGTATTTAATTTTTTAAACTAACAGCTTGGTTGCATGCAGATTTGGGAAAATAATGAATATTCTGCTTCAGTTGCTGAACCAAAAAATTCAGAAGAAAAATGGCACATGTCACACTGAAGCAAAATTGGTGCCGTTTCTTTCTGAGCGGGCTGATCATCCCCTTTAAAAATACTATTTTTAGTCAACTAAAATTTACCATTGACGTGAAATGAAATGTTTGTCTCCTCTTCAGAACTTAGTCCTCCTGCTTGATCTTTTTCCTTCAGTGGGGGGCCAAATTTCAGAGCATTTCTTGCCACTTTAAGATGTATTTTGTCCCTGTGGATTTCAGGTTTCTGGTACTGTCACTACTTGTTAAAACAACAACAAGAAAAGAGTCTGAACACGTTTTTAAGATGACTTGGGTCATTGTGACCCCAGTCCCCAAGTGCCATCACCTCTGTGCTCAGACTGACACACCAGACCAGCACAGTACAAGCCTTTCCCAGCTTGGCTTTTATTTAAAATCAAGAGCTTCAGGCTGTGAAGTGACAGCAGCCCTCAGATAAAGGTCTCATCCTGACACGGCAGCGAGAGCTGGGTCCGGGTAACCCGGCAGGGCACACACTGCTCCATCCCACAGGGACACGTCTCCGGTTCAGCACCGGGCCACTGTGGCGTGGAAATGAATTAGGGAGGGAGGTGGTGACAAATCGAGTTATCTCTGACATGCCAATTGTCTGAATTCGGTGTCCCTTCCCCAGAATGCAGCCCATAATCACAGCAATTATGCATGACAATCATTAATAATTGCATTTCACTTCAATCAATTTTTACTGAAATATAGCCTTTGTGCCAGGTTTCAGTTAATTTTTCCTCTATATGTGTCTCAGGCGTTTGCAATATTCTTGTGTGAAGATCAATCAGGACCAATGACAGGATGACACGCTACGTTTCTTGGGGGAGCCAATTTTTAATTAATTGTTATTCATAAACTAATTATTGGATTTACAAATGAGTTCTCGGGAAATTCATTAGCCCTTGGAAGCTGCACGTCAGCCATTTGCAGAAGGATGTGAGTCTGCTTTTCTTCATACAGCTGTAAATCTATGTCTGGAAATGCAAAATGTTGGGTTTTTTTCCCTGGAGCTCTGGAGCCTTGGCCAAGGTCATCTACCATCGTCCCTCCGCAAAGTGCTGGCATTTGTCCTGCCTCAAACTTGGTTTAAAAACAGTTTTGAGAGACAATTTCCTTACAGAAGTGAATGAAGAGGGGATCGGATATCTACAAGGGGATGCTCAGGAGCAACTCTGGGAGAAAGCTGCCATGCGACACTTGCAAGGAGCCTAGAAAAAAATGTATATTGGTTTTAGTTTTGATTTCTTTTCATGGGGAGTACCACAGCTACCACCAGCCCCTGGCTGCACACCTAGCCTGCACAGAGCAGCCCAGTGTCCTTTCCATCCGACAGCAGCATTTCCTTACGGATACGCACACAGCAGCCTCCGCGCAGCCGCTGCTTCGCATCCCCTGTGCCACCCTGAACACCAGCACCTTGGCAGTGATGTGCAAGAGAGAGAGAGAAGGAAAAAGAAAACTGAGCTTCCACATCCCCCCCTGGAGCAGACAGCCTGGGATTAATGGTCACTGGTGTTTCTCTCCATAGCTGAAAGGATGTTATTTAAATGGCCCTGACGATGAGTGTTCTTCTGCAGAGAATTGCAGGAAGGATCCTCTGAGAGCAGCTGCTGGTGCCCGCTGTTCCCGAGGCTTTGAGAGCATCACCAAGTGCCCCAGCTCTGCTTGCTGGAGCAGTTTTTAAAGTCTGGTCAGTCTTTGTCAATTCTGCCACCACTGGTGCCTAGACTGCCCCTGTTTTCTGCAGAAGTGAAAGCCATGGGAGATATCCGTGTGTTTTGCCAGTCGACAGGGTTAACACGTAGGACACAGGCACTAAATTAAAGAAGTAAGCTTATTTTTACTTACGTTTAAAGTGATAAAATAGTGAGGAAAATAATACAGTGAAAATAAGGCAAGATAAGATAAAGCAGCAAAATAATAAGCGAACTACTATATCAAGCATAAAATAAGGTAATGAACCTAATCATTCCTACACAGAGTTAGCGACAGTGATTAAGAAAGACCCATCACAAATTGCCCTGTTAATACGTTACCATCATCCAGGTCCACAGTCTCTGGGGAGCCCGGTTGCAGCGAGGATTTGGAGAACCCTTCCCAGCAATGGGGAAATCTCTATACAGTGCGTCCACTGCATAGATGAGGCTTCCAAATTTCCCTGCAAACGTTCCCCGCTTTTGTACAGTTGAATAAGCAACTTTCTATCTTAAGCTGTCTGTTGGTTGCGATACGCGTATCTGTTTTTAACAAGTGGGGCTACTGTTACACAACGATTATCTTACAGCCAGTTACAGCAATGCTCTGTAAGCCTTACTACAAAGCTTTCATAAATTGGCATATATTCATAAGACAATACATTGCACATGTGATCAATATCGTACACATTAGATATATTGTTAGGTTGTGAGGTTCATCTAGAGGTCAACTTTGGTTCAGGGCCTCACTGCTCAGGCCCTAGTGTTTAACCTTGTGAGCCAGCAGCACTCACCCAGCTTTGCACACCGAGCAGTGCAGGGGCTGTCCTAATAATTCATCTGCCCTGTGAAAGTCCCTCTTCCTGTGCCCCAGCCCAAGGGAATCTGCTCCAGACGTTGCACCAGGACATCTTGCCCTCTGTTGTGTCCCTCAGCCTGGCTGCGGTGCAAGGCAACACAGAAGCTCCAGTTTTCTTTCCAGGTTATTGCAAAGAGGCGATGGCTGGGGGAGGAACAGAGGACACATCTGTACGGCTCCTGGGACAAGGGCAGGGTGGGGGGCCCGAGGCTGTGCTGAGCAGCTTGGCTCTTCCTCTTGCTCAGAGAAGTGCTGCTGACCATCTGCAGCAGCTCCTATCACCGGCTTGTCCCCAGGAGGAAGGGTGGTCAAGGACAACCCATTGGATGGTGTTTTGTCCAAGTTCAGCCAAAACTTGGCAAAACCCAGAGTTTCAGTAGGTCCAGCAGGGACGAGGGACGAAGGACGAAGATGGGCCATGCTCCCCTTCGAGAGAGCGACAGCTGATGGTCTGTGATGGCGAGGGGGATACTTATGGCAGCAGGAGTGCTGGGTTAGCAAGAGATGAGCATAGCAGGAGCACACTGAACAAAATGCTGCTCCAAATAAATAACAAGCCTCTGTTATAGGGCAGTGCTGACTCTGTGGAGAAACAGTTCTGCACTAAACCTCGTGCCTGTAATATGGGGATTCAGGGAAGACTTTTCAGGGGGGAATCAGCCAAAATGAACTGAAGTTCCTCTGGAGAGCTAGTATTGATGTTCTGATTGCTAACAAGGACCGGCACCCAGGAACTGTGGTCACACGCTTTGATCTGCTCGACACGTGAGCATTGCTTCACTGCAATAAAGCTTGCTGCTCTCCTTCTGAGGGCTGTTGTGGCAAACACAAGTGGATCCGAAGTCCAGGTTGCTGCTTCTGTTGTAGCAAATTTTCTGTACTGTAGGCAGTTCCCTTGGGATGTTTCTAAAGGAGTGGGAGCAGCTGTGGGATCTCAGCTGGATCTCTCATAGAGTGCAAGAGGAAATTTGGGAGCATCAAATGGGCAAGAAGAGCCTTGCTTTCAGGGAACAGACTGTTGCTCATGCATCAGCACATGCTTGTCCAGCAGCCAGGCGCTGTGCCAGGGCCAGGACTTGGCTGTGAGCACGCTCGTTATAGCCCCAGTTCTTGCTCTGTCCTAGGTCTGCCCATCCCATCGTCTCTAACTCAAACCCTCTGTTGCTGTGCTGGTAAGTGTACAAGGATAAGAAAAACACAGAAGGGAGCTGGGAACAGAGGGACAGAGCTCACTCCTCCCTCTAAAGATGATTATCTGATTTGGGTTAGTTTTGTGTGTGTGTCTTCATGGTTTTATCCTTTTACCAGCTCGCAATCTCTCTCTGCCTTCCAAGGCTTTGCCTTACTGCTAGATGCTGGCGGCTGTTCAGGTCAGACAAATCTACATAATTTTCATCAAACTAAGGAGAGAAAAACATTGATGCTGCATTGACTTGAAATCTGGATCCTTGCACAAATGCCTCTGGTGGGACCCCTCTGTGCCATTGCCTCTGGTCCAGGTGTTAAGTGGAGCTTCGTCTGCAGGGGATGCTGCCCTAGTGCCTCTTGAAGTCAGAGCAGCCCGTTGCAGCTCGTCTGCTGTGTGCTTTCCTGTTTAGCAGCCCGCCTTCTGTCAAGGGTATTAATTGTTTTCAAATATGTAAGAAGTTTGTGTTGTTCTTGCCAGAGGTGATAGTCAATTTTATTAAAACTGTCAATTCCTATCTGTGTGCTAATGCAGAGATGCCTCTGACTCCTGGTTTTTAACTGAGAGGGTTCAAAGATACGACTCTGCCTGAAACCCTGAAAAAAAATGAGATTGTTTTAAACACAGAATCACAGAATCACAGAATCACAGAATCACAGAATCACAGAATCACAGAATGTTAGGGATTGGAAGGGACCTCGAAAGATCATCTAGTCCAATCCCCCTGCCGAAGCAGGAACACCTAGATCAGATCGC
>WKFP01013922.1:2672-16449 GCA_011057875.1 Pterocles orientalis
CACCTCGCGTCTCCAACGGGAGAATGACGCCGCGGACGTCACGGCGGGGAGAGTGACGTCATCGCGAGGATACCGCCGTCGGGCGCCTCCTAGAGGCCGGCCGGGCCGCGGCGCTGGGCGGAACTTCCGGCGGCGCGGCCGGAAGCGGCGCGAAGGGGGCGGGTTGGCGCGCGGCGGAAGCGGAAGAGTTGGCGGCGCAGGCGCGGTGGGGCCCGGGCCGAGGGAGGGAGGCGGCCGCCATGGAGTCACGGGGGGAGCCGCAGCCGCCGTGAGTGCGCGGGGAGCGAGCCGGGGGCGCCGCGGGGACCGGCCCGGCACAGCCCCGCCGGGCAGCCGCCATCCCGCGCCGCCGCGCTGCCCCCAGGCGGGCGCCGAGCAGGGAGGCCCGGGCCGCGCCCCGCCGCGGAGCTGGCGCAGGGCTCCGGGGGGGCGGGAGGGGGGTCCCGGGGCCTCCGCCCCATCGCTGGCCGCGGGGGCTCGGAAGGAGGCGGCTGGGTGGCCTCCGAGAGCGGGGGGACGCCGCCCGGAGCGGAGGAGGGGGCGGCGGCCTTACAAACCGGTGATTGCCGCCCGGGCGCGGGTGGTGCTGCCGGCGCGGCCCGGCTGGGAGGGGCCGGTGGCTGTCCCCGCTCCGGTGTTCAGCTCCTAGCCCGGCTCGTTCGGCCCCTAGCCCGGCTCGTGCAGCCCCTGGCCCGGTTCACTCGCCCTGCCCGCGGTGGGTGGCTGCGGACGGAGGGGCCGGGCCTTGCTCCTGCGCCGGGGTCAGCCTGCCAGCCCGTGCTCCTCCCGGTTCCTCGGGAGCCACGGCAGCATGATGCGCTGTGCCCCAGAGGCAGATAATCCAGCGCACCGCGGGGCTCAGCCGCTGTAAGCGGGATATCCTGGTGCTAATAGGGGCTAATCCTCCGCCTGTGAGCATCGATGATTCCGGCGCTAAAGCCTGGCGTGGCTGAGGCGTGCTTCTGCAGAGCATCCTCCGCAGGGAGCTGCTCTTGGGTTTTTATCACGGTGTGTTTTCCTGCTGAAACGTTCGGTTGGTAGATGGCTTCAGGAGGATTGTCCCCAGGGTCAGTCCGGCGGTCGTGAGGGGAATAAAATGGATGTTGTTGTCAGACAGAAGTCAACACGCCTCGGGATAGGCGTGATTTGTTCCATGTGGATGTCAGGTTGTAGCCAGGCAGCCCTTTCCCCAGCACTTGGCAATAGCTGCTGAAGGTGTCTCATCTCAGATGCTCTTTTTTCAGGAACAGAATGAGCCACGAAGACTCAAACCCCGCCGCGGTTCCGCACGCTGCTGAGGATATCCAGGGAGATGACCGGTGGATGTCTCAGGTAAGGCTGGGAGGGGCGGTGGGTGTCTGGGGGTGAATCTCTTTCCCATGGGGCTGCTGGGTGAGTGCTGCGCTGTATTCACGAGGGAGCAACAAAGCTGCAAACAGCAGAGGCGAAGGGTGTTGGAGGGAATAGGCAGGGAAACTGGCTGGGTAACGGTCCCTTCCTGTCCTGCTGTAGAGATACCGATGAGGGGCTGTGGGTTGGACCTCACCTTGCTGTTCTTTTTCATCAGCACAACAGATTTGTCTTGGACTGCAAAGACAAGGAGCCCGACGTGCTCTTCGTGGGGGACTCCATGGTGCAGTTGCTCCAGCAGTACGAGGTACGGGCAGAGAAAGGAGGATTGGGGGGGGGGGTTAGCGGAGTGTTTCTAACCCAGTGAGCGTGGGTCAATTCCTTCTGCTCTGATTTTACTGCCAGCCCTTCAGGGTTATTCCACCCTGCTTCCTCGACTTCCCAGTGCTCGTACAAAGTCTGGCCGGTTTTGTACAATTTGTTTTCACAAATCTCTGTAAGTCATTTGCAGTCTTTCCCTGAAGCTGTGACCGACTGCCTCCCGTTGTGACTCATGTGCACAACGCTTCACTAGTTCCTTGAGTTTCCGTTTCCAAACTCCTGAGGGCACACCATTGCAATCTCTGTAGGTGTATCGTGCGTGGCCAGAGCACCTTTAACCCTCAGAGGATGTCTTCTGGCTGCTTTTACCGTCCTTGAGACACAGCTTCTCCCTGTAGTACCTGTTGTGATCAGGATGGTGCTCTGCAATAGCACATTGCTTTCTGATTGCAGATATGGCGAGAGCTCTTCTCACCACTTCACGCACTGAATTTTGGGATTGGCGGAGACACCACGGGACACGTTCTATGGAGACTGAAGAATGGGGAACTGGAGAACATTAAACCGAAGGTATAAGCAGAAAAACCAAACCAGCCCTTTGCTGACTTAGGGGAGAGTTCAGTGCCTGAGTGCTGCAGAACGGGGCGAACTGTTCCTCTTACCAGAACTTTTTGTCTGAGCAACTGTTGGCTCTGAGAGTGCATCAGCTATTGAAATGTGTTTGGCCGAACCAGAAGTGTTCGGGACAGAGCTGTACGTCTCGTACATGTGGTTTACACTGCTGAATGTGCAAATCGGAGGGCCTCATTGATAAACATAGGTGGCCTTCTAGTCCTATCAAACATGTTGATCAAGCAGGTGGTTCACTACAGCTAGGTGTAGTTGGGACTTGTAGCACGTCTCTCAGGCCTGAGATGCATCCCTCTAGGAAGGGATGGTGGAATATTTGATAAAGAGCTAGCCCCAAACAGAAGCTCCTAAGATGTTATTCAGAGATCGGCATAACTGGCAGCTGGAGACCTCTGCAGTCTGGTTGTAACCCAAGCCTGCGTCTCCGCGCAGCTCGCTGGTCGCGGAGGATGTTTACACGGGGTTTTCAGGGTCAGCGAGGCTGTTGCGGCTCGTCCTGGAAAAGTTGCAAACATTTTTTCTCCTCGTAGGTCATTGTTGTTTGGGTTGGAACAAATAATCATGAAAACACAGCAGAAGAAGTAGCAGGTGGAATCGAGGCTATCGTGCGCCTGATAAACACCCAGCAGCCACAGGCCAAAGTTATTGTACTGGTATGTCTCTGGGAGCACTGGGAAAACAAACTGCTTGGAGAAAGCCGCGTGTTCTCTGTACTGTGCCTCCATGATACTGGGAGTTACTGATGGTTACGGGGGAGGGCAGTCGCTTTTTTTATCTTCTGCTGTGTGCATGCCTCCCTCGTTCACTTGCCTTTGCAGGAGTCCTTCTTTCCGCCCCTCCAGAGGCGGGTGTAATCCTTCCTGTTAGTGTTATTGCCGTCCCACTGAGAAATGTTGTTGAAGAAGTCCTGTGAGGGGGGAAAAAAGGTGCCCAGATCAGAGCTGGGACTGGAAATCCTGGTTGGCTTCTTTGTCTTGGCAGGTTAGCTGGTGCCTCTCCTTTTGAGAAGCCGAGCGGTGGCATTCAGCACAACCGATACATTAAGGGGAAAAAAAAAAAAGCAAGGGCTGTGCCAGTTGCGCTTGTAGCTCCTCTGGCTCCTTCAGTTGCATTTCAAATTAGGTCTGAATGGACAAAGAGATCAGTTCCTCTTGTCACAGACATCGTAGATCTTGAAAGGCAGCCCGCAGTGGAAGGGGAAGCAGGCGTTGCTATGCCATCGCAGTCGTATGAAGCTCTTTTTTGCCTCCTTCTCGTGCCAGGGCCTGCTACCTCGTGGAGAGAAGCCAAACCCACTGAGGCAGAAGAATGCCAAGGTGAACCATCTGCTAAAAGCCTCGCTCCCCAAGCTGCCCAACGTCCAGCTTCTGGATGTGGACGCCGGCTTCGTGCACTCGGATGGCACCATCTCGTACCACGACATGTTTGATTTCCTGCACCTGACAGGAGGGGGCTATGCAAAGATCTGCAAACCCCTCCACGAACTGATCATGCAGCTGCTGGAGGAGACCCCCGAGGAGAAACGAGCTGCCCTGGCCTGAGTAGCTGATGTCAGCGTCCACAGCATCATCCAGCCCATCAGATCAGTTCTGTCACTGGCACTACAGAATCCTTCTTTCTTAAAGCACTTTCCATTGTAGAATGTTACCGGATGTTCGTACCTAGTGTTTTGAGGGGGAAGGCTCATGTTTAACTGGTCTTGTACATACGAGGGCCGGCTTGGTTGGTTTTATTGCAGGAGGAAATTAGCTGAAGACGAAGAGTTTTACTTTTAAACCATTCCTCATTTAAACCGAGAACAGGACTGTCACTCTGTGCCCCTCTCATGTCTTGTTGCTCTGTGGTTGTCCTAGAACCCTCGTAGCCTGTCTCTGCCAGCCTGCGCACAGCTCCTGGCTCACCGTTCCCGGCTGTAGGGTTTGTGCTCTGTGTATTAGCCTCTGAACAAGAATCACATTCCACTTGCAAAAGCCAGAACAGATGCATTTTTCCAAACTCGGGCCCACCTTTTAAAGTTGTTTGGGTTTTTTTTGCGTTTGTGCTGTTTTTTGGTTTTTTTTCCTGGGGGGTTTGGAGTGACACATTGCTTTCTCACTCCTCCGTTCTGAAGCAGCATGAAACTGGAATTCAGAAATGTAAAGAAACAAACGGTTAATCGAACCCGAGTAACACTCCCCGGTGCTTGTTCCTGTGCTTGTTTCACCACGCCTGCTAGCCGGGGCACCTTTCCTCCCACCTAGCTTTCCCTGGGGCAGTCTCATTCCGGTGCTGCTGGCTGTCCTGTTCTCTGCTCCTGTCTGTGTGTGGTGTCGCTGGCTTTTAACAGTTGCTCAGTTTAGGGTTTTAATTATCCAGTAAGCACTGCACAAGGCAGTCGCTTCCTCGCTCTCGGACTGACGCTTCATTCCTCCGAGATGCCTGTGCCACGGGGCTCTTTGCAGTGCTGTTTGTTGTTCTCTTTTTGTTTTTTTTTTTAAGTATGACTGTTACATCCTTTTTTTTCTAAAGGAAACCCATATGAATAACCCTTGTCTGCAAAGCCTAAATCAGTCCAAAGCTCTACAGGTTCCAAGGTGTATATTTCCTTATTGCTTCGTTTTACGTGTATAAACATTTTATTTGAGCAACTACAGCCTCTTACAGTAAAAAGTGAAGTTGAGGTGTAGCTTTTCCTGCCCTGCACACGGTTCCTCGCCTCTAGCCAGGGGAGCTGGCGGTGCAGGTGCCCTCCTGCAGGGGCTGCGGCTAGGTGGGGTTTTGGTTTGGTGGGTTTTTTTGTTAGGAGGGCTGGTTGTAGTCTACGAATGAGCATATGAGAACAGCCTTTCACTTCAAAGCAAAAGGTTCTCTTTTTCAGAGAGAAACTGGACCCGAAAGGCAGAGCCCTAGATGAATAGATAGCTAGACTTGCAAATAAACCGATTTTAAAGTCTGTTCCTCCTCGGCTTACCTGCCAGAGCTGGAGCGTGGCGGTGCTGCGCTGACCTCGCCATGGCTCGTCCTACGGTAGCTGGCCGCCAACGCAGGTCTCTGCGCTTCCTCCCCCGTCAGCGGGATCTGCGGTCATGCGTGCTCGTCTCGGCGGGTAAATCGCAGAGGAACGGCTAGCTTTTGAGCGGGCGCTTCACCCCGTGTTCCGCGTGAGGGCCGTTGAGGTGTCCGGGTTGCTTGCTGTGCCCTGCTGCGATGAAGTACCTAGGTACTGTGTATAGTCTGTCTGCCCTTTTTTATAATAAAGGGTGCTGGTGTGTACTGCCGTCTGTAAGCTAGCGTTAAGGAGTACTTTAATGTCCCTGCTACGTTCCCCTCTCCCTGTAGGTTTGATCAGAGCAGGATTTCTGCCTGGATTGCATGCATAGTGTGTGTTTTGTTTCCAGTATATGTGATCTACACACAGATGAAGGAAAGATGAACCGTTCCATTTGCCAGGACCGGCAGTAGGAAGTTCCGGAGTGTCACGGTAGAGGAGGGATGACGGTCCTACCCCCACAAACCAGGCTAGGGACACGCTGCCCCCAGGGCTCGGCGCTCCGGAGCTCCGCTGTCTTGCAGGATGGGCTGTAAGAGAACGTTGCTCACAAGTAAGATGCTTGTTGGGGTGAGGGAGAGTGGAAAATCAAAGGTTGAAAATGCGCTGCAGTGGAGGACTGCTGGGGAAAGGACTGATCCCACACACCCCTTAGGGAGATGGAATAAAACATGTTCTGCTCCCTGGGAGCGCTTCAGGTGTCTAGGCTTGTGTGGAAAGGCAGTGTGCGAGTTTAATTCCAGCATCCCCGCTTCCCTCCCTGCTGTCGCTGCATTTGGCTAAAGAGATGCTAACCAGGAACGTACTCTGCTCTGATAAAAGCTCTGACTCCAGCTCGGTGCAGCCACGGCTGAGCTCAGCTGTGAGTCAGCCCCTCTCGGCTGGCTGCCGAGTGGACCGGGAGGTTTGGCAGGCTCCTGAGCCTCCTGAACGCCACCGAGGACAGCTCTGCTGGCTCTGCTTAGGCTTGGCTTGCTCAGGTGCCATGCTCTCTGCTTGGTTCAGCGCTCGCAGCCCTTCTCTGCTCTGTGACCATCTCCGATGTGTGCTGGCGCGGTGTAAAGGCAACGAGGACGGTTTCCTCTCTGCTCGGGCTTTAGCTCTGCTTGTTGTTGCCCACTAAGAACCCATCGGGCTCACAGCTGCGAGGCCAACAGGAACCGTGTCATTGCTCAGGGTTGGCTGGGAGAGAACTGGCCCTGGGGGGCTTCTCCCCTCCAGAAACATCTCTGTGCTGGAGCCTGCTCTCCGGTCTGTGTTGGCATCGCCAGTTTCATGTTTATTGCAGCAGAGAGAAAAACAAAACGAAATACAAAAAAGGCCAGAGAGTCTGGGGGGTGCAGGATGGGACCTGTGAGGAGGACAGCCCAAACTGTGTGAAACGAGGCTGCAGCCCCCCTGCACTGCCCTCCCTGCCTGCCTGCCTGGAGGCACTGCCCGCTCACTGCCCTGAACCTTCCTTGGGACAAAAAAATTGTGATTCTGCTTTGGCAAAAATGCATCGGCTGGTAGAACTCACTCTGTTAGTGCATATTGCGATATAAATGTCAATGTTTCACCCCACCGTGTCGCAGCGTGTGTGTGTGTGTGCCCAGGCGCCCGTCTTCCCTCCCCTCTCTGTCGGTGACTCGTTTGGGTTCTGCGGGGGGCAGCTGGGGAGGTGTTGCCCCACACAGCGCTGCCAGACAGTCTTCCCACCGGCTGGCGATCCCTCCCAGGGGTCTTCAGAGCCTCGCTCCTCATTTAATATCTGTTTTTTCCCTGCTCTGTTGAGGGGCTTGTTTGTTTGTTTGTTTCTGCTTTCCTTTCACTATGCAGAGCGTAGCTCCTGTACCCAAAGGTGTAAGCAACAACGTCCTGCAGCTGGTGTTCTGGCCCTCGACAGGACATGGGCTTGTATTTGAGTCCTCGGCGATTTATTTGTAATAGCCCTGAAGTGAGCAGGGAACGCACGCCACCACGCAATCCGACTTACAGTCATCCCGGCGGAGGCGATACCCGCCATCGAACAGCAGCTGAGGAGCCGGTGGGAGTTCTGCTTCTCGCTCCTGCATGGGCGTCCGTCTGTCCCCCAGCAAGTCGTTCCATCTGCTGTCAGCGTCACCACCCAGCACCTGGGAACAACGTCTCTGAAGAGTGCTTGGGGATCCTCGGTGAGAGGACCTGGAGAAATAAAGTGCACAATAGCAGCAGTGCTCTCGTCTCGTTACGTTTGTCCCCCGGAGAACAGAGGGAAGCAGCGGCAGAGGTCTGAGATGCCAGTTCACGCCCAGGAAAGGGCCTCTGACAGGGTTCAGTGGGGGATTTAAAACCCCAAAACCTGATGACAGACACACAAAAGGGGCCACAATGGCGACAATGCCCTTAGAGCAGCGGGAAGCTCATCGGCAGTGGGGACAGGGGCTGTTTGAGGGAGATGCGCTCTGAGATGCTGCATGGCATCGCTCACGCTTCCCCGGTGAACAGAGCCGAGGAAAAACATCAAATTGCTGCAAATTACTCCAACCTCTGGCCATGACCAGCGCTGAAAACGGGAGGGGAGGCTGCGGGACGCCTGGGCAGGGATCCGGAGAGGTGTCGCGGGCTGGAGCGGGGCGTGGGGTCCTGGCCAGGGACAGTCCCCGAGCCTTGCGAGGAGGGAGCAGGAGCAGGATTTCCTCCTGTGCGAGCCAGGGCTGGTCACCGCTCCTGCATCCCGCACCCCGCGATGACCGCGGCAGCTCGTCCGTCCGGACCAGGCGGCCGCAGCGACCCGGCCTGGGGTTGGCAGCATCCCTGCGGCACCTGTGGGGGCCCAGCTGGTGGCAGGTGGTCACCAGTAAACACCTCCCGATGCTGCAGGACGCCGGGCTGGGGGCTCAGCGGGTGCGAGGGGACCGTGTCCCATCAGAGGGGCTCGGGCAGCCTCTGTGTGACCGGGGGTCGCTCGGGGCGGGGGGCTGGACACTGCCCTGCAGGGTGGGGGCTCGCCATGGGACGGGGCTTCTCCTAGGGGTCCTCTATGGGGCAGGGGTTCCCCGTTGCGGGGCTCCCGGCGGGCCGGGAGGTGCCGCTCCCCGCCCCGGAGTTGGGTCCGCCCGCGTCCCGGCGCCGCCCGCCGCCGCGTCACTTCCCCGCCTGGTCCTTTAACGTGTGACGGGCGTGACGTCACCACCGGCCCGTGTTTACAGCAGCTGCGGACCCCGGGGACACGAACTGCCGGCACCGATCACCGGGGACCGACACCGGCACCGATCCCGGGCACCGGCGGCAGGACCGGGAACCGCTTGGGGACACCGGGGATCGACACCGGGGACACCCGGCAGCATGGGGCGGGGAGCCCGGGCGCGCCCCGGCTGACCGCCCCGTCCCGTCCGTCCCGTCCCGCCGTGACCCGCCCCGGCGGACCTTGGCCGGGCGCGGCCGGGGATGCTGGCGGGATGCCGGGCTGCGGGGCGGCCGCGCTGGCCCGGGCGCTGCTGGCCTGGGCGCTGCTGGCCCCGCCGCCCACCCTGCCCCAGCCCCTGTCCCCGTCCCCGTCCCCGTCCCAGCCCCGGGGGCCGCGGCGGGTGCAGGAGACGGAGGCGCGCTTCAACATCACCTACACCGACTCGGTGGACGCTGACCTGCTCAACATCTACGCCTTCAACCACAGCGTCCGCAGGAACAGGGTGAGCCGGCGGGGCGGCTGCTTCAGCCACGGGCCGCTGACCCCACGATCTCCCCTTCCCCCGGGGTCCCCCACGGCCGTGGCGCTGGGGTGCGCGGGGACACGGTGCGGCGGGGTCGCGTCCCCTGCCACGATGGCTGAGCAAAGTCCAGCCACCGTGGACGAGCCCTCCGCGGCCAACACCTCGCCTTCGCGCTCTGCCCGCAGACGGAGGGGGTGCGCGTGTCGGTGAACGTCCTCTCCGACCACAAGGACCTGCCCGTGCTCTTCGTGGTGCGGCAGAAGGAGGCGGTGGTCTCCTTCCAGGTGCCGCTCATCCTCCGGGGACTGTGAGTACTGGGGGGGTCCTGGCGGGTGGGCAGGGTCCCGGCAGACGGGCAGGGGTCCGGTGGGCGCAGCAGGGCTCGGCAGCGCTCTGCTCACCCAGGTACCAGCGGAAATACGCGTACCAGGAGGTGAGCCGCACGCTCTGCCAGCCCCAGACCAAGGCGGAGGTGGAGACCCAGCACTTCTACGTGGATGTCTCCACGCTGTCCCTCAACACCTCCTACCAGCTGCGTGTCACCCACGTCGAGAACTTTGTTCTGCGGTGAGGGGACCCCCTGCATCCCCGTCCCTGTCCCCTGCGGGCTCCCCTCTCTAGCCGTCACCCTTTCTCGTGCTCTCTGCAGGACGAATGAACGGTTCAGCTTCAACGCCACGGCTGCCCAGCCGCAGGTGAGGAGGGGCCGGTGTGGCTGGGCGAGGGTCTGCACCCAGGGCCACCCCAGCGGGGAGAGCACGGCCACCATGGCAGTGACAGGCACTTTCCCCCCCCCAGTATTTCAAGTACGAGTTCCCCGACAGAGTGGACTCGGTGATTGTGAAGGTGACGTCGGCTATGGCCTTCCCCTGCTCCGTCATCTCCATCCAGGACATCCTGGTAGGTGTGGGCGGTGGGGTCTCCTGTTGGGGGGGTGCCCGGTGGGGCTGACAGCCCCTCTGTCCCCGCAGTGCCCCGTCTACGACCTGGACAACAACGTGGCCTTCATCGGGATGTACCAGACCATGACGAAGAAGGCGGCCATCACCGTGCAGGTGGGCTTGGGGCTGTTCCGTGGAGCAGAACTGGCTGATGTTGTCCCTCTGGGGTGGCCCCGAGCCCCGCCAGAGGGACCTTGGCTGCGTGGGGCGGCGCAGGAGACCCCCAGCTGGGCTCTGCTGACCGCTGTCTGTTGCCCCCTGGGAACATCCCCCGCAGAAGAAGGATTTCCCCAGCAACAGCTTCTACGTGGTGGTGGTCGTGAAGACAGAGGACGAGGCGTGCGGGGGGCCTCTGCCCTTCTACCCCCTCTCCAAAGAGGCTTCCCCAGGTACGCTCGGGGGGCTAGAGGATGCGCCCACCCGTGAGCCCGTCCCTGCCACCGTGGGCTGGGTGTTGGGGACAGGGCTGAGCCCCCTGCCCGTGCCTTCTTCCAGAGGAACCGGTGGACCAGCACAACCGGCAGAAGATGCTGGAGGTGATGGTGTCACCTGCCATAACCTGTAAGCCTGGGGGGGCCGTTGGGGCGGGGGGTGCTGGGCTCCACGGGTGTCCTGCGGCAGGTCCCCAGGGCGGCCGCTCGCCCTGAGGGCTGGTCCTGGCTCTGCGCAGCGGAGGCCTATCTGAGCAGCGTGCTCTTCTGCCTCGGCATCTTCCTCTCCTTCTACGTCCTCACGCTGCTCATCGCCTGCTGGGAGAGCTGCCGGTGAGTGTCCGGGCACCGCGGCCCCCACCACCATGTCCCCCCGGGTGCTGAGCCCCTGGGTGCCATCCCATCCCTGTCCCCGGTGCGTGGGGGCCCTGGGGTGTGCCCCCAGCTGCTGGCGCGGCGCTGCTCATGGCCGGTTCCCTCCGCAGGCGGGAGAAGAGGAAGGGGCTCCTGGCAGCCATGGACTCGCCCAGCCTGGACACCGGTGAGCGCCTGGAGGCGGCGGCACACGGCGGAGTCTGCCTGGGGGATTTGTGGTTATTCTGCCCTCTCGAGCCCCTGGCAGAGCCCCTGGTTCTGCAGGAGTTCCTCACTGTCCCCCTGAGCCCCGCTTGTCCCCCAGCTCCCTGGGACAAACCCCATGTCAGGGGGACAGGGACACCCTGGGGTGTCACCGCTGGCAGGGCTGCGCTGGGGCTTGGGCATCTCACCAAGTCTTTTCTCTTTCCATGGCTTCCCCGGGACTCCCAGCGTCTCTCCTGGGTAGGTGCCAGTGCCCGCTCTGTCCTTGGCCATGAGCTCGCTGCCGTGCCAGGGCAGGTGCTGCTCTGCGCCAAACGGGTGGCCCCACGCCGGGGGTGCCGTGGGCGGCCACTGCTGGCTGATGGGACCCTCCTGTCTCGCAGGGCACGGCCGTAGCATCCCCGACTCCTTCCTGGGCCACTCTCCCTACGATAGCTACGGTTACGGCTCCTTCGGTGAGTGCCACGTGCCATCCCTCGCCTCCACACCCACGGGTGGGTGGCCGTGACCACCGTATCCACCGCCACCGGCCGTCCTTGCAGGGAACGGCTCCTCCAGCAGTGCCGAGGGGCTCACAGACAGCGTGGGCTCCACCGATGTCCCCTACGGCTACACGGGTGAGTCCTGGGGTGGTGGCGCGGCGGCGTGCCCGGGCAGTGCCCGACGGTGCCACGCTGCCGGCAGCATCCTGGCTCTGCCCCTCTGCATCCCCTGGGACCGGGGTTGCCAATGCCTCCGTGCACACCCGCAGCGGGGTCTCCAGTGGACACATGCCGGGAGCCCCCCGGCGCTTGGCCGCGCTCCTGCGCCGGTGACTCTGGCTTTCCTTTGAAGGGCAGGAGCAGTTCAAGCGGCGCACGCCCTCCGCCCCGATGAGGCCGCTCAGCATTGCCATGGGTAGATGCTGGTACCGGGCAGGGATGGGCCAATCACCCCAAAATCTGCCCTGTCCCAAGCTCGTTCTGTGGGGCGGGGGGGGACATTGTCCTCCTGGCCCCCCAGCGTCCCAGCAGGGTCCTGGGGGACGGGGGCGCGGGGCGATGCTGCGCCCATGTGTGTCCCCAGGGCAGGGGCAGTGCTGCAGGGACCTGGCGCCTGTCCCCACTGTGGGTGGGCGAGGAGGCGGCTGAGCGGTTAATTGGGGGCGATTGGGGTCTGGGGGGTGGCAGCAGGGGGGGCTCGGTGGGGGGCTTGGCTGACGGCTCGGCCGCAGGGGAGCGGTCGCTGGAGAACGTGGCCGGCCGCCCGCGGCTCGACTCGCTCAGCTCCGTGGAGGAGGATGACTACGACACGCTGGCCGACATCGACTATGACAAGAACGTCATCCGCACCAAGGTGGGTCCGGCCGCGCGCCCCCGGCCCCCCCAGTGCTCCCCCCGGCCGGGGTGACCCCCGCCTGCCTCTCCTTCCAGCAATACCTCTGCGTGGCCGACCTGGCGCGCAAGGACAAGCGGGTGCTGCGGAAGAAGTACCAGATCTACTTCTGGTGAGTGGGGGGCACGGAGCGGTGTCCCGGCTTGGGGTGGGCGCCGGGACCCCCTGACCCCCCCGCCTCTCCCAGGAACATCGCCACCATCGCCGTCTTCTACGCGCTCCCCGTCATCCAGCTCGTCATCACCTACCAGACGGTAAGCATGGCCGCAGCGGCAGCGAACCGGGGTCCCAGGAGCTGAGGGGGTCCCCAGCCATGATGAGGTCCCCCCGTGTCCCCATGTCACACCGTCTGTCCGTGCACGCAGGTGGTGAATGTCACCGGCAACCAGGACATCTGCTACTACAACTTCCTCTGCGCCCACCCGCTGGGGAACCTCAGGTGGGTTCTGGGGGGGTCTGTGGGTGGCTGAGGGTCCCCCATGGAGGGAGAGGGGTCTGCAGCACCCACAGTCCGGCTTGTGTCCCCCCACCCCACCCCGCAGCGCCTTCAACAACATCCTGAGCAACCTGGGCTACGTGCTGCTGGGCTTGCTCTTCCTGCTCATCATCCTGCAGCGCGAGATCAACTACAACCGCGCGCTCATGCGCAACGACGCCCACGCCCTGGTAAGGGACAGGAGGGACACACCAGGCTGTGCCCTCGGGGGGGGTCCCGGCTGCCCAGGACCCCCGCTTCCCCTCCTGCCCGCAGGAGTGCGGCATCCCCAAGCACTTTGGGCTGTTCTACGCCATGGGCACGGCTCTGATGATGGAGGGGCTGCTCAGCGCCTGCTACCACGTCTGCCCCAACTACACCAACTTCCAGTTCGGTGAGTGTCCCCCAGCCCCCCGCTGCAGGGGCCACCCCCGCGCCGCTCACCGCTGTGCCGTGCCCCCCCCGCAGACACCTCCTTCATGTACATGATCGCGGGGCTGTGCATGCTGAAGCTCTACCAGAAGCGGCACCCGGACATCAACGCCAGCGCCTACAGCGCCTACGCCTGCCTGGCCGTCGTCATCTTCTTCTCCGTCGTCGGCGTGGTGAGTGCGGCGGATGCCGGCGGGGTGTGGGGGGGGGCGCAGCTGGTGGTCCCCGCAGCCGCCCACCGCCCCGCTGGCCCCGCAGGTGTTCGGGAAAGGGAACACGGCGTTCTGGATCGTCTTCTCCGTCATCCACATCGTGGCCACGCTGCTGCTCAGCACCCAGCTCTACTACATGGGCCGCTGGAAGCTGGGTGAGGCGGGGGCACCGCTGGCCATGGGGTGAGGGGGGGGTGGCACGGCGGCCCCCCAGCCCCAACCTCCCCTCTCCCGCAGACTCGGGCGTCTTGCGCAGGATCCTGCACGTGCTGTACACGGACTGCGTGCGGCAGTGCAGCGGGCCCATGTACCTGGTGAGTGCCAGCACCTCAC